>CAHIKZ030005408.1:2902500-2955000 GCA_903632075.3 Acanthosepion pharaonis | reverse complement strand
AGTTACACGTGACGAGCTTTCTTAACCAAACTCCATTTAATCGTAGGTGTTTTGTTCTTATCTTTTAGATTCCAAAAATACTTGGATAATGAGGTCATGTACCTATATTCACTGTGATTAAAGGATTGCATATGCCCCCGCCAGCGTTCCTTGAATGTTTTCATAGTAGAACCAATGTAAAACTTCTTTATATTTGGATTTTCAATTGTTGAAATAGTACCAAGATAGACTACAGAAGTAATCCCACAGTTATTTTGTAGTGGACAATAATTGATTCCTACAATTACATAAGTTGTTATTTGTATTCTTATAATTAGTATTGCAGTTAATAACCTGTTGATTAGTCAAGTCTTTTGAATTCCTATACTTGTTAAAGACTATGTTGTTATGTTTTTTAATTATCTGCTCTAGGTTATCAGCACAACTATAGCTTAATTTAAGGGTATTAGGATTAAATATTTTACTAAGTGGGTTAGTTTCAGGGTTGGGGAAATGTTTTTTGATTAGGTTTATAAATATACGCCCTAACTTAGTTTTGACCATAACGTTGAAAGGGGGAGTGAACCAAATAATCTTTCTAGATCTTCTTTTCTTATTATGGTTGCAATTAACAGGGTTTTTATATTGAATAGTGGTATTTTTGTATCCACTATTTTTTAGTGCAGAATTATAAAAATCACTGTGTTTATTGAAAACCTCCTTATTATAATTGTGTTTTTGTTGTGTCACACGTGAGTTTAAGACCATATTCACAAACTTTAAAATAAAAACGGAAAAGAAGGGAAAAAGAGAAAAAATATATATACATGTATTATCAAATGACCGGATGTATTGTAGTCTGGTCTTCTCGAACGTAATTTCAATGAAGAAATGAATTGAATAAACACATATATATTTTTCTTTTATCAATAATTTTGTAGTTTTAAACTTAATAGTGATTAAATTTGGTTTTTAAAATTGCCAGTTTTTAATTTTAATATTAAATTTTATCATGTAAATTTATAATTATTAGTTAGTATAAATTATTTTTTAATATTACACGTATTTAAAGATATGAATAGCTATTAGAGCAGGATTTAGATTTGTCAAGCTTTTTGAATCTTTCTATACTTCGTTTTTGATTGGTTATTCTAGCTTTTGTAACAATGTTTCCCCCCAGTGTAGGATCGTTAATTAATCTGAAACTTTTAAAACCATTTATTTTATTTTCAACATCATCACTTGATAAGACACAGAGTGTGTTGAAACAAAATGGCTATTTTTGTAGTGATTTTATAACATACTTATGTTATAATTTTTTTTATAAAAATAATTATATCTGCTCTACTTTGTATTGAGCACTCTTTTAAGAATAGTAATTGTTGGTTATTGGAATTCATTCCGTGTATACCAATTATATACTTTCATATATATATATATATATATATATATATATATATATATAAGAGAGAGATATACTAAATATCTATGTATCCTCCTTATATAATCAGTGATGATCAAGATATTTTAATTATTTACACTATTTGGACTATTATCCCCATTTTTGTTGTTTTTATCACATTTTGGCTTTTGTGCTTTCCAACCTTTCTCAGGTGTACATTGATCTGGGTAACATACAGGAAATTATGAACTCAACCCTTCATTTAATCTATGGGAGTAGACTGTTCTCATTCCACTGATTATGTCTTGGATTAGACATGAGCAGTGAAACAAGAACAGTCTAGCCTGTTGGTTACCTAATGCAATATACACCTGAAGAAGACCAAAGGACACAACAACAGAAACATGATAACAACAACAAAGATGAGGACAACAGCCCAAATATAAATAGCGTAAATAATGATAACTCTTCATCCCAGAAATTCAGACAGAAAATGTTTAATCTTTTTTTTATTTAGTTGACATGTGGGAGCATCCTAGCCTCTTCCTTTAATTCTCGAAGAAGCCATAGAGAATCTGAAAGCAGTTCATTATCAAACTTATTTAATCCTAAATTGTGAATGTAATGGTAATATTAGCTGTTTTCCTATAAGGAAACATTTGACATCCAGTGACTGAGCAGCCAGTACATTTTTTAGTTGAAATCTTCCATTCCAGCAGTTCTGGCTTTTTTAGTGGTTAGTTTTTCCAATACTTCTTGTTCTTCAGCAGATGCTCTTAGGAAACTGCTAGAATGCAACTCCACAAAAAGTATGTCATAACAAAACCGGAAGTGACTCAACTACACCAAACTATCAAACAAATGCATGATGAAACAACAAACTGAGAAAAAAACTCACCAACCTATACAATAACAGCAAGTGTAAATTCTCTTGTTTCATGTGCATGTGTAGACATGGCAACATCAACAAAGCCCAGTCAGATGAAATGCATCACAAAAGACTTTTTCCAATTTATCATACTATTTTTCTAAATATATATATATATATATATATATATATATATATATATATATATATTATTGCTAAAAGATTATTTTTAGTGGATACCCATATTTATGTAATTAACTTAAAAAAATGTTTAAGTAATAAAATCTATTGGATTAATAAATAAATAAAAAATCCATCATTTCTTTAGAAATATATCCTGTTCTTTAGTAAGTGCTACTTGGAGCACACCTGTCTTTATACCCACTTGTAAAAGGTAAAAAAGGGATAACTGTTTTCATAAAATAAACAAAGAACAGTTTTAGGTAACTTTTGAGCAAATTATACTGTTTATTAGTCTTTTTTTTTTTTTTGGTATGGTATGTGTGGGGGGTTACAGTAATTCAAAATGTTTTATATTGAAAATTACTTCAAATCTTATTTCATCTGTAAAAAGTTTACTATACATTTATGAGGATAATAATGAATATAAAAGTATAAAATAGGTACTATTGAAGATCTTGTGAATTTGTTAATATAAAAAATAATAAGAAATTGTTTGTGAAAAGTTGGGTTCTGAAAAAGGTTAAAAATTTTATTTATTTTTTCATGATTTTACTCTTTTTTTTTTTTTTTTTTTTTTTTCTCTCCTCAGAGAAACTGATGGAAAAGCTTGGGTTGCTCTTCAAGATCTTTCTGACAGTGCAGGTAATGGACATTCTCTCTTTTACTTTTATGCATATGATTTTTGATTGTGTTTTAGGATAAGCACTGTGATGAGAAATAACCATTTTTAAAGCACTCCAGATCACAAACATAGAAAAAAATTATTTTTAATAAAATATTATAGTTGATAGTAAGATTCTATTTGCTATGTAAATTATCCTTTTACAGAAGACTCCTCATTTTCAAGCAAATGCAAAATAGCAATTAATCATTTTTCAAAACTTTTTTCATATATTGACATTAAGCGCACCAGATTATGAATTGAAAAGAATTTATTTTTTTAAATTTTAAGAAATAATGTTATATGAAATATATATTTTTTCTTTAATGTGATTCCACAAATATTCAAGCTAGTAGATGAAAATAAATACACTATTTAATAAATAAACAGTGCATCTGCTCAAATATAGGTATCCATTAAAAATAATGTTTAAGTAATAATATGGGAAAACGATATATAAATTTTTTTTATATATCAAGACCAATTTTAGGAGAAAAACGTATGACAAAGTGAAAAAAGATTTTGTGCAACATGTTTCATCCTTTAGGATGTCATCAGACTAAGTTTACCTTGATGTGACTACAAATGCACAAAAATAAAGGTGGGGGTGCTGAGAAATTTAAATTTTATATTTTTTGATCCCAAAAACATATTTTAAAAAGAAATTAAATTTAAAATTCTCAGCATCCCCTTTCCCTTCATGCGCATGTGTAGTCACATCACAGTAAACATAAACTTAGTCTGATGAAGTCCCAATGACGAAACATGTCACACAAAAAGTTTTTCTATTTTGTCATAGGAGTATCAATTTACAAAGAATTTACATAGCAAACAGGACCACCTCCCACTTTCTTTTTTTTTTTTTTCTTTTTTTTTTTTTTTTTTTTTTTTTTTTTTTTTAATTGAAATTCATTGTTGGGACAAAATTGTTTATTTTCTGTACATTCTTCAGATAATGAATAACTTAAACAAAATGATTGCATTAATCACAACTGTTAGGCAGCCTAAAAAGTTTGTTCTACAGTTGTTGTTGGTTGAAATTAGAAGCGTTTAGTTTTAACTTCCTTCCTTAGGTGCCATCCGTGATGCACGCTTGAATGATCATGTCTCTTTTTGATTCATGGTGGAGGAATTTCCACAGTAGGCTGCCATTACTTTCTGCAGTAGGCTGATTACAGAACTTGACTGTAATTCTAACTCCTCTCTCCAATTTCTCATTCTGAGCCATTATCCATCACATCAACCACACATCCAAGCTTACAGCACCTGGTATTCGTAAATGAGCACCCATCTAGGTACTGACCAAGCTCAACATTGCTTAAATTCAATGATTGAATGAGAACTGGTGATTCAAAGTGATAAGCCAGTTTTACATAAGCATAAGTTTTTAATTAATGTCATTTAGAAAAGATTACATTTGATTGTTTTTTATTGTGACAGCTGTCATATCAGTGTGCATTTTTATTTTTGTCTTTTTATCAAAATTAGCCCATTTTTGTTTATTGATTTTAACAGTGAAGATAAAACAACAATTTCAGCATTTTATTTTAAATGTATAAATGCAGATCAAATGTAAAAAGTAAAATATTTGTGCAGCTAGTATATGGACCAGGAAATGTAAATGATCAAACATGTCAAAAGTGGTTTGTAGAGTTTTGTGTTGAAGACTTTTTGTTAAACAATGCTGTCCAGTCTAGTAGATTGGTTGAAGTTGACAGCAAACAAGTCATTACTTGAGAATAATTAAAGTTATAAAAATGAATAAAAGTTGTTTACCCAATAGTATAAATGGTAATTTTGAATATTATGATGTTTAAAAATTTAATAAACTATAAATAAATAGAACCATTTATGATTTAACTTTTTTTAAAGATTTTTTATGCAAGTTTTTTTCTATAGGTATTTCAGATTAAATTAGTTCATGCAATAATGTCCTTAAGAAAAATGAATGTTTTTTTTTGTTTTTTTTTTTTTTTTTTTTAAGCAATACATGATTTTATTTAACTCCCCACTAAGGCAGGGTGTAACAGTCTTTTTTTATGTGGAGAATGTACATTTGGGCCAATGATGGATAAAAATTACCCAATCTCCACAACCACTGTCACTCTGACACATATTATACTGACCTCACTTCTCTTAGTGCTATGAGGAAGATGCTGCCACATGGTTGGAATCCCTGGTACCAGGCACCTTCTCCCATTTAAAATCAGGAGGACAGATACCTTGCTTTGTTCCTGGCCAAAAGCAATATTTAAGCTCTATATGATAGTTGTTAATACATTGATTTATCTAACCCCCTGATGATTGGATTCATTTCTGCAAAATTTGATTTCATAATATAAGTTTTTGAACATCTCCAAACAAGTTTTAATTAAAAAGAACCAACAAGGTCTGTCTGTTTATTTTTTTATTGTATTTTTCCAATTTTCGGATATGGTGAGTATTGTGCTCAAAGTTGTAGATAAATTGTTTGGAGTTCATATTTTGTTATTGCTGTTCAAGTACTTTTGGCTTTCATTGTCATTATCAAGAACAGATGTTGTATCTGTGTGGTAGTTAGAATTCTTTTGTCTGCATCCTGGTAAAGAATAAATTTCTGCACATTTTTTGTTAAGCCATTCCTCTTTAGCTTGTCTACATTTGTTCCTAATTTCTTTGTGCAGTCCTATATTCTGTGCCGTACATTGGCATTGTTTTTGTCTCTTTTTCATCATGCTGATAATTTCATCTGTCATCCATTCTTTTTTTTGGTAGTGGTAGGGGGTGATCTGGATTACTGATGTTACTAAAGCTTCTCTTAATGTGGCCCATGTCAAGTATCAATTCTTCTTCTGACCATTGTGTCTGCTTTTGACCCTGTCCATATATTTCTCCTTTACAGTCAGGTGATTCAGGAGTCTGTCATATTGCAATTCGGGTGCTACCTTGGCTTCTTCAATTTCTGTAGTTTCACTCTAAGTTTAAATATCATTGGAAGGTGGTTTCTCCTGCAGTCAGCGCTTGTTATGTTTTGCAGTGTGCATTCCTGAATCATTTTTTGATAGTTATATAGTCGATTTAGTTTTTCATTTCTCTTCCTGGTCTTCTCCATGTTCATATACATCTTAGGTGTTCTTGAAACCAGGTGTCAATTACTACCTGATCATTCACTGTGCACTGTTGGACCCATTTTTCTCTGCATTCATTACAAGTTTCTAGTTTGAATTTACCAACTATTTCACCATTTCTCTCATTTGGCATTCAGGCCTCCCATGACAATTGTAATTTCTTGCAATTTGTATTGTGTTGTGAAGTAAATAACACCCTACCCATAACATGAATGAATTAGGTATGACACCTTAAATAAAGAACTCTAAGTGAATCCGGGAAGTCCATTGGAGTCAGTAGAGAAGAATTTCTAACAGATGTAATGGTGAGTGCCTAAGTGTGACATAATATAACCACCCAGGAATGAGTTATAACATATTGAGATTTGGTGTTGTCTAGCATACAGTAAAACTTTTCAATTTCTCCTGTATTTTGTGCTACCAGTGCATATACAATGATGATGGATATGTTGAAAGGCTTTCCTCTCAGTTTAATGGTAAGAATTCTTTACTGAAAGAAATAAAGTTACAGGTTAACGGAATTTTGAAGTTGGCTGAAAGAGGGCAGAAGATCATAGAAGAAAATGATAAATATATTTCTTCAATAATGTTGAAAATGTTTTTGTTTCTTTTTTTTAATAAACTGGCAGTAGCTGAAGACGTTTCTGCAAGTCTTTATAATTACTTTTATTTTACATTATTTCACCTCTGCACTTTGGTATATTCCAGCCAAGCCAACACTCAGGGGTCAGCTAATTAATCGTGGAATGTCTGCTACAGGACTTCCTTATGTTGAAGGCAGCAATGGATTTTCTGTTAAAAACGTATCAAAGGTAATGTTAGAATCTTTTTATTATTCTTTTTTTATCCTTTGTTTGAATCTGTTTTTGTAACTTGATATGCTTTTTTGACCATTATGTTTTCATTTTATATATGATATAAATAAATCTTCATTATAAAAAAAAATCTTCAATATTAAATGAAAATGATATTAATACTGACATATATTTTATCTTAATGTAATAGAACATTACTATAAAAGTAATAAAAAATATATGAAGTGTACTTAGTGGATAAAAAGATTTTATAAGCGTAGATTGTTTGTAACTTAATGTGATGATGATAAGTGATATTTAGCACAACAATGAATTACATGTGTATATTTAGGTGCCACAACCAAATGTATATGTACAGATTTATATATTGAAGTGGATCTATATAGTGTGTATTTGTGAGTCTGGTTGGAAAAATGTAAAATCCTCCTTGGTTTTTTTTTTTTTTTTTTTTTTTTGATGTAAATGTACAGAATTTGAATGTTACATTATCAACTTTTCACCACAGATTATCTGGTTATTCTCATTCTCTTACCTTTGCTTCATTTTCTGAAAAAAGAAATTCTAAATAGAATTTCTGTTCTGTCTGGGTGCAGGAGATGATTGAGATAAGAAGATTGTAAACTTTTGTTAATTTTAAAATGAAAATTGATTTTCATCAGTCTCTACCTGACATCAACATTTTTTTCAAGTCAGTATTTCTCCTACTTTTCAAAGAAAAAAATGTTTTGACTGAATACATTTAGTTTTTACAATTGAAATACCAAAGTAAAATCCAAAGAAAGGTTTGTAATGTTATCAGTCATGACCTGGCATTGCAACATCAGTCACTTTCCCACTGCCATTACATGGCATCACTATGTTTTTCTCTGAATATTTTTGTGGCAATTGTTCTAATGACCTTTTCTCTCTGGTACTTTGACCACATGAATTTGAGCCTAGTCCTAGATTGGCAACTCTCTTTGTTTTATTGTTGAAATAACTAGATGTAACTGTAAATTCTATTTTGGTAGTTTTTATTACACTTCTCGCCTGTGGAACTCTCTTCCATCTTCTTGCTTACCTGTCACCTATGATCTTCAAAACTTTAAATGCACCATCTTTTATCTTCCTGAATCTTGTTCTTTTATTGTCCTTTCTCCTCACTAATGTTTTCTCATTTTCTTTCACTCTCAGTAACCCATAGTGGCATTATCACATAGCTTGAAGTGAAATGAATAAAAAAAAAAGTATTTTTATCTCAATGTTTATTAAATTGAAGAATGATTGAGAGTGACTTCATTTTTAGTCATTATTCGTTCAACTTTGTCATCAAATTATACATTTATTCAAAATTAAAATTTCAACAAAAATGAAGTTACATGTTTCATCTCTACTTAATTTGCAAATCAACATGTTTTCCAAGCATGAGTTAATACAGGGAGTTACTGAAAAGTACCCACTTTTAGATCTATCCAAGTATTTTAAAATAAAAATCTGTCTGTGATGGTCAGACCTTTGTTGATTGGACACAGAATGAATCACCTTGTGAGTTTCCTCTTATAATCCTTATCTTTATTAAAAAAATATGTCTTGTCTTTGCAGGGTCTGAAATTAAAAATACTTATACTATCATGCATATTTATTTATAATATGATGAACAAACCTTCAGTTACATAATATTTCACATCATCAAATTATTTATTGTAAATATTTCTAAAAGACAATTATTATAAGTTAAATTTCCTATTGTGTATTTATAAACATAAGTATATCTTGAATATTTTACCTATATTGGTTGTCAAGAACATTGACTTACACAATAAAATCTGACATAGTGTACAAAATATAGATTTGGCTGTTTTAGTAGTATGAAAATGGTGTAAAGGATTTTTTTTCTATATGTTGTATATATGCTTATATCAGTTGTTTTCTATATTAAAATATTATTTTGACAGTTATTTTTGTTTATATTTGCTGTTTAATTTGATTCTGTCATATCCATCCTAAACATTGGAGATTAAGAAGATTGCTAGAGAAATGTTAGAGAAATCTATGCCACTCTTTGGGAAACATATATATATATATATATATATATATATATATATACCCAATTTTAATAAACCAAAATGTTTGTCTGATGATCACAAAAGCATGAAACCCAGGGTCACAAACTCCTATTTGTGTCTGATGATTGCTACATGCATGAAACTCAGTTATACTAACTGGTGAGGAACAAATATATATTTATAATTAGTATAAATTTTTGCTCTGTTATTTTTCATTGAGTATTGTTTTATTACCACCAGCTGTTTGGTCAAATAATATCAACAAGTTCTGTCTATCCAATTTTTTATTAACTTAAATTTCAGAATTAGTTGTTTTATATAATTGGAAAATTTATATTTCTCCCTTTACATTTTGTCTCCAACACTAACAATCAACAAACAAAATTAAACTTACATTGACCACAACTTTGGTAAATTTACTGATTATATGACATAACTAATTCGGAAATTTGAAAAAGTTAATAAAAAAATTGGACAGACAGAATTAATGGATTTATTTTTAATCTGACATTTTTATGACTTCAAGCATTATTTTTAGTAAAATACCTTAAGTACACAGACCGGTAGATGCAATACACACTGTTAAAAAAAAAAAAAATGGGGCATCTATTTCAAATCCACTAAAAATAACATTTGAAGTAATAAAAATGTTGGATTAAAAATAAATCTACTAATTCTTTAGAATTTGCTTTGTTTACATTTTAGATATGAAATGAAGCAGATACAAGCTTTTGAGGAAAACCTGAATGAAGGGATGTGCATTCCTTAAAAGGGTAAATAGAACCTTGCTGGGCTGTGATGTCCTCAGACGATGATTTCTCTTACAAAGGTGGATGCAGGTTGAAACCTGCCAGAGTTCACTATTTTCTTTATTAAGTCTTCTCAAGTACACAGGCTGGTAGACATAATACAGACTGTTTAAAAATAATTGTGTTTCTATTTTCAAACACAGGTATCCACTAAAAATAACATAAAATGTTTTGTGAACATTGGATTACTATTAAATCATGGCTCTCCACAGTTTCCTATCTTTTTTTAGCTCTTAGTAAAGTTTGTTTTTTCACCACCCCTCTCAGTCCCTATTCTGCTATCCATTTACACAAGCACATTAGAGAGATTACTCACTGTTTTCCCTCTGCCCCTCTTGCATTCAATATGTTCTGTGAGTGTCAAATTCTCCAAGCCCCCTTTTATCATGCTCCAAAAATTTCAGCTGTTTCTTTGTAATTCTTAGTATGTGTCCTTTTTGTTTCCACTTGCCTTAAAATTTCTTCATTGCTCAAATACACTGTCTATAGTATTCTCAACATCCTTCTATAGAGCTATATTTCTTTTACCTCAAGTCTCCGCTTCATCTGTCAGGAAATTGTCCATCATTTACTCATATTAACCTTTTCAAATTATCAAATGTGACCTGTTCAAACAGCATTCATAAATTAAAGGCAATAATATTCAATAATCTTTAATTATTATTAATTTTTGACTAATATTTCTTTAATTGTATTTCTTTTGCTTTTTTGCCCAACTCTTTGACAATCATTTTATGGTCATTAATAAGAGTAACTGTCAGAGTTGTAATAAATAGTAAGAGAAATAAGATTAATTTTATTAGAAATTTAATAATTGACAGTACTTCATCTAATAATAAATTCAAGATATTTGTAGACATTTATTTGCTTTTAAGGACAGAAAAAATTCAGATTTGGGTTTCATAGTTGATTTAGAACAGTTTGTATTAATTTTAATTAAAATAAATAAGGAATATTTTTAATTAAGTGGTAATTTTTTTACAAAGATAATGTTCACCCTGTACAAGGCCCAAGAGGGTATTTTGAAGCTGTTAATGCTAGGAAGATTTTGAATGTGTGTGTGTGTGTGTGTTTATTTTTATATATATATATATATATATATATAATATATATATATATATATATATTTAAAAATTAGAAGATCTGCCAATCACACTACCTTGGTTTCAACCTTTCGGTATTTTCAGCTGATTTGTGTGTGTATGTGTATATATATATATGCACACACAGACACAAATTGATCTTTGTGTGATTGGTTGTCTGAAGTAATGTTCTCATCAGAACAAAACCCAACCACATTCAAATATGACATCCAGCCTTCTTTGTCATTAAACTGACAGGAACTTGGCAATTAGAACCCAGACAAAAAGATCTTCATATGAGGAAAAAGGTGTGTGTATATATATATATATATATACACACACATAAAATCTTTTTCCTCATTATTTAAATTTCCATAATACGGCCAACATTTTGACCATAAGTCTTTTTCTTCTTTCCCTCTTTTATATAATATGACTACTCAACCTACTGCTATTCATTTTTTTTTGTTTTTTTTCCCCAGTGATTATATGGCATTTGTTTTGCACACGACACCTTACAGTTATGGGTTATTCATGTTTGTTGAAAAAAAAATATGTTCTCTTGCTAATCCACATTGATGGAAAGCCAACAGTTAATCCTGCAAATAATCCAGTTTGTTTAAAATGAACAAATATCTCTGGTTTTTATAACTGTACTATCAACTACAAAGAAAAGTAAAAGTGTACGACTGGCAAGAGGCAATAAATAGAAAGTTAACTGTGCTCTTAATGGAACTTTAAGCACTTAGATAAAACAATATACAGTGGAAATTTAAGATCAACTCTCATACCTTTCAAAACTTTAAATTGGTTATGTTATTGCCAGAAATTTATCTATAGAAGAAAAAATTAGTATTTTATCAAAAGATTCATTCTCTAAAGATCAATTGAATATCTGTAAAATAACTATTAATTTAGTAAAATGATGATTTTGGAATTTGTGCAATTGCACAAATAAGGCCTAATAACTCAGTTCTTCTGTAGAGTTTCCAAGCAAAGAAACTCCAAACTTATATTTGCCAGTATAGCATAATAGTTGAATTTAAATTTCAAACTAAGAGACCTAAAAGCAAGTGGTCACTATGGCTTTTTACCTAGCTCAAAAGAAAATATTGTTGAAAATTCTACTCTAGTCAGATGAACACTTACAGTTAAAGGGGTCAGAGTTAATCTAACCCTCATTTCTTTTGTTTTTATTGTCATTATGAGGGCACACTGTCATGTTGTCCCTTATAAATAAAATAAGTCACCACATCTGTTAACATGGTATAGCATGTGTCTGTTTCCTTCTTGAATTTATCCTCTTGTCTGGTATATGAAGTTGAATACCTGCATTCACACAAAACAAGGTATGTCTATGTTTGCTATCTAACTTGATACCTAAATTTCTAACAAATATCAACTTCAAAATTAGCAGAGATTGGAACTCAAGCTCACTCCAGACCTTAAATGAAACTTGTATATGCAATCCACCACTAAATATACTGGAAAAATGCTTGGTACCTTGTACCACTGAAGAAAGTACCGTTACTCCTGCTGCCATGCACTATTTTTACAAGAATCAAATGAAACCAAAAAGGAAGTATTGCTGGCATATCTGGGTTGGAGCAGTCTAATCTTCACTTTCTAAGCATGACAGATTTCAAAAACATTTGTGCAGCCTTGTGGGTGAAGAATTGTTTTCTACCCTACAACCCCTCTCCCCACAGATAAAACATTGCTGGCCTCTTGCTATTTGATCATGATTTTCATGGCAGATATTCAGGTGAACTACATTCCTTCATTCCTTCATTCCACCAGTCCAGACCTTCACAGCCAGCAGGTGCCAGGCCATGTACACTGAGTCAACTCATCCTCATGCTCTTCATATTCCATTGGTAAGGAGGGGATTCCACTCAAACAGCTTCTTCCCAAGAACTATTGTGTTGTGGAACAGGCTTTCCAAATCACTACAATCTTAACCTATTCAAGTCAACTGTTATCTATCTTTATAATAGACACTTTTTGCCCCAGCCTGTACACCCTTACAACAACCTCATTTAGTAATATCTATTTTTCTGAGATGAGGTATTGTAAGTCTTTATACTATTTACATGATAAGACTGTTTTCCTCATCTTTATTGCTATATTCACTATGTTTCGGCTGTGGTACATTCCAACCTTCTTCAAGTAATATACATTGGAATTTCGAACGGAACCTTTTATTTAGTCCACAGGGGTAGATTGTTTTAATTCAACATACCATGCCTTTTTAGGGGGCGATATCTCAGTATCAGTTAATTCCCTTTAGTAACTCAACTATCTGAGTTTTTGTTCCCTCTGCTGAGGTCAGGTATTGAACTCACAACTCTTTGGGTCAAGTTACTTTTTGGATTACTCAACCAACTAAAGGGTTCATTTCAAAATTCCAACGTATATCATCTGAAGAAGGTTGGAGCATACAACAGCCAAAATATTATGAACAGGACAATAAAAATGAGGACAACAGTCTGAATAATGTAAATAGCTCATTTAATAACTCTCTATTAGAGTGGCTCTTGAGCCTTGTATGAACAATATTAAAAAAAAAATTCTCGTGTTTGTTTTGTATGTATGAAATCTAAAGGCTATAATAAGTTTCTTGCATTCACACATGGTTCAGTGATTAGACATATTGTCCAAATGTGTGCTTATCAAATTAATAATATACAAACTTTATATCTGATTGGTTTTCTCATCTTTGTATGTGTCTTTGTGTTTTTTTGTTTTCACAATGCTTCAGCCGTGTACTCTAGTCTTCTTTCTGAAGTGTACCCTCCAATATTTCTTTTTGGTGAGGAGTTTTTTTTGTTTTTTTTTTTGTTTTGCATTATTTACATATAAACTGTTGTCCTCATTTTTGTTATTATTATCACAACTTTTCGGCTATTGTGCTCTCAGGTCTTCCTCAGATGCATGTTGATCTGGGTAATCTTCAGAGAATTTCAAACTGAACTCTTTATTTAATCTATGGGGGTAGATTATTCGCATTCTGCTGACCATGTCTAGTGATATCTTTTCTTATTTTAGTACTACTCAGTTATTACCCACCCCATTTTCACTGAGGTCAAGTATTCAATACCTGGCCTAGGGATTGAACTCAAAATTACTCTAGCCTTTTCTCTAACTTAAAATTAATGATATAAAATGATTTAAATGCCTTATCTAACAAAATTCTGATAATAACAAAGTATCCAAGTTGATAAATTTGTTTTATGTGGTAGTTTTTACACATTCCATGTTATAAATTTTAACTACAGATTTGCACAACTCTAGTTCTGACTAATTCTGGATGACAAGAGTTTCAGTCATTGCAACCCTTTGACTTGATTATTTATGCCACAGTTAATGGGTTAAAGTCTGATTTTTTTTTTTTTCTAAGTAAGCTTCTTCAAATTGACAATGGTATTGAATTGTTGACCTTGTAATCTCTGGTTCAATGCACCAACTCCTGAGCTATCAGATGATCTTAATATACCAATACTAATCCTTGCTTAATACTATAACTTTATTATAAACCAGGTTGTATCTGCTACTGATGTTTATTATCTATAAGAATCAGTGTGTGTGTGTATATATATATATATATATATATATATATATATATATATATATATATATATAGTCTTTTGTGTATATTATAAGTTGGAACTAAGATTTGAAATATAAATTGATTGAGCCCTTGAAAATTGCTTTATCAGTTTCATAATGTAGAAAAATGTAATTTTATATATTTACTTATTTTGCAGCCTATCCCCATTTTAGCATATTCTATTGTGAGAGTAACAAGAAGTAATATCTGCCAATAAGCAGATATGTCTCATGTTGCCATAATGATGGAATATCACTTTGGTAAATAGGAGAGATCAGGCTGCTAATACATTGCTTTTTATTTTTGTTTTGGGTTAGTTTTTTTTTTATTATATTTTAATGATTTAAAAAAAGTAAAAAGTTTTTTTACAAATGACAAAGAATTATAAAAATCCTATATTATGCAGAAAATATGACTAATGCAATTGCAAAATTACTTAAATATTAAAATGACTAAATAATGAGAATCATTGAAGTTCTGAATTAAATGCTCAATCTGAAAGTGATTGAAGGATTTAGTGAGTCTTAGAAAGAAGAACTCAAGACTTGTTAAAGAAACGATATACAGGCTATAAGTTTAGAAATTAAGATTTATAACTTTATTTAAAATTATAAATAAATATCTTAATAACATATAATATACACAGGTGACACAGTGTTGATAGCAAACATGGAAAGGAAACTGCAGAAACTCCTACAGAAGATAGAAAAGGAAAGTGAAGAAAGGACTAATTATCAATTGTAAGTTGAGAAAATGTGTGGTTGTTTCCAAAGGAGCATTCCAACATGCAAACTACGATACCAAAATGAAGCAAATATGAAAATTTAAATATCTAGAAAGTGCTTTAACAGATGGTAAAAAATGTGACACTGAATGTATGCAATGGAATAGCGAAAGTTGCCTTTCAAAAGCTAAGCAAAGTATTAAGAAACAGGAAAATTTTGGTAGAAACAAAGAAAAGAGTACTAAATTCTTATGAAATATTGGTCCTTCTATATGGCAGTGAATGCTGGACAATCTCCTCACAGATGAAGAAGAGACTTGAGATGTGGTTTATTCTACAGAAGGATGCTGAGACCACCATAAATTGAACATGTGAGTAATGAGGAAGTTTTAAGGAAAATAGAAGCAAAAAGAACATTTATTCTTAGAATCAGAAAGAAATGGTTGAAATTTCTAGGTCACATTGAGAAAAGATGGCTTGGAGAATTTGAAACTCACATGACATTGAATACAAGAGGGACAGAGCAAAGTAGTGAGTAACCTACCTAATGAGCTTGTGTAAATGAATGGCAGAACAGGAATTAGAAGGAATGATGAAATGACAAAGCTTATTAAGAGCTACAAAGGATAAGATGTTGTAGAGAGCCATGACCACCCACATTCTGAAGGGACACAGCATACAGAAGAATATAAGTATGATGATATCAAAATCAGTGAGGTTTTGTTTAACTTGTTGGCACAGATGGATGCCAAGTCATACCTCAACTGAAATAATGTGCTCATCAGAGAACAAAACCCAACCATATTCAAATATGATATCTACGTTTCTTTGCCTCTGGAAGAAACTGGGCAGATAGAACCCAGAGAAAAAAAATTGTTAGGCAACTGGGGTCATAACGGGGTTGGGGGTGACCTGTTACACATCTTTTGATATTCAGTGATTGTTATGGGAACAAGACTATCACCTTTTTCATGGACCTATCATCCAGCAAAGGACTGGACAATTGCAAGTGATGAGAATCCAACAAGATCTGTTAAATTTTTTTCATGAAATAATAAAGATAATGTGTAGGATTTTTCCCAGTTGCATGTGGTAGTGTATAGAGTAAAATGAAAAAAACTCAAGGTTCAAAATAACTATTTAACAGTTTTTATTTGTGGTTGAAAAGAGAGTGCAAAATTGTGGTATTTTATGAGGGAAAAAGAGTTGTTTCCCAATTAAGTTTTTCCCTTGAGTAGATATTTCATAGAGAGAGATTTCTCTGCTTATTTTTATGGAGGAATGTGAAATCTGAGTGTGAAACTGCTAGGAGTGGTATATGTTTTCTGCAGCAAGCGTTGTAAGTACTGTTTTGGATAGTTGCCTCGAAGGGAGATTTCTCCACTTGTTCTAATGAGGAATGAGAAATCTCAAGTCAAGCTGCAAAAGCAGGCCGCATGCCTTCTGCAGCAAGAGTTGTGAATAGTTCTTTGATCTGGACCTTGAAGGAAAAGTGGAAAAAGAGACCAAATAGAGATTGGTCAGCATTTTTATGTGTTCTGGGACTTCTTGCCATTCCCTGCTAATTACTTCCATTGCTGCTACTGCTGAATCAAGCAAAGTAAGGACAACCCCCACCACCACCACCATAGCCAACAAGTGAATGAGACAAAGTGAAAAGGCTATAAACGACGTGTTTTGTCAAGTGCATCTGCTCTCTCTGGCTTTTTCTGGTTAGAATACTTTCTAATAAGCTAGAGAGAGCAAGACACTCTCAGCAAAGCACATCATTTGCAGCTTTTCCACTTTGTCTCTTTATCTTCACTTTTGTTTCATTATCTTCACTTCAGATTCTATTATATGTCCTACAAAAATTCTCATCATGAAAGAGTAAAAAAAACATAAAATGAAATTTTCTTAATAATAAGTGTACTAAATATTGCTCAACATAGTAAAATGCCAATTTAAGATCATTGAATAACTGCTGTTTAAAAATAGTAGTCTTACATTACTCAATATGCATTAGCCATGATGCATCATCAGTGATGTTAATGCTGGATTCATTCATAGTTTTTGATCTTTAAAAACCATAAACCATGC
Organism: Acanthosepion pharaonis; assembly: GCA_903632075.3. Lineage (NCBI taxonomy): Eukaryota > Metazoa > Mollusca > Cephalopoda > Sepiida > Sepiidae > Acanthosepion > Acanthosepion pharaonis. The sequence goes on along the minus strand of CAHIKZ030005408.1, from coordinate 2,937,636 downwards.
CATCTCACTCAGCTTATACCACTATTGTTGACACATGATAGTGCACTTCCTAGCAGCAAACTACATGTAACTTTGATTTCATTGCTTTACTATTTGAACTATGTTGAGAGAAGTGTTTGAACTTGTCTCTGTGGTTGAGCTGTCTAAAGCACACCAAGTTAAACGGTAATTTCCCCTCAATGTGTGGATGCTGGTCTCAAATGCACAGGCTGTTAAACATAATTCACACAGTTTAAAAAAAAAAATAGGGTATCTACTCAAACATGTGTATCCACTAAATGTTTAGAGTAATAAAATATATACTTTATTTTGCTTATTTATAGTTTCATTCATGGTGTGTGACTTGAGGTAAAGGAATGTGCATTTCTTAGAAGAGTTTTTTTTTTTTTACATTTTCTGACATTACTTTGACTGTGTTGACCTTCTCCTAATCTATCAAGTAATATTGTTGTTTTTCATAAAAGATGACTGAAGTTACACAGTATCTCATCTGTGTATAGGGCCTGTCAAATTGCCATCTGCTCTTGGGCAATCTTGTCTTGTTTTAATCAGGAATTTTCAGACAATCATAAATTACCTTGGCAGTTGACCTAGTTCTAAATTTGGTCATTATCCAATATTTCTCTTAATCCTTAATCTACAAATCTCTTTCCATTCCCTTATTTGGGAATAATTGTCTTCCTTCCCTGGCGGTCTCTTCTTGTTTATTGTCATCTTTCACTTACTGCTTGTTTATCTTTTGCCTCCTAATAATTTATTTAGTTTATATTATTTTTATTTTATTTATTTTCAAATTTATTCTTTTAATTTCAAAACAACACTTGGGTAAATCGTAATCTATAACCCTTTTACTCATCTAGATTTATCTGTGCATAACATATTTTTAGGATTGGGAAGGCTGAGTTTAATATTTAAATGTAAATGGTTTTCTACTGCTGCCTTGTAAAATCTGGGCTAGCTAAAGTCAGTTGTGCTACATACCTATTGCTGCTGATTATCACATGATATTTAGAAATATTTGACTAACAAGTAAGGGATCTATCACTTTAGTTTAAAATCCATTTTCTTTCTCTATTAAAAATATTGTATCAAGTTTTCTTACCCAATACCTGCAGTTGTAAACCATTAGCATTTTTAATTGATAGGGAAGATGCAGAATTTAAAACCAACCTGGGTAACAGGGAATTATCAAGGATTTGAAAAATAGTCACTTTTTTATTTTTTTATTTATTTTTTTTTTTTTTAAGAAAAATCAGGGAATTATCAAGCAATATTGGATTAATACTGTGGAAATCGGGGAATTTTCTAATGCACGTTGACATGTATCAAATGATGCTTATTTTATTTTAGATTAAAAATAAATGCTGAATGTTATTGATGTGATTTTGTTTTTGTTGTGTTTTTTTTTTTGTCTAGGAATAGTAAAATTTGTATAAAAATGTCTGCTTCTTTTCCTTCCTGACAGAATGAACTGAAGTCTTAATCCAAAATTTGCTTTATGGATCATGCTGATGAAAGGTGATCCTTGTAAAATTATATGCAGTTTTTGCCAAAAGACAATTTCATTGAACAATACAGGAAGATGGACATTTGTTAGTCACATGGAAAGTGAAAAACAGGAATTTTTGTAGCTGTGCTTCAAATCTTTTCATGAATGGTTAAAACAAGGATCTTCTGAGTATATTTTACTACAACATTGGTTCAAAGGAAGAATTATGAGGTGTATGCAAGCTGATATTGATTCATATTCATGGCAATGCCACTGTTGAAAATGGCTTTTTTTGTAAATGAAAATATGGTGATAGAAACTTAACATTAGGTGTATGATACCATTATAGCTAGTAAGGAGTGTGGGGTGTCTTGAATATTAGATATTACTAGCCAAGATTTCATTCTTGTTATCAAGAATGTTTAAAACATAACCAAGGAGAAGAGAGAAAAGAAGAATGATGGCAGGGGAATAAATTAAAACCTTGGAAAAGAATTGTTTAAAGTTGAATATCAGAAAAGAACTAAAAGACATTAACAGGACCATTACAAAACTTAACCAAGAAAGTAATAAATTTGAGCATATTTAATAGTTGGAGTAGAGATGTTACATTGAGATCATCAAACCTCCAGGTTTGCAAACATACTACTTGTCGACTTCTCTACCTTCAAACAGAGAGGAACCCAGATGAGGCTATCCCAAAGGGCAGAGTCTCATCTGGGGAGGTAGACAAACCTGACTTTTATTATGGTGTCTATGGGAAATTTTTGCCTGTGCCTACAGGCTCGGAATGCCCACATAAAAAAAAAACAGCCTTGTGCCACATCACTCCTTGTGGGGAGGGCTTGGGTAAATACCGAGATGTTGCATTGTATATGATGATAAAGTTTATATTCTGAAATGTTTCTTTGTTCAGTCATCTTTTTAGCTATGACCAGTACAGCTGTAGACTTACCTACTGTTTGTTTACTGATGTCCCAAAATCAGGAATTTCACTCATTGATTAGGTTGGGAATCCTGATATGGCACAAAAAGTATACATTGACAATCAAATAGCAGTTAGCAATAGTTATAATACAACTTTTTACCATCAGTCTTAGTAATATAAATGTTCAAACTCAATGTAGGCATTATTCTTTATATTGTGACTATAACTGCAATATAATAATGATGAACATATAATCTACATACTTAATACTCTCTTTTCCAACTTACTATCATAAAATGCCAATGGAAGAGTTCAAGGTGACTGGTGAGGGGACTGGAAGTATTAGATTCATTTTTTTCTCAAGAACATTAATATATATTTGACTTCTGGATTTCCTTTCCTCACTTGCTATCAAATATCATTGTTTACATTTGGATTAATGTTATCATTTTTGTTACTAATATCATGACATTTTGACTGCTGGGTCCTCTGTCTTTCTTCAAGTCTCTGTCAATCCAGGTAACCTTCAGGGAATTTCAAACTGAACCAATCAGTCTATGGTGGTAGATTGTTCTCATTCCATTGTCCTTGTCAAGTGATATTTCATCTTGTTCTTTTTTTTGGTACTGCTTGCTTATTGCTCTCCTTGTTTCCACTGAATCTGAGTATCTATTACATGACCCAGAAATTAAACTTGCAATGACTATGCCACCAAATACACAAACCAGTGATTTAATCTTTTAATATTTTCTTTTCTGTTTGTATTTTTTATTTCTACATAACTATATGATTGGCTACAATGCTTTGATAAGTACCAGTCCTGCATTATTCTTTATTTTTCCTTTTTTTCTTTTTAGGATTCACTGCATGTGTGTTACAATGATGAAGCTTCAAACCGGTTTGCACCTTCAGAAATTAACTTCCAGAGTATAGCAGCTGCTTTTACTTCAATTCATGATAAGAAAAAATCTGTTAGTCTCATTTATTTTCTATCTAACAGTTTTTTATTTTTTATTAAATTTTATAAAAGTTAATACACTTATTTATATTACTATCTTAGATTTTCAAATTGAATATAAAATTTTTTTAAAATTGGGATCTAGTTTGCCCTCAAAATTGATCCCGAAGCCAAAAACAAATATGCCCATATGACATGATTTAATAATGTAATGTCAGATGAACATATTTGTTTTGGCTTCCATTGGAATGGGGGGGATCGATTTATAAAGCAAACTGGACCACTTCCTATTAATTTTTACAAGATTTAATAAATTTTGTTTTTAGATATTCATAACTTGGAGTAAATCTATAGTGATATGAAAAAAAAAAATTTTTTTAAATAATTATTTTTGGTTGCTATGCTTACAGTAGAACTCCCCCAAATATATATATATTTAAATTATAAAATAATTATAACAGAGCCCATTCATCTGTGTTTTTTAAAAATCACCATCACAATGTAATGCTGATTTTATCACAGTTACAATAATTTTGTCTTTGTAATTCACTCCTGAGGATGTTCTTGGAGGAGATTGAAAGTACTTAGGTAAGAAAAAACTATGGCGCCTTTGTTGATGTAATTCATCTTACCATCAAGAAACTAATTGGAGAACTGGAAAGGATCATTATAAAAATAAATATAGTATGTATATATTATTCAATGAAACATGTTTGAATGAAAATATGATGCCTAATATATATATATATGTGTGTGTGTGTGTGTGTGTGATCTAAAACATGACTACCCACTTAAGGTTTTGATAGCTCTTATCCTATCAGTTATGGAATCTATGAAATCTCTTTGGGTATCCTTTGGAATCTGGTTTGTTCCAAGATGTTAACAGCAAATAGTTCTTTATATGTTGGAGATTCTGCAAAGTGAACATATCATTCTAACTCATTATACATTTATGGGATTGAGAGCTGGAGAGTTTAATGGTTAAGGAAACACTGTGAAGTCTTCATTTTTCTTAAAACCATTCCTAAAAATCATACAATCTTGTGTTGTCCTGCTGAAAGAAGATATCGCCCTTGTAGAAGACTGTTTCCATGAAAGGGTGTTCTTGGTCTTCAGTGATGGCGAGTTAGGTGGGTAGTACACAACAAATTATCTTTTGCATGAATGATAGGCTCCAGTGTTTCCCAGCAGAATGTTGCCAAAACTATTACACTGCCTTCACTGGCTTTTCCTGCAATGCATTTCTAATGAAACACACATCTCCTGTTGTTCACACTATTTAAGAGAAAGAGAGACAAGGCAACCTTCTTTCATTTATACAAGGTCCAGTTTTGTTGAAAACACTTTTGTTAATAGCTTTTTGCTAGCATGGATAGTCTGAATTGCTTGCAGCTACACAACTCCACACACAAAAAGGATTGATGTACAGTGTGTTGTAACATTTTTCTTACTTCAGTTGATTAAAGATATCTGTAGTTTGTGCCATTGTAGCCCTTCTGTTGGGTTGTACTTGATGGGAAAGCTTCAATTGTTGCATCAATAAGTCTTGGTTACTCAATGTTTTTTTTTAGTGGGTGGTGATTTTTCCCTCCTCAGCCAGAGGAAACTCAGCACAAGTGTATGTGAGTACCTGACAAGCTGTACTGTTTCAGAAATGTTCTGACTTCATCTTCTAGCCATAACAATTTGAATTTTATCACAGTCACTCAAATCTGTTTTCTTTCAGCAGCATTCCACACCTCATAAGTATTGAAGGCCATCTTAACTGTTTATAGCCCTTTTGTCTCTCACATAAGGCAGAAGCTGTGATTCTTGCTACATATTTTAGTCATAATTGTTTTTCAGTGAATGTTATATATATATATATATGTGTGTGTGTGTGTGTCTAGTGATAGTTTCCTCTTTGCCATCATGGCCCGCTGGCCCAATGGTATGATGCTTGTGTTGTATTGTAATAGTCTGAGTTTGATTCTCAGGGTCAGTAGAGGATGTGCACTGCTGATGAATCCCAAAAAGGGCAAAACTGTTGTCAAGTGCTTTTCTGCATGTTTGTATATTGAGGATTCTAGGTCTAGACATGATAAATTATGAATATACACACACACACACATATATATATATATATCTATATATATATATCTATATATGCAACAAACCTTGCCATCCTTTTGTACGGCTCAGTTGTGAACTCCATATAGGTACCATATATGCCTGATGACAGGATACCCAAGATCCTAATGTACAGCCAGTTAGATCAGGGCTACAGGAATGTAGGATGCCCATAGCTAAGATACAAAGACAAGCTGAAGAGCAACTTGTCAGCTGTCAATATACCACATAACACCCTTGAGCTTAGCCTTGGAGCAGGTAAAATGGAGATCACTGTGTTTTAGTGGACTCAGCAGTTTTCAATCTGCTTGTCTGAATCATCTTCAAGAAGCAAGAGCAAGATCTAAAAGGTCAGCCAATCTAACAGTGATCTCATCCGACAATCTTAACTCTTGCTTCATATGCCGCCTCCTTTGTAAATCACTAGCAAGTCTTAAGTGCCACTTAAGATTATCACACAAAATTTCATAACTGAATCAATTAATTTATCAGATCTTCATACAGCGAAACCGACAGGAGAGTCCATTAGACAACAAACTATGGTATTGGTAATACCAACACAAAACTTGCTATATGACCTTATTTATATAATATTATTTATATATATGACCTATATGAGAAGGAAAAAAATTAAAAACAAACATACTTTCACAGTAAAAGACAGTGCTCTATATCTAAATGAGAAAGATAGCAAATATGCTATCCAGCAATGCTACTCAAAAAAAGACAAAGTTTAGACCATATCTAGTTTCATGCTACCAGGATTGTCAGTCAACCATAATGTAAAATTTCCAGTCTACTGACCAAACTGATCATGGTGAGTTCAGAAATGCCCCATAGTTGGAAGTCTCAAGCATTACACTGGCATTAAAAAAATAATAAAATACCCAAAAGAAATATCTCCCCCATGCCTATTAAGGGTGCTCAATAGTCTAGACGAACCTAAGCAAACCCATTATATGCTGCCTTCAAACTGATTGCAGCATAAACTTGAACTCAAGCTATGATCATCTTCAATTACTTAAAATAAGTTTGTGTGTGTATATATATATATATATATATATATATATATATATGAGAGAGAGAGTGTGAGGGGTATTTTCTTGTTTTCTCCCCCAGATTTAAAAAAAAAATTTCCTCACAAGTGATTATTTCTAATGCTGTGTACTTTGTCATTTAAGACTTTGGGAAAGTTGCTTAAGATAATTTTACTTAGATCCCAGACTGGCCACTTAGCTATTCCTCAGATAAACATGGTTATCCTTCATTGGGAGGAGTTTTCCTGTGACTGGTTAAAAATATTGAATATTTAATGTATGGAGAGCATAATAACTTGCCAAATGCTACTCAAGGTGTTCTAGGATTACCCTGAATATAAGTTAATGTGCCAAATAGTTTAATCTTCACTAATCAGTTAAAAAAAAATATGAAAACCTTTAAGATTAAGAAGTAGAAAGCATCTTTGATTAAATAAATGACAGTAGCATGCAGTTTTAATTAAATCCAGTAATTAGCTCATCTTATTAACACTAGATGAACTTGGATGTGCAGTTGGTGTAATGGTTGATGGCTCAGAATTGAAAATTGGAGAGCCAAGTTCCAATTCCAGTTGGGATTGTTATATTTACTTACACATAAATACTCTTGAGAAAAGTATAAATTCACCTCTTCTCTTAGCTATAGCTTGGACCAGTAAAAATCATTATATCCAAAACTTTCTGAGAAAAAATAAAATATTTTTTGGCTTTAAATAACCTGCAAAAGGTTGATAAACTATAAAAAAATCAATCAATCATAACACTGGACGAAAATAAATAAAATATATAAATAAGAAAAAGAGTGCTTGTTTACTTTTTACCAAGCAATTCAGTAGGAAGGGGAATAACTGTTTAAAAAGTTAATATGGAAAACTTTAAAATGTCTGACTTAAAACTTCAAGCAAGATGTTGCATGAAGAAAAGAAAAAAAACACCTGAAAAGAAATACATTGAAAATTGTAATTTGACTGATGTTTTTATTTCCTAGGTGATATGTTTAGATGTGACCAATGGCGGACTTGGTGTATCTTCTTCATCTGATGGTACCATGAAAGTATGGCAGACAGACACTGGCGAAGTACGGGTATGTAAATCTCAATGCATACCACTGGGAGAATGCTTTTGCTCCATTTGTCATCTGTTTTTTTTTTGTTTTTTTTTTCTCAAAAAAGGTTTTTGTTTATTATGAGGAGCTAAGTCATATCAAATTCATGAGAGGGTTAATGAAAAATTTGCTGACCAAATATAAAGCACCACATCCCTAATCTTATTTGATCATTTGGTCAGATTTTGTAAAAATGGGGTTGTAGATTGCCTTCAATCCAAGAGGTAACTCTTACGAAAAGTTAGTATGTTTTTGCGCTTTTGTTCATGATAATTTATTTTTAACTAATTGCTCAACTAATACAAGGCTCAAAAGCCACTCAAGATAGTGGATTACTGAATGAGGATTTTGTATGAATGTAAGAGGAGGAGGAGTGGATAAGAAGTGCAGATTGTGAAGATATGTAGGAAAGATATCAGTTAACCCTCGGTAGTGATTGGGGAAGCATCCTTTCTGGAGTCTATTCGACAATGCAGCAGCTCTTGGAAATAAGCTGTTCAAATGGAACTTCTTTCTTACTAATGGAATGAGGATGATTTGTCATAGTGTATGTGGCATAGCAGGTCTTAGCTGTGAAGGTCTGAACTAGTGAATCTTATCAGAACATTTGTCATGAAAATAGCAATAGTGGCAAGAAGTTTGTGATTGTCTGGGAAAGGGGTTATAGAATGGAAAATAATAATCACCAACCAGGCTGTGTAGACGCTTTTGAACTCTGGAAAGTCTGAAAAGTGAGGATAGAACAGCTCAATCCCTGATATGGCACTAATATACCATTTTTGGTCTGATCTGGCCCTTGTAAAAATAGAGCATGGCAGCAGGAGCTAGGTACTGACCATTTTTCCAGGATCTTTAGCCATGGATCATGTGGTTTCTACTTGAGGTCTGATGTGAAATTCCATTCCAGTAGCTGTTCAAGGTAAGGAACCTCATTAGAAAACAACTGTCCATCATGATAGCTGAAAATTCTGGGTCTCCTCAGTGATGTTGAAACCTTACTAGTTTGATTTTGTATGTACTAAATGTTATAAACCAGTTTTTATTTACTAATGATATGAAGTAAAAAAAAAAAAAACTTTGAGAAACTTAATTCATTTTATTTATCATATTTGAGGCCATTATAAGACCCACTTTTCCTCCAAACTATTAGAATTTCATAGATCTATATATAATACACTATATATATATATATATATATATATATATATATATATATATATTTTTTTGTGAGGTGGGGGCAGTGTGCAAAATAACAATGACCCACCCACTCAAATTCAAGTTATATTTGTTTTTGAAAAGAAAAAAAGAACTTTAGTTAAATAAAAATTATGATAGACAGACATGAGTTACAGGCAACTTTAGTCGTGTTAAATATTTGTTTTACGAATTTAATTATATTTTATTTAAATTAATTTTTGAAAAAATAAGGCTCACTATAGTTTTTGCTTCAATAAGACTTAATTTAAAATTATTTATTATTTATTCATGTGAGTAACAAACCAAAAAAACAATGAAGTTTATTTTTTCAAAGATTGAATAAAAAATTATATTCAATAACATAAATAAATTATTTTTCTATATCATAGTTTTGGGGTCCAACCCGGCCTGGACTAATTCAAGATATTTTGTTTGAAATTTTTTTTTTATAAATTAAAAAAGAATAATAAATATTAAATTTTGTTTTTAAAATCTGCAATAATGAATGAATAATAAAAAGTTAAAATAATTACACAAAAAAAATACAGAAATAGATTCAAGAGAATAGAAAATTTAAAAATACATGTAGCGTTTTGAAATTATCAACAGAATTAAAAAGTAAAAATGAAGAGAAATAATAATTATTCCCATGCATTTTTTTATTCTGAGAATTTTGAAACACTTACATGGCGAAAAATGGATTCTAATGCAATTTTGTGGAATTTGGTAATAGCTTGCGAAAAAAAAATTAATTAAAAAAATATTTGATGATACATTGCTCTTACTAGGGTGACAAATAAGCAGACTCTGAAATTATTGGATCTATGGACTGTCAAGGATTACTCAGACCTTCCAAAGTTTACACAAAAAATATTATGCTTTGGGAACTTTTGCAGTATACATAATTTTGGTTGTAAATATATAACATTTATGAAGATAATATACGGATGTCTTTCCTGAGGTGTTTATAAACTGTACACTGTTTAATTATTAACATTAACAACAAACTATTTTAAATTACAAAATTGTACTTGGATTAAACGAAAATTACTTACAATATAATACATATTACTTAAAATACATTCCTTCTTGTCATCAATTTTGACAGCATGGGTACACTAGCTTATATAATGCATAGATGGTGCAATGGATAACAGCTCAAAATCAGGGAGCTGAGTTCCAATTGCTGACAGATTATATTCACTTATGTGCAAATACCATTGGAAAAATTATGAATCAAGTTCTTCTCCCCCTCAGCTATGGGTTAATTAGTAGGACTTGTATCAGTAAATAATTGTCATCTCCAAACAGTTCTTAGAATCTAAAACTATTTTCTGGTTTTAAATAATCTGCAAAAAATTGATAAGCCATAAAAAACAAATCAGTCTTAATATTCCCTGCTGAAAAGTAACAGGTTACTAAATACAGTAAAAGGATTTTTAAAAATATAAAACTTCAGATAAAAATTGATGTTTATCTGAATTTATTTTCACCAAAAAGAATTTGTTATTCTGTAAACTTTTAAATTCTGTAGTGATCCTCTTTTAACAACTTTAAAAAAAATCTCTTTTTTTCTTTTTTTTTTTTTTTTAAGGTTTTTTGCTTCTCTCTTACTTTTTCTAGTTTTAATTTGAGATTTAAATTTGTTATATCTGGTAATATTATTTAGGTTATTTTTAAATTTTCTATTCCGGTCCATTTTTTTTTTTTTTTTTTTTAATCTTCAGTAGACAGACTTATTCACATTTTTGAAATGTGTTCAGTACTACATAAATCATATATGTTTAAATATTTCATCTTCATGTTAAGATAGGATTAAGTGTGTAGTTATCTTGACTTAACAATTTCTATGTTGTTGTTTATAATGTTTCTGCTTATGTAATATTTTCCAGAGAGACTTAGTTGAACATGTTGGAGATGTCTACACATGTCGTTTTTTCCCATCCGGTATTGTAGTCTTGAGTGGTGGTGCTGATCTACGACTGAAAGTTTGGTCAGTAGAAACAGGGAAATGTGCTGCAACATTTATTGGACACAGAGGCGGTTAGTTAATTTTTTTCTTCATTACTTACACTTGTATTTGGTAACTTTTTACAGCAGAACTTTGAACCATATACTTTTGTCCTAAGATGTAGACTGATTCATCAGTTGTATTTGATTAAAGTTTAAATACATTATATATATATATATATATATATATATATATATATATAAAAGTTATATAAAATGTAGTCATTAAGAATATTTAATAAATATTCTTAAAGACTCCAGTTGCATTTTCAAATTCCTATATTTTTACCCATGTTGGTATATATATATATATATATATATATAAATCTTACTTCCTTTTATTTACATATATATATATATATATATATATATATATATATATATATATATATATATAGAGAGAGAGAGAGACTGAAACTGAAACACTTTTTCAAGCCTAAATCATAAGGTAATAAAGCTGGAGGGCAATAAATTTGAATGCCCACTTGTCCTCACAGATCCCAAGACATTCTTCCATCACAATGCTTTTCTCTCTCATTCTCAAACTGAAGAAGCTCAAGAGAACACACATTTTCTCCAGTGACAAAACACATCTTTGATTAAAAAAAAAAAAAAAAAAAAAATTTCTACTTTGTCTCATTTTCATATATATATATATATGTGTGTGTGTGTATGTATAAAAAAAATAATAAAAAAAAAAATCCTTGATCTAAAATACAATACCAAACAGCTTCAAATAAGATACAGATAAAATGAAGAAGCCCAACAGACAGACTTTTCCACTTTGTCTCATCTTCACTTTTATTTCAGATATTACTAGCAGCATGGCCCAGTGTTGCCCATGCTTGATTCAAAAATTGTATGACTCATACAGCAATCGTTATCACTTGACTTAAAATATTTTTGCCCTTCCTTGCCTTTAAAGGAGTGATCTTTGCCATGCTGATGTTGCTACATGCCTTACTTCTTGCCTTTCTCACACAGCAAATTTTTTCTAAGCTCTATACTAAACATTAAATCTGTTACGAAAAAAGAACTAAACAAAATGAACACAAAACGATCAGCTTTAAAAAAGGACTCGTAACTGGAAAAACCGAATGAAAAAAGAATGTTAACAACAAATACTTTTTCACACCCAACCCAGTTCTACGGAATCAGAATCAACATTGAGTTTAAGCAAGCGAATGAGCCAATTGAAGTAAAGTTCCATGCAGATTTAAATTTTTCCCACTTGTGACGAATGCAGCCATCAATTTTTTTTTTCATGTTAGCATGCTAGTTAACATTCATGTCAGTCAGCTGTTGGCTCTCACGCTGGCCAATAGAATCTTCCTGCCTATTCGTGGCAGCCAGCTATAGGCTCTCACTCTGGCCAGTAGAAAATGGCCGCAAACTGCCGTAGAAGCATGAAAAAATCGATTATTTCCACTATCGATGAGAGTTGGGAAATGCAAAGTCGGTCTTGGCCTTCCTGCTAACTTGGAGCATGTGCATGTAAATTTTGGTGCAAATCCGTCCAAAATTGCGGCCGTGCATTCATTACACGCACACACATCCTGCCTTTTATAGATAGAGATACATCCTACACACACGCACACACATATATATATATAAGTACTGTTTTCCTGTCACTTTTTAACTTTTATTCGGAAAATTTCCTATTGTTTATCTTTCATTTTTGTTGGAATTTTTGAGATGAAGAAATAGTGTAATTATATGCTTTGCTCTTGAGACCATCATGCTCATCTTGGTTTTTATACTCATAATGTTTCAGCCATTATACCCTCCAGCTTTCTTCAGACGTCAGTCATCTGTACTCACAGCTGCCAAGGAACCAGATATGTTTTATCCAATGCATTTATCCACTAATCCATGTCTCTCTTGTCAGTTGTAACTTCAATCCCTGGGTCTGGTAGTGGTGAAAAATCACTTACTCTGGTTCAGTGGAATAAACAGACAAATCACAAAAACATGAATATGACAGGTTAGTTTGGATTTATACGAGTTATCTCCCTTTAGCATGGAAAGCAGAATGAAAACAATCTACCCCTGTGGATTGAATAAAAGTTTTGACTGAAAATTGAAAGTTACAGAGTACAAAAACAGACACCTGAAGAAGGCTGGGTGGTACAGCAACTGAAGCCTCATGAATATGTTTGTCTGAATAATAAAGTATATGATAATTAAATTTTATATTAGAGAAAAAAATTTTAAATTCCTTCATGCAGAAATACTTCTTATACACAGTAAAATGTGTTGCATTTACTGCAATGTTATTAAGACACAATTATTGTATTTGCACTTAATGATTTCTTAAAATGATGCAATCTATAATACAAATGCATTCTCTATCTAACCTATGCATCTAATAATGTATGTGTCCCTGTGGGAGAATATGATATAAACAATGTTGGGTAATTGAATGACAAAAATGGAAAAAATTATCAAATATGTTTGGACACCAGAAATCTTTAAAAATTTAGCATTCCTACATCTTCTGTGTTTTCTCTCAGTGTATAATTATAACGACCATTTTAGAGCAGTGAGAGTCTTGCTACATCCTACCTGTGGGAGAGAGGTTGTAAAGTAGAAAATAATTTGCTACCCATAAGGGCTCAGAGACACTTCTGAATTCTATCAAGGTTGGAGAATGAGGTCTGGGTAACTCTCACCCAAATATTACAACAGTACTTAATTTTTGGCCTGATTGGTGGTAGTTCAGGATCAAATTGGCGATAATGAAATGTAACTAGCTTGTTCTTTGAGACACTGAATGTAACCAGCCTGTTTTTACCCCCATTGGGTAGAGTTTGTGTAAGATCAGAAGAGATCAGTCACCAATTACTGACTGTCAAGAGTTTTAGAGGTGCCCCCCGTATATAGTTATCATTGGCATAGATATTTACAAATGATCTAAGTATATTCTCAGGTAGATCATTTATATAGATCAAAAAAAAGTGTTGGTCTGAGGAGTGAACCCTGGTGGCACCTGTGTTGGCTTCTAGGGCTCCAGTGGACTGGCCATTGATAACTAACATCAGGGACCTACTTGTTAGGAAGGATTTTTAAGATCAAGAAGACCCTTCCAGTGATTCCATAACTGGAGAGCTTGTGTAGTAAGCCTTTGTGCTGTACCTTGTCAAAGGCTTTTGAGATATCTAGTGCTTGAGGTGTGTTTGTCATCAAGAGTCTCACTGATTCTGTGAGTGATGGTAGCTAGGATGTTGGCAATGAATTTGGGGCCATTGCTGAAGTGTTTGTTCTTTTCTAGGTACTCAAGACCTTCTTATCAATTATGGCCTCAAAAAACTTGCTGATGATACTGAGAAGACTGATGGGTCTGTACTGGGAGGGAGAAGCACACACCCACATTCTTGAAGACCAGGCATACACTTGACACTTTCTACAGGCTTGGGAAGAATTTCTCCTTCAAGCAGCAGTTGAATAACTTTGCTAGGTTTGGGGATAATTCCGAGTTGATATTCTTTAGGGCAACTACTGAAATTTTGTCTGAACCAGTGGCTTTCTTAGGGTCAAGGCCTTTGATAAGTCTAGAGACTTTTTGTGCCGTGATAGTAATATTACTGAGATTGTGCTCAGTGAAACTTGAAAACTAGGAGTGGGGATGGTCTTTGTCATCTAACATTAGATGCAAAGATAGAGGTGAAGGGGTTCACCTTATCTGTCAAGGAAGATATGACCTCGAGGACATTTATAATTGTGGACACTGCCACTTTACCTCTGTTGGTGATCTTCCAGAATTCACAAGATCCAATTTGTTTATTTTCAACCTTTGTCTGGACTGCCTGTGTGTAGCTCCACTTGGCATTTTCTAGAACTTCTTTGCAGCAATTGCAGGCAGTCCTGAATTTGGTGAGGGGCTGAACTACACTGCTCCTTGCAATAGATATTGAAGTTGTGGTTTCAGTGAGTTATGGCTGCAGCACATTCGGGGGTGAACCAGGGTTGACTGGTTTTTGCTGGAATTTTTTGGTGGGTATAAAACTCTCCATCCCAGAAAAGATCCAATCAGTGACAAGGGCAGCAGTTCTTGAGGCAGCATGCTTGAAAAATGTTGAGAGGGGAGCTTCTATCATGTAGGATCAAAAACTGTCCCAGTCTGCCTTTGCATAGTGAAAAATCATTCTATGGAATGGTACATCAGGGGATACCTTAGGTTTAGCATCAATCTGGACACTGATTAGGGAATGATTTGATGTGCCTAGTGGAGGTAAAACTTTTGATAAGCATTTATCAGGGCAGAAGGTTAGGAAGGAGCCGAGAAGATTCACCTGATGTCCCTTCTTGTCCAGGACCTGGGTAGGTTCTCTGATGACCTGGGTTAGTTCATAGGCAATGGAGAAATCTCTGCAATAATTGCCTTCAGCATTGGTTTTGTTGGAGTGGATTAGCCACTCTTTATGGTGGATATTGAAGTCACCACAGATATGAAACCTGGTCGAGGGGAATTGAATGAGGATATTATCAATCTTCACAGATATTTGATCGAAGATTACCATTCCATTGTTCTGAGGATTGTAGAGAGCAAAGACGAGTGTGGTACTATGGATAAGTGCCATGCAGAAGCACATATACGGGAGATCAGGTTCCTTGTTTTTTTTTTCATCCCTGCCACAGGGAAAGTCCTCATTGATGTTGGCTCTGAGTCTGTGGTTTTGATGATTTAGGCAGTGATGTTTGGCTATAAGAGGTGAGTAGCCTGGGGCTGTGAACTCTCCTAGTGCACATGAAGTGTTGATACCGGTTTAAAAAAATAACAGGAGTTCTGGTATGTGTGTGTGGTGTAATAGATAGCTATTCAAAATAAGAAAACAAATTCTATTTGTGTTTGTTACATTCACTTATGAACAATATCCTTAGGAAAGGTATGAATCCATTTCCCCTTAGCTATAGATTAAATAGCAGGGCAGACTGGGCTCTTTAGTCTTGGTTGGCAACCAGTCTAGTAAAAGGACATCTCTGAATTCAAAATCTGAGTGCACTTGTGCTCTGCATTCATTTCTTCCAAAAGGTATGCTTGGTTCTGCACAAACCTTCACCACTATATTCAAATCTTATCTGGCTGTACAGAACTGAGCTGCTAGACCCTCATATGCCAAAGACAACAAGAAAGTTCATAAAAATATATATATATATATATATATATATTAAGATATATTAATAATAATAAATATACATTTATTTACCTTACCAGTAGCATAATGTAGTTTCATGCACAATGCAATTGTGAGGTACTGATTGAAAACTGACTCTATGTGCAAGATATATATATAGATATATATAGATAGATATATATATATATATCATAAAATCTGTGTAACCCAATTTTCCAGGGTAAATCTGCTGCTACAGGATAATGGTTAGTGAAGCTAGTAGTCTGGTTAACTGTTACTATTGAGTAATGAGTTTGATCTTCACTGAGTGCCCTATATAAAAATTCAACATTAAATAACCCAACAACAGGTGATATGTCATAAAAACAAATTATAACCTTTTCTTTGTGGGAGATGCAAATAGCGATTCTCTCCCTTTTGTGGAGATAAGTCACATGGGTCATGTAACATCACTCCATACAGTAACGAAAGCAGCAGTTCTTTTGCAGCAGTCACCATGGGAGGTTGCTTTCTTTTATTTTGGCCCTAAGGGCCCAATCTGAGGCTAAATCTGCCTTGCTCAGCAGCTAACAAATCCATGATGCTGTTTCCCTTTGGGAATACATCTTTCCCAGATATAGAATGAAACTTCAGCTCACAGTCCTTAATTTGGGTAATCCTAAAACTCACTGTTTCCCCATTCATGGAATATGTCTTCACCTGGGGCATAGAAGAATCTGACTTGTTTGAATCTGGAGTCCTAAACATGGCTTTTCCAGATACATGAGTATCTCTATATTATCTTCCGTTTTGTTTCTCTTACACTCAGCTTTGCTGTGTAGATATATATTTTTCTCTGTGGGATATGTGTATATATGTACATATAGTATTGTGTATGCCTTAGTAGCATAAAAGTCTCTCTGAGAACAAAGCATGTTTGTCACTTTTTTTTCCTTTCAACCATTCCATCCATGAACTACAGAGTTATTATATCACAGATATGATAATGCTCATAAGAGGGGAAATACAAATGGGAGAATAAATCTTTCTTCCTTAGCTCTCTCCCGTTACATTTCTAGTAGTAATTTTCTTATATTCATATATCTACAATATGTATACTCATTTCCACAAACAAAAAATAGACTTGTGTTTAATATGAATCTTTTATTTTATGCTTAATTGAAATTATTGAAAACTGTATGTCATGGAAATTACCACTGCAAACCAAATGTGTTCATATTGTGTTTTTTCCCCACCAATTTTAGCTGTCTTGGACACTGCCATTGTAGAACGTGGTCGGAATATTGTCTCTTGTAGTCGTGATGGAAGTGCCAAACTTTGGGATTGCAGCCAACAAATGTGTCTGGACACATTTGAAGGAATGGCAGGAAGTGTCAATGGTATTTCAGTTGGAGTCACGGAAAACTCACTTGACCTCGGACAGCCAGACAAACCTCCTGGTGAGCAGATTATAATTATCTTTTTATATTGTTTCGTCAACTGCTCCAAATGATAAGTTGTTACAGTATTGAACTGGGACTTGTAAGGCTTTTGATTTTGTGCTGTGTAAATGTAATTTACATTAACTTAGGCCAAAAATCTATGATTTTAAATAATTGCTTAAGTTTTAATGTTTGTACTTTATTGGTTCCAGAGACATTTCTTTGACTGTTGTTTTTTTTAATTTGGTGTTAAAGATTTGTATAAAAATTGATCTGTGGTAGACATTTTTTTAAGTTTATTACAATTCCCTTAATTAAAATAGTTATTTTATGTCATCTATGAAAAAAATTAAAGTTTTTGTTTGAAATAATTTTTTAAAATTCAGTTGTTTGTTTTTTGTTTTTTTTTTGTTTTTTTACTGTTCTTTTTTTTTTTGACAAATTACTGAGGGATAATTTTTGCCTGATATCAGATTTATTGTGGGTCCAAACAACAGATCTGACACCAGACAAAAGTTCCACCTTAATAAGATCCAAGAACAAATTGATTAAAATCTTTTACCATCAAAGCAAGAAGAAAAGAAGCCAATATGCCACATTGTAATGCAGTGAGAACCATATTGTTTTGTTTAGCTTCATGGGTGGTATCAAAATGACATTCTGTTTCAATATATAATCATTATCTACTCATACTAAAATTTCTTTTCATTAATACAAAAAGGATATTTGATGTTACATAAATCACATAGATCTCAGAAAATCATATTTGTAATATAAATCGACTTTGGAATCAAATATCGAATTCTTGAATTACATTTTTTTTATTTTTGGTATTTGTTCACATCCTCCTCATAAGACTCTAGGAGAGTAACTCATTGCATCTCTTTGAGCTAACATTTTCTGCTGGCATGAAGTAGAAGGTTTATATTGAATCAGTTGCTAGGTCTGCTACTAGAAAAGTTGGTTCACTGTGTTGTGCTCAACAATTTTTATCTTCAGAATATATCTTACACATTTATGATTCTACTATTCATCCATGCATCAAATATTGCTGCCACATCTGGTCTGGTGCTTCTGCTATATATGATAAAATCCCAAAAAGAATATGCAATATTACTGACCTAGAATCTCAACTTTAGTCACTTTCCCACTGCTGCAATATAGATTCCCTTTATCATTTCTGTATGTTCATTGTAATTGTTATAATGAGCTTTCATCTTTGCTACCTTGACTTTATAAATTTAAACACTGTACTAGATTGGCAGCTAGGTCTCATCATTTTACAGTTGACATGGCTCAATTTAACTGTAAATTCTATACTAACAGTTTCTTCTATCACACTTCTTACGTGTGAAATTGTCTTCCAGCTGCTTGCTTTCCAGTCAACTTCGATCTTCAAAAATGTAAATGCAATGTCAATCGTTGTCTTCTGTCTTCTTAATTCCTCTTCTTTTATTGTTCTCTCTCTCTCTTTAATAGTGTTTTTCTTTTTCTTATATTCTTTCACACTTAGTAACCCATTGTGTTTTAGCGGCTTTATTGCCTCATAAATGGAGTGAAATGATAAAAAAAAATCACATTGACTAGAAATGTGTTGCTTACATTTGTCATTTGAATGTTTGATTTTTTTTTTTTTTGTTCCATAGTGTCCTATTAATTTTATTAGTGTCAAATGATTTTTTTATATATCAATGAATGTTTAACAATAAAATTGCTTTCAAGGTGAACTTAAATGTAAAGACTGTTCAAAAGTTAAAATGTAATTGAGGATTTCTCATGAACTGTCTCATTCTGGGTATGAAATAAAACTACATCCAGCAACAAGACCTCTGATCAGGAGATTGTAGGTTTGGATGAGCATGGAACCACCTCTTAATTGCTGTTGTTCCCAGGTTCAACCTGACCCAGGGTGGTAACACTTGTTAGGGTCCCAGCTATGAGCAAATTGTGAACCCACCCCCAAACAAAAATCAGCAATACATTTTTATAGCAAAATGACCAACAATATTTTTTATAGTAAATTACCAGCAATACATTTTTTATAAAAATTACCAATTGATATGCTACTAAACAAAATCAACGAACCAATTTATAAACCATCAGGTTAATTTCCAAATTAATCAAAATTTAATGTATGCAGCCGTAAAGATTATTCTACTTTTCAAAAATGTCAAGTTTGTAGGAGTACACTAAACATAAGCTATGTTTCATTCAGATTGAAAAACAAAATTTTAGGAATGCTGTATTCTTTGAAATATAAGATGCACTGGTGTATAAGACATATCCATATTTTGAAAATAGTATACAATGAAAATTAAAACATTGATTATGTGATTAACATCCAAGGGAACAGGGAACTAAACCATATATAATAGTATTATTATTTTTTATGAATAATAATTTTATTATATTGGATGCAAACAGATTTAGGCATTCAATTTTAAGGTAAAAAAAATGTGCATGTTTTACACAAAAAAAAAATGGTATATATGGATTTCTGGTGTGTCTCTGCAATGGCAGACTTACCTAAATTTTGTTATCTTTTTCTCAATAGTTTATTAAATGGTCAAATTGTAGATCAATATGATTGAAAAAAGTTGATTTTAAAATTAGTATAATTTTTTTTTTCTTTTTTTTTTTTCTTTCAGATTTTTTTGGGGGCAGGGTCTCATTTATACTGTCTATGCCTTCTGATTATATTGATTATAATTTAGAATTAATAATAAATTAATTCAGTCTCAAGATTCAATCATTGGCTCCTTTTCAGTCATCTTTATTATACCAACTCCATTTAGTGTGTGATGGGGAAAGATTAGTTCGTTTGCTGTTGTATGATCACCATATATTTGAACATCTGTTTCTTTATAAAGATGGCTTACAGCCATATCATGTTAAAACACATATTTGTTACTTTGTACTTAAGCATACACATGCACTTAAAAGATGCAGATGTGGAGTTGATTAGAATGCTTTTAGGGACAGAGTTGTGAAAGTTTGGTTTTCCTTGTCATCATAACAGATATTCAATAAAGATATATACAAATAGTTGGCAAAAGGTTTCAGCTATCAAACGGCAAACAGTGATGCAGTTGTATGCCTTAATAACAAAGCAACTAGAAATTAAGTCAACTCTTCATTTAGTCATATTTTTGGCCAGACCGATTTAAAAGGATAATTTTTTTTTCTTACTGGGCAGTAAAATTGAAATGTACTGGCATTTGATATGAATGGTAATGTTGAGATTAGCCTTTTCAGGAAATGTTCAGCACTTATTGGCTGAAGTTAGTGTAACTGTTGATTAAAATTTATAAAATCTTTCTCTTAAAACAGTTTTTCATGAAAACAGGTTTCTCAAGTCCAGTAAATGTTATAGCTCTTTCTAATATCATTGGGAGTTTACTTCCCAAACTTTTGTTTAAGGTACTGTGGAAAGTCAACATTTTGATTATATCATTATTTTCCCTTCTAGTCGCATGTGCTATCCATTTTTGTTGTCACTGTTGTTGGAAGACTTCAAGTGATGTGGTGTTTGTTATTAAGTAAAGTTCTTTGTGATTCTGTATTGCCAGTCTATAAAATCTGATGATGAATTTTTTTTGAGACTTGGAGGATCCAGTCATTTGAAGCAAAGAAAAGTAATGCAAATTGTTTGCAATGTGTAGGGTGTGAATCAATAAGTCCATAACCCAACACATAGTGAGAATTTTCAATGTATAATCTGATCTGTGTAATTAATATGAATCATTAAATTGTGCATTGACAGAAATAGATAATGTTGAAAAATATTTATATATAAAATAAGTATTTTTTTATCATTAAGCAATAGACTTCTTGACGTGCCTACATAAATGATTTAATATCTTTCTTGATGTGTTTTTTTCACAGCAATGACATTAGTGTAGAAAATAATTCTTTATTAAAATTCAGTTAGGTTGCCTATTTCTTATTTCTAATAAAATCTAAAATAATCCTATGAAATACTAATACAATTTTTTTAGTATAGTAGAAAATGAAATACACCAATTTAATGTTTATAAATTATTTTTTCTCTTCTATATTTCTCTTCTGTTTTTATGTAATCTTTCAGGAGAAAAGGAAGTCTTGACTGAAGGTAAAATGCTGTTGATGGCTTGTGAAAGTAACAGTTTTTTGTCATATGGACTTCAATCTCGTAAAAAGGTAACACTCAGTTTGAGATTGGATTTAGTTACCAGCTTATTCAGTTTGTTTCAAGACATTCTTTGCTATGTATCAGGTTCTGAATAAAACTAAACTCAAAGCTTCTAATGATTAAAGATGATTATTACAAAATCATGCTAATCAGATGAAAAGACATTTTAGATGATCATATTTGTTAGCATCCAATAACCGTAGAAAGTCTTAATTCCATAAAAATGAAATTAAGATATTTTATTATTTGTTTTATTTATTATTCATTTAGTTTATCTCTCAGACAGGCTAATCGAAATTTAAGCTAATTTATATTAAAACTACCATTAGTTATATTTTGATGAAATAACATGATGAAAAAAAATTAAAATTCAGTTGGCATAATTTTCATTTCATGTAATAGTTTTTAAAGAAAGTTGATTTAAAAGGAGAGTGACTTTAATTAAAGCTTAAATTGTTAAACTGATGTCTGCCTCTTCTGATGTTTTCTTACCAGCATCAGGATAAGATTTATTGCCATAAATTCATAGAAATTAGAACTACTGATGTTGGTCAGGATAAATATCCCTTCTTTCTCAAAGTGAGTTCTGCAGTTTTAAAATCTTTAGTTACCAAAGTTATTGCTAGAAAAAAAATCTTAGATATATTGATGATTTCTTGTCATAGAATAATCACATTAATTATATTCTGTTTGAAAAATTAATAAAATATACCCTTTTCTCTGACATATAACACCTATTTATGAGGTCTGGTGAAAAAGTATCAGGACTGATGCTTTAAAAAGAAAATTACAACACATATAAATTTGACATTTAATCTCCTTTGAAGTAGTCTTTTTTCTGAAGTCAAGGATTTTATCTAGCATCATTTCACTTGATAGAAGCATTCCTGGAATTCTTTTTTTGGGATAGCAAGTCAATGCCTCATTGCATTCTTTTTGATTTCCCCAACGAAATCTTGTTCCTTTCAAGTGGGATTTGATTTTTGAGGAAGAAAAAGTTGCAAGGGGTGGGATCTGGGTAATATTATCGAACATGGGGAATGTTGTGCATGACCAAAAACTGCTGCACAATCATGGTCACTAATGGAACCTCTGTGGTGTGGTGAGATGACCACACTCTACACACTTTTCTTCCAAGCACTGCTATAAACAATGGAAGTGAGCAAGAACATTATAACAGTGTGCATGCATGAGTTCAAGATCAATCTGTGCCAAGCTGCTTCCTTCTGCATACCTTAGCTCTATTACCATAGCAACAGTTCTGGTATGTTTTGATCAGACCTCATATAATTTGATAAGCAAAATATAATTCTCTTGAACTGATGACTCTGAGCAACCTTTGTCACTGCTTTCTTTCTCTCAATGGGTCCTTTAGTCATTCCAATGGATTGAGATTGTCTCAGTGTCTGGGTTGCCTGCTCAGGCATTATGTTTCTGATCCAAAGTGAAGTTCTGCTGCTTTGATTCCTTGGCAACAGCTGTATTATTAACCCTCTACCTTGAGTGGCTCTTGTATTGGATGAAAGACAGAAAGAAAAGAACTATATGCTTTCCATTGTCTTTTTTATATTTTAACATTATTCTGATTTGTAATCATAACTGACTAATTTCTAATCATATATTTAATTCTGTGATCATCAAGGTATTAGTGTGTCAAACAGGAGTGTTGAGATGTTTGTCTAGTTCCAATAATCATGTCTCTTTTGATTCATTACTGAATAAACTGAAGATTTTCCCCACAGTAGGTTGCTGTTTCTTTCTGGGGTAGACTGGCTGCCAACCAAGACTATAGGACTCTGTTCTGCTATTCAACCCATAGTTAAGGAGAGAAGAGATGAATTCATATCTTTCCGAATGGTATCTGCACATAAGTGAAAGTAACAAACCCAACTGGCATTCAAACTCTGCTCTCCAATTTCTCATCATTGCTTAATTTGATAAAATCAAAATTACCAAAACGAATGAATTTTTTTGTTTTAATTCTCCTGCAAAAAATAAAATGAGCAAAAGTCATTGAAAACCTTTTATTCTTGTTAAATAAATCAATTCCTCTATCAGTAAATATTTTATGTCTTTACTATTTTTTATTGTTTGTGTTAAAAATTTTGACTTCATAATTGCTAAATAAAAACAAAGCCAAATCTGGCACAAGGTCACAAAAAGGAGTACCCAGTGAAGATCAAACTTACATGTCAGATTTTAAGTAAGAATTGATATGCATTTTTGGATTTATTATTTACTAAGTTTATTTTCATCAAAGAGGGGCTTAGATAAAAATGTTAAATATTCAAATCATGATACTGACTTTGCTGAAAGCTCAACAAATTATGCTACAAAATTATTCTTTTTTAAAGAATAATATTTTGGTGATGTTTTTATAAAAATCAGATTCTTGGGGAATATTCTGCTTTTTATTTTATGGATTTCTGTTAATCTCTTTAAAGAAATATGTCCTTCCTTAAAAATGTTTTCTTTTTTCTGTCATTTCACCTTAAGCAAGGCAAAAAGCCACTAAGATGCAAGGAGTTACTGAGTGGGGGAAAGAATAAGAGGAAAAGAAAAACATAAGGAGAGAGAACAATAAAAGGTCAGGAATTAAGAAGACAAGAGCATATTAAATAATCACCAGCAAGAGAGACAGTGAAAAATGTGAGCTTTGAATTGGAGGCAACAGAATTAAGCAAATACAGAAATTTAACTATCTGTTGAATGTCATGATGGACAACAGAGTGTGTGACACAAAGATTCGAAGGCACATCAGAAAAGCAAAAGATGCCTTCAGAAACTAAGTTTTTAAGACAGAGGAATATTTTGTTAGAAAAAAAGCAAAGAATATTGAACAATTTCTTTAAATGATGATGACTCAATATGACAGATGTAGATCTACAGAAGGATGCTGAGAATACCATGAACAGAACATGTGAGCCACAGGGAAGTTCTAAAGAAGATGTGAACTTGAAGGACACTTAAATTTAAAATCAGAAAGAGACAGTTGGAATTCTGGGACACATTTAGGAAGGACTGCTTGGAAAACTTAATACTCACAGGATGTATTGAGGAGAGGTAGTGTAGAAGGAAAACGGCAAGTAAGTTACCAAATGAGTTTGTGTGACTAGATGGCAAAGCAGGGACACAGAGGGAAAGCACCAAGTTAAACATGGCTTTGAGCTACAAATGAGAGGAAGTTATGAAGAGCTATGATTGCTCACATCCTGAAGGAGTATGTCATATAAATGATGATGATTTATGAAGTAGCCTTAAGGAACCAATTCACTAAAATAAACTTTACTTTATTATATATAATCATAATAATCATACAAATCCTATATTGAGAAGTCATCTCACAAGTTTATATTTTTTTTGTTTTCTTTTTCAGATCTTCCATTACGAATGTTCTGATGCTGTCAATTGCTGCACATTTCTATCCGAAAATACTGCCGTTTGTGGAACTCAGAATGGCAAACTCTCTATAATTGATCTTCGTAATTACAAGTAACTATTTTTCCCCCTCAAAGGGCTTCAGTTTTAAATTCAACACTAATCAACCTATGCAGCTTCTTTCTGTAATATAGTTGTCATAATTTGGTTTCTTTTTTGGTTTACCATTTATTTCAGACCTTTCCAAAATGATTAGAAATTGTGTAGAATTTTCTAACTGAAGCAAAATATTGGTTTATCTTGCTAAACTAAATGTCTATGTATCGCATATACTATCTGTTGACTGAAACAGATAATCCAGACAAAGTCTCTCTCATAGAGCCTAGTGTTGCATTATATGGAATGGTCAAGAACCAAGATTATGGATTATTTAAAGCCAAAACATATTTCAGATTGTAAGAATAATTCTTGCTTTGTTTTTTTTTTTTTTTTTTTTTTTTTGTAAACATTGCATAACAATAACAATGATTTTTCCAAAAACAAATCCTACTATTCAATCCATAGCTGGGGGAAGAAATGGATTCATACCTTTTTCCAAAGGTGTTTGCACCTAAGTGAAAGTAACAAATTCAACTGGAATTCAGACTCTGCTCGCCAATTTGTCACTCTGAGCCATTATCCTTACGCTACCTGTACATCCAAAAGTTGCAAGAGCCAAAATGAAACATGAAAATCAAACATTCAAAAATAATTAACTAAAATTTTTATCTACTTCTTTAATGTTGTTTGATAAATCCTAAGAACTGTAATGATTAAAATCACCTATAATGATGTGGACAGTGGACTTGATGAGCTGAGTTCAAATTCTGGCTTAGACTGTGATGTTCACTTTCGCATTAATATCCTTGAGAAAATGTAAATCTGTCTCTTCTCCTCCCAACTATGTGTTAAATAACTGTGTAGATTGTGCTTTCTAGCATTGGGTGACAGCCAGTCTATAACAAAGAAAACTCTGGGCTCCAAACTGTGGAAAAGACAACAAGAAAACAGTCCCTAATCTTTACCAAAAATCATTGCAATTCATAGATATTAAAAAAAATCTGTGAAGAAGTGAGTTTTAGTAAACTGCTATTCGGTAGAAGCTAACCTGTAATGCATTGCTGTTAACCCCTTCATAGGTAGCACACTTAAGTCAATAGTTATTTGATAGTTTTTTTTTGTTTTTTTTTTTTTTCAGGGATATCCCCACCCCATGTCATAATCATTAATTGCTTGCATTTAATCACTGGATATAAAATTAACACATTGGCTGCTGAAAGTCAATTACAAAATCTGACTTCAAATGCCAACTTTATAATAGGTAATAAAAAATTTATGAGTTGATTTATAGCTCAAACTGAAGTCTTAACATTGTTTTCACTCTAAAAGTATCACTGTGAATGAATTCATTGGTGACGGCTGTAGATGAAAATGTATCAGAAAATGACAAGCATGTGGTAATTCATGGATGGCAGTTACTGTGTTGTTATATATTTGCTTGGTTGTTCAAGTAACTAAACTATTTTATGTTCCATGAGATAATGTTGAAGTCTTTATCATTTTATGATCTTTTGTAAACAACGTCTTGCTGTTTAAAAAGAAAAAAGTTATGAAATTTTAGCTTATTTATTCAGTTTGACAATTTCTGTATTTTAAATACCACCTCTTTCACATTGTGAATATGCATTTTACTCTTTCACTGCAGTGTTCCTCTGAAGGAATTCAAGACCTCCAATTCTGCAATTGAGTCCTTGTATCCTCATCGAGGAGGATTCTTCACTAGTGCCCGTGAGTTCACTTTTCAGTTACATTTGTGATTATAGTTCAGTGGTAGCATATTAGACCAAAGGACAGTGAGGATACAGTAATGAGTAGGATCTCGCTATCCTCTGTTCCACTTTGTCAAGTCAACCTGTTTTCTCTCTCATTCCAATCAGTGAACCTCTTTTATGTTCAAAACCAAAGTTACTTTACAAAATTTGTTTCAAAGAAGTAAAATATAAACAAAAAGACATGTCATGTGTTCAGGAAAGTATTGTGTCTCTAAGATGAGGGTAAGAATTGATATATGAACATCAGTAAATTATCAACCAGCCGAAACATCTAAAAGTTAGTCCTTTCTGACTCATAAATATTTCTGAAGAAAAAAATCATAGTAGTAGTAGTAATAACAGTAGTAGCAGCAGTGGTAGTAATAATTATAATAATAATAAAAAATTTAAATCTTCTCAAAAGCATCAAAGTCTTGATCATTAGATCCTGAGAGGGGAAAAAGAAAAATGTTTTTGCTTAAATTTATTTCATTTTTCCCTATTCATTTGTCATGTACTGTATTTTCTTATGCAAATACACCACCCCATGTTTTGGAAACTAAATACAGAATAAATTATATCCCTGAGTATAATATGAGCCCATAGGACAATCATCCCTATGTAAATTTCTTTTGAAAAGTTGTATCATATTATCCATTAAAATCACAATGTCGTGTCACACATATATTTAAGTAAGATATTTAATTTTCCATGATATTAAAGAATAGAAATGAACTGGATGTTTAGCCATTGCTTCTTTTCCTAATTTCCATTTCAAAACTTATTTTTGAATTTTCAGGGGAAAAGGGTTAACTAGACTGTTAGGGGAAGCTAAATTCCTTCCCCTAAAAAGAACAATAACTAAAAATATAATTGAGTTACTTTCCTTGTCTGTTAAGACAAAGGCACCACTTCTGAATTGAACATGGTGATCAGTTGACACACACTTAGAATTCATTGTTTTAATTTATGCAATCTTTGCTGTTATTTATGTGTTAAAATACACTTGTCTTTTATTTTCATTGGTTTTTGTTCATGATTTTGAATTCTCTTATATTTTTACAGATGATGGATCTTGTCACTATGTGAACAATCAATATGACTCATATTTGAGTTTGACTGGTCCTGATTGTGACCCTGTCTACCGTGTTGTCTGCAACAACAACTATATTTTCACAGCTTGTCGGGATGGACATATTCGAAAGTATCGCTTGAATATACCCTAAGTAAAAGCCATTCCTTGGTGCTTAGACAACACAAATGCAAAAAAGAACTGTTTTATTCTTGCCTGAAATATCAACTTCATTTTTATATAAATTAAAACTTAGCTTCTAACTCACAAAATATCTGGATTTTGTCTTTTTCTTTCTTTTTTTTTACTTTCTTCTGTGATTGTATTTTCTAAAGTTGAAATTTGGAATTGCTCCAAGTTTAACCTGTTACTAATTAAATCCTCAAAAGAAGAGATATTTAGTATTGTTTAACCTTTATGCCTACAAAAAAATGTGTCAAAAGGACTATTGTTCCTTTTGACACCACTATTACTGTATTATCAGATATTATTATCTAGATGCATAATAAATCTTTTTTCTCTAAATGAAAGTATCGTCATAGAACAGTACTTATTATTTACATTATTTACAGTCAAACTAATATCCTCATCTTTGGTGTTATGATCAACATGTTTCAACCATTGTGTACACCAGCTTTCTTCAGGTGTTTGTCAATCCAAGTAACTACATTCAATCTATGGTGGGTAGGTTGTTCTCATTCCATTGTCCATGTCTAGGGATATCTCATCTTGGTTAATTGCCTTCTTAGTACTTCTCAGTTATTGCTTGTCTTGGTTTTGCTTAGTTTGAGTATATCCATATTACCTGGTCAAGGGATTGAACTCACAATTACTATGCCACCAAATTCAGTAGAAATAAGACTAATAATTGAGCAGTACTAAAAAGACAATGAGATATCCCATTTACCCTCATCGATTGAATAAAGGGTTCAGTTTGAAATTTCTTGACACCTCAATAAGACTGGACAACACAACATCTGAAACATGTGATAGTAACAACGATGATGATGATATTAGTCTGTAAATAATGATAATTCCTCATCCCACAAATTCCGACAGAAAAGCAATACTTAGTATACAAGTGTAGAATACAATCATACTGAGTTTATTTTTCCTTGTACTTGATGAAATCAGCTTTGTGTGTCATTGTCAAGCATTTAAAATTAACTTTGTTCTTTTGACTAAAAATTGGATCTGTAATAAAAGGAAAAAAACTTCAAGGACAACAAATATGTTCATATATTTTTTTTTAATTTATTAAAAATTTATTTCTGAAATGTTTTATTGTAAAATCACAAATTATGAACATCCCTTTCAACAGTTTCTTGGAGTGACAAGACTCCACTGATTTTATTGGCACAATCAAGATTTTAAGTTTCCATCATAGTTTTGAAGAAAAAAATCTTAAGACAGAAATACTATAATACACACACATACACACACATTGATTTAAATTCTAATTCTTACCTTGTATTGAATAACTTGGAATTTGAAATAATACACTTTATGACAAACATAAACTTTCATACCTGCAAAAAATGGAATGTCGAAAAAGCAGTTTTTCCATTGACGTTTTTTTATTTTAATAAACATTATCAGAGTGACAGTATTTATTCTTTTAAAAAATGATGATTAGAATTTTAATAAAACCTAAACATGAAAGTGAATTTATACATTTTCTTTGTTGAGAATTAACAACAAAAATAATACTATTTATTTATTATATTGAATAATTAGAATTGTTGACAAAAAAATTGATAATTGCCAATTGATTCAAACTTTATAAAATGGTAAATAATAAAGATTTTATTATAGTTTGCATATTTTAATAATTTACTAAATGTATATAAATTTATGAATAAAAAATTGTTTTCATATTTCTTTATAAATTGGTAAATTATAAATATTACAATGCATTAGTGTTGACTCTTAATACAATTGTATTAGTTTTTAGAATGTTATAAACAAAAAATTATTCTTGTAAATAAACAATCTAATAAATAAAGTGTTTAATATTTTTGTTGTAAATTCTCAAGAAAAAATGTGGATCCACTGTGCCATGTGTCCTCGAGGACATATGGCACAGTGGATAAAGGCGTTGGTTAGATCCAGTGACAGACCCAAAGAAGGTGAGTTCAATTCCTGGTTAAGGCAGTGGAGAACTTTCAGAGGGAAAATTAGCAGGAGATAACTGATAACTGACATCCATCAAAACATGGCACGTGGAATTAGAACAGTCTACCCCCCAGTGATCGAAAATAAAGGGTTCAGTTCGAAATTCCAACCACCTGAAGAAGGCCGGAGCATATTAACGGCCGAAAACGTTGTGACAAATATGGCGACAAAGATGAGGACAATAGTCCGACTAATGTAAATACTGTACATAATACCTCATCTCAGAAATATAGACAAACCATAAAAGATATTAAAATCAGTCAGTCATTGTCATTGATCAAAATGAAAAGGGCAGTATTTATTTTTTGTAATTTATTTGTTAATGTTATTTTCCAGATTATACCCAGTTTTTTTCCTTGCTGACTAGTTTGGCTACATAGGTAAATTTTTTTCCAATCTCCAACTGGGCAGAAAAAAAAAGAAAGGGATTTAGTGAAAGTAAGACATTAAGAAAGAGTGTAGGAAAGTTAACAATTATCAATGTTCTTCGTAAAGAAAAGACTTTAGTGTTAAAACAATAAAGCTTTAGAAAGTAAGGAGTGTGTTTATAAGGAACTCTTGGAGGGAAAATATCAAAAAGAATGTTTGGTACAGATAAGGAAAAGTAACAGGATATTTAGGGCTGAGAAATACACCATTTTTTTTTTTTTTATTATTATTATTTTGATGAGTTAAATTGTTAAACATTGTTTTTAAAAATTAAAAAAATTTTTTTTACAAAGTCTCTTCCACAATATCAGCAATGATTTATATAAAGATAAAAAAAGGTTTTAAAGCTTTGGAATTTTTACAAACGGTTGAATCATTTTACAATCTCAGATGACTGGGTTTTTTTTTCGATTTAAAACATGCAGAAACAATTCAAAAACAGTTTCATACAGTATTATCTTTTTTAGATGAAATCATTATTAAAAAGGGAAAATTCAATTTTATTTTATGTCATTACTATCTACAAAATTAATTTTAATCAACAATGTTACTGGTAGGCTGACACATCACCTAAAAAAATGTTTTCATTGTTAAAAAAATAGCAATTTTGATTACTGATCAAAATAAAATACAAATTCCAATAAATAAAAAATTCTGTGCAGATAAAATTTTCAATACTATGGAAAAGAAAAATATTCGAAGTTTGTGAGTAGAAGTTAGCAATGTTTTCATTGTCAAAATTCTCTATGTAAATTGTTGTGCATAAAATAATGAATTCTTATGTTTAAACATGTAACTATTAAAAATGAAATGAATAATGACCCATTGTTTTTATTCACATCTATTTCTAACAGCCAAGGAACTCAAAATTATATAGAAGACAACAAATTGTATGTTTTAATAAATTAGTGACTATAAAAATGGATGAGAATATAGAGCTTTACTTAAAGGATCATATTCAACTTTTAGTTACCTTACAGAATCAGTTGCTTAAAATTATATATATATATATATTGTTAAAATATAAGTAAAAAGGTTTCATAATATTTGAATCACACGTTCGGACCTTCAACAATAATTGTTGCATTGATTGAAGAAATCTATTTGATATAAAATAAATTTTCGAATTGTATAATTTGATGTATATTATTTGCTAGTATTAGTAGCTAACATTTTTATTTTATTCTAAACATATTTATTAGTTATGGGACGATTAATCAGAATTGAGCATCAGAAATATCAGAACTTTTCAGGGTATCAGAATTGGAGAATTTTTAACCTAATTTCTGATTAAAAAAAAAAAAAGATTCTTTGGATTTTTTTTGTTTAACATTTAATTTTCCTTTCCTGGTAGTAATGTTAAAAAGATATAAATATTTATTGATTTTAAACTATCAGTAAAACTAAAATCTATAGATCATAACACGTAAGTCAAGTATGATGTAAAAAAAAATGAAATGTGCAAGTTTCTACTCAGTTTTTGAACTTTCCATAAAATTTGCTAGTTAAAAGTTTGTTTCAGTTCAAAATAAAATTTTTATTTTTAATTTCTTTTTAAACATTGTAAATTCACCTATTTAATATAATAAATTATTAATTTAATAATTAAAATTATGTAATATAAACACAAAATGAATTCATGTTGTTCTGCTGGGCTCTCTTAAGACAATTTTTATTATTTTTTTTTTTTTTTAATTTATAAAAGAGTAAAAAAAAATGAATATATGGAATTTCCACCAATGTCACATTTGATTTCTTCACATAAAATATTGACCGTGTCACAAATTGACTTTATGGTGAGACAGTTAAATTATAACAATTTGTTTTTATAATAGTTTTAATCCATAGAATCATTTTTTAGTCTTGGTTATTGAAAAGAGTTATTTTTGTTTGTATGTAAACAAATATAAATATTCTTTTCAATAACCAAAACTTAAAAAAGTAAACATTCTTTTCATGAAGCTTAAGTTTGTTTCTATGAAATTCATGTATTTCTTAAAATTTTATAGCTTTCAAAACGGATTTTCATTTTTATTTACACTTTTATTTGAAGTTTCTTGAAAAAAAGCTTTTCACACAAAAGTTTGCATTAAAAAGCCCAAAATTTAATTTCCATAAAAAATTGTATTTAATTTTATTTTACTAATATTTTTCTTTGGCATAATTGAACTTTTCTGTGTTAAATTATTATGGCATTTAAAATATTTTGATTTTTTTTTTTCATTCATTCCTCCTTGGAGTCAAATGAGATGTAAGTTTTATAAGTAGAAGTGTATAAAAAAAGTTAAAAATGAGTATTTTCAACCCATTTTTATCTGGCATGATTAAACTATAGATTTTTTTCCACTTTTAACATGATTTGTTTTAATACTTTTAAAATAAAACTAATAAAATTTCATCTTCTAATAATCTAATAAATAACTGAAAAAAATCAATCCTATGCAAAAAAAAACTTTTACAGTTGTTCTCATTATAATGAAGATTTTAATTTTATTTTTATTTTAATGCTTTATAACAATTGACTCTCATACCTTATAAAATGATCAAGTGGGATATCAGTGTTATTTAGCGTTCAACTTTCAAATACTTTTTAAAGTTTCTTGAAAAGTTTGTTAAAATTGCTTATATCTCTTTAAAAAAACAAGGGATATGTTTTTACTGTGTTGTTGCACTTTTACTCTTTTTTTTCTTTTAACACAAATAAAACATTTTTTTGGTTCTTGAAATTATAAAAATTTTTATTTGTGAGAAATTTATTTTAGACAGTAAAACTTATCAGTATTTAAATTTTTTAGATAAGATTGAAGACTATTATTTATTTTTCAAGTTGCTGTGATAATTCATATTTAATTCTTATTAAATATTTGTAAGCAAATTTAAAATTTGTATTTATTTTTTATTCATTGTCCTGCAGGATTAGGTATTCCTTGAAACTTATCAAAATATATGCATGAGTTAAACTACAACACATAGGATGATGCCTTTTTACTTAGAGTATTATTGTTGCAATATTATAGATATATTAGGGTGCCTCTTATTTTTTAAGTGCATGCTGTAATTAAATTGTCACCTCTAAATTTGTTCCATTCATTGAAAAATGCCACATATAAAATTTTAAGGAGATTGCATAATATTTAGAGGGCACCTTTGCTTGTTAAAACTTAAAAGGTGGAGATTAAAAAAAGAAAAAAAAAACTTTTTTTATTTTACAATTTATAGCAAACCATTATTAGTTGAATCTTTGCAAATTATACACATTAGAAAACTAGAAACATTTTTTTAACTAACAGTGAAAATTTTAACTAATGTTTATTATTTTCAAACCCCAATTATGGTAAGTGTATCCAATGCCAAGCAGAAAATATGTCAACTGCAACTAGGTACTGAAGCAATTTACGTAAAGAAATTGTTCTCTTTATTGTTTAAACTCTTATCCATTTTTTTAAATAAAAAGGATATCTAACATGATTTCATAAGCTTTAGTGTTCATTTTTCTACTAAAAGTTTTATTAATAAATGTACTTTGGTCATTAAGTTTCCCAAACCAACTGTAGGGCCTGAAAATAATGAATTTTAATTATTGTAGGAATTGAGATTGGGAATCGTATCAGAAGTGGAAATTTAGAACAGTATCGGGAACTGTATTGAAATTGGTAAAAATATTGGTATCATCACTAATATATATATATATATATATATAAAATTTTATATTCTCTGTCTTAAGTGCCAGAGTTTTGAGATGGAAATCCTACAGAATGGGTAGAAAATAAATGAAAGAAATTGTTTTTATACATGTGTTCTCCATGTTGACAGTATGTAATAAATTTGGGTATGTAATCCAAACAGTTATAAATTATTGACATCTGGAAAAACATTCATGAAAGTATGTTTCGAAAATAATATTCAATAATGCATTTTGCCTCTTTGGCTTCTTCAGATGGATAGCGAAAAAAATGTGTTGTGTGTGTATGCATTTGTGTGTGTTTAAAATAATTAAATCTTATATTATTTTTCCCAAGTTGGCATTGCTTGAGACTAAAAAGTGAAAGAAAATGAGTGAAAATATATATATATAAGTGTGTGTGTGTGTGTGTGTGTGAGTCAGAGTCCAATGTTTGCAATCACTTAAAGCCTTCAAAAATGTTTAAAATCCTGATCTTTACAAACTTTTTAACAATTATGGTTAATTGTGATAACAAATGACCTTCAAATGTCAGAAGTTTGATTTTAAACTTTGGTCTATATTTGATATTATATCCTTGATATTGAGCATTGTTAAAAAAAAAGCAATATAATTTGTATTTATCATTGTTTGAATTGCAAATATTATTTATATATATATACACTGTTTTTTTTTGTTATATATATATATATATATATATATATATATATATATATATATATATATGCATGTATGTAATTATAATATATCACACATTAATAAAAACAGTGTATTAATAAAATAGTGCTTGATGCAATACAACAGAGCTATTAAAAAGATATTGGTAAATATACATATTATTCCTCACCAATAGCATGACTAGATTTATTTTTTAAGTAAATTACAGTTTTTTGTTTATATATATATATATGAGAAATATAGTTTTAAGATATGCTATATTTATGGGATAAAGCGCTCAATATCAGAGACAGAGCATATGTAAATATAAAA
>CAHIKZ030005408.1:2802500-2900000 GCA_903632075.3 Acanthosepion pharaonis | reverse complement strand
TTAACAAGTAATGCTAATTTAGAAGTTTAATATTTTTTAATGGGTAAAGGATAAAAATATCAGGTTGAGTTTATTGCCCAAATATTGAGAAGTCATTATAAGTGGTAATCATAAAGTACAAAAAATACAATGAAAAAAATTAAATGAAATATTTATAGAAAATACAACAATCAACAACTGAAAAAGTGTGTAGAAAAGTTTAATAAAAAAAATTGGTTGAATCATTTAGTTTAATTTAAAAAGACTTTTAGGAATTAAGAATATGTGTGTCAACCATCATTGTTTTTCCAGTAACTGGAAAAAATAAAAGAAATCCTCTTGAGTCTAATAAAAACCTTGTTAAGTTCATTTTGGCCAGTCATTGTTTTTTATTTACAAAGTTGACTTGATCAGCAGCAAAGTTTATTGGATTAAAGGTGTATAAAAATTTTAGTGTGGGCAACATTGAAAAATAAAATTTTAAATTTTGTTGGGGGGATAGGCAACATCTTCATCCTTGTTTTAGAGAAAACATCACGCCCTCTCTTCCCTCACATAATCTGATAAACATATTAGCTTGTGTAAAAAAGACTATATTGTGTGTATATATCTGTGAGCTATACTCTTTATTTTCCATAAAATAAAAGCAACATGAAAAGCATTTCTGGGATAAGGAATTATCATTATTTACAGTTGGCCTTATGGCCTCATCTTTGTTTTTCTTATTACATATCAGCCATTGTGTCCACTAGCCTTCTTCTAAGGTTTGTTGATCCAGTTAACCTTCAGCCAATCTTGAACTGAACACTTTATTTAATCTACAGCTGTTGATTGTTCTTATTCTATTATGTCTAACAATATGTCTTCTTTTTATTACTGCTCAGTAATTGCCTTTCCTGTTTTCAATGAGTCTTTGTCTTTAATAACAAGGCTAGGGATTGAACTCACAATTCCTATGTCACAAATAACCTAGAGGATTAAAGTGTGGGTTTTTGAATTCAATCCTTGGATCAGATAGACTCAGACTCAATGGGAACAGAATTAGCAGTACCAAAGGTTATCCTGATTGAAATTGACACCTGAAGAAGACCAGAGAGCACAATAACCGAAACACGTTAATAAAATAAGAACCTCAATAATAATGAAGAGATTAGTTTGATTGTAAATAAAGAATGGAGTTATTAGAGAAAAATGTGGTTCCTTTTTGCCAAAAAAATAATTGAATTTTAATGAACTCTCATAAAAGAATGCATTAAAATAGCTCTTCTCCTGCTAATTGACTAATTTCTCCAGTAACATTGTACCAGTTGGCTTCATGACATTCACTTACATGCAAATACCTTTGGGAAAGGTATGAATCCACCTAGTTCCCCAGCTATGATGTGTATCTAGAAAAATCATTGCTATTCACAAAAATTGCTAATGCAATCTTTACTCCCCCTAAAATATGGATTATTTTTACAATCCAAAATATGTTACAGCTTTAAATAACCCACAAAAGGGTTGTTAAAACATAAGAAAAAAAAAAACAAATCAATTAATGAATCAGTAACATTGTAAAGTTGTTGGGGCCCTGATATATCTCCCCACTCTTCAGCCCATGTGTGTTTGTTTTTTTCTTTTTAATTCAACACCGTACTTTTCATAGACTGGTTAACCTACCAAGGATAAAGGGCCCTCTTATTTCACTCATACTTATTCCATTTTATGCATTGATAACCATTATGCCAATTGCCCCTCTTTGGCAATAATAATTGTAATGGTCATGATAGAATTGGTGGTAATAGCCATTGTGAAAATCAGTCAGAGTAAAACCAGTGGTAATGGTCATGGTGAAATCAGTGGTAATGATCATGGTAAAATTGGCCATTTCCATGCAAAAAACATTCATCATTCATTGACTGAACACTTATTGGTTATTATCAGTTAAAAATTATAATTTTTTTATTAAAATTTTCAGGAAATTAAACCTCACATGTGCACTAAATGCTATAGTTCTTTCTAATATTGATGGGCATTTCCTTCCAAGCCTTTTGTCTAAGATAAGCAAAACAGGTCTTAAACTTTGTAACTTGTTTGAGATTAAGTGATTGATTGATTTGTTTTTTGAGATTTATCAAACTTTTGTAGGTTACTTAAAGCCAAAACATATTTTGTGACTGTAAGAATAATTCTTGGGGAATAACAATAATTTTTCTAAATACAAGTTCTACTATTTAACCCATAACTGGGGGCAGAGGAAATGGATTCATACCTTTACCAAGGGTATTTGAACATAAAGGAATATAATAAATTTGACTAGAATTTCAACTCGATTCTCTAATTTCTCATTACAAGCCACCATCTATTACACCACCCACACATCCACTCAGACTAAGTGAAATTTTATTTTATTTATTATTTTTATTTATTTATTTTCATTTTTCTGTGACACTGATATCCCCAGAGATTGATCAAACAAAAAAAGAGAAAGAAAGAAAGAAAGAAGAGAGCGTCTACTAAATGGATGGTAATTGCTGAAATTTGCAGGAAGATGGACTGAAAAGTTCAGAAAAAATTAAAATGAAATATGTCAAAAAACCATATTTTGAAATAATTCCAAGGAGAATCAAACCCAAATTTAACTAGATGGAATTCAGTAAGATTGAGCAAAACCAAGACTACCTGTCCTTCCCCACTTCCCACTGATAAGAAAGAGACCATTAAGGTATCCATAAAGAAGTCAGATAAAATGAAAACATGTTGTTAATAAAGAGACCAAAGTGGTCGCCGAAATAAATAACATTCATGATTCCTTTGGACAAAAAGAACCAGGAAAAATCATTTGTTTTGAATTAGGCACCCAGAAGAGACGTATCTTCATAACTGGACATGTTCATCATTATAATTTTTGTGACATTCATCCAGAGAAAAATTTTTTATATCCAAACATAGTGCATAGACAGGGAAAAGATAAACTTTCATTTTAAGGTGAGTGTAAATAATTTTTCTTTTTTTTTCCAATTCTTTAGTGATCTGGTCGATCAAGAAATCACAGCATGGGGGAAACTGATAAAGAAGGATTAATGACTAAAAATCCCTTTTGTTTTCACTGGACCATCTGAAAGTTGGATTTGTATGGTTAGCTGCTGAGAAAGTGGGAGAAGGAAGAGAAGGAAGAGAGAGATTAGCACCACCTATATGGAACTATGGTGTGAGGGGAAGCATGAAGTGAGAGGGAGTTGGAGTTAAGAGGTGGCTTGATTCCTCTGACCACTCTCAAAAGGGAGCTGGACAACCCCAAATTTGGAAAACCACTTGAGTAAATGTATTTTTATATATGGAAATTAAGAAAGGGTTGATGCTTAGGGTAGAAGACAACCAAACCCAGACCTTAATCAACCCCACCCCTGCTGGATGTAGGACTCTATATAAGCTTGAGATTTTGGACATCTCAGACACACACACACACAGAGTCCCCACACTACTTGTTATGGTAATTTTACCCATGCATACATGGACTCTCCCAGCTATAAATAGGAGCAGGTACTGCCTTTTGCAGAGGGAAGTTTCCAGCAGTCAGCTCTGACAGTCAGATCAAACATTCTTGCTGTAACACTCTCATTTGTATATGTTTGTATTACTGCTTCTGTTAATATATTTAATTCAATTCCTCTCTTTGTGTCTTCACTTCTGGCCCTAACAAGGCCACAACACTACTGCTAATGGAATCCATATTATTTACTGAGACCTCTTGACCAAGACCTTGTGCTGGCTCTGAAGACCAGAACTTAGAAATTTAAGTTACTAATAAAACAAGCTGCAGACTCTGAAAGGGATCCCAGTGTCATTTGATTATAACAGCAAGTGGGAAGGATTAAAACTGTTGTATGCAACAAATCATATATACAGCAAATCATTGTTACATTTTTAACCCCAGTTAATTTTTTATTCCAAAGGATTCTTTTTTTGTGTGTGTGTAGCTCCAGCTGTCGGATCAGTCATCACTTCAGTCTGCTTCATCAGCAATTTTTTCACCCTCTGAGATCAAAAACACAATATGGCAGGGGAGTGAATGGTTGTGAACAGACAAACACCAGCTAAGTTGAGTGGAACAATGCCACTATCACAATACTAGTGAGAAAATGAGTCATGCGCTAATGAGTTAAAAGTCAGCTAAATGGTAACAATGGCACTCTGAAGCAACTTGAGGAACGACAGTGGTGTAACATTATTGGATACCGCTGATTGACGACAAGAGTTACATTTCAATGAATACATTTTGATAATAGTGGTGAAGTTTTGTTCAAAGAAAGTAAATTGATAGGATTCTAAACATAAGAAATGAAATAAAAAAAGTTTTGTCATCAATATTATTATTACTAGTTTGGTACCTGTCACTTTTCTGACAGCAAAATGATCAAATTTCAAATCTAATTTGTTTGTCCATTTAAAATACTATTTTTATTACAAAATATATTCTGTTTCAATAAAGGAGTCAAAAAAATTGACTTCAAAGAGCTATGCAGTTTTATTATAACATTCTGAAGAAATACAATTTTAGTCCATTCTGGACAGATATGAAAGTCATTTTTTGCTGTTTATAAGTGAATTTTATGTAAGTGTCTTATTCAAATAATTTTGCGATTCTGGTGAGTTCTAAAAGATATGTTTATGTTATATTTCATGTTAATAGTAATATATACTTGAAAAACAAGGGGATAAAATAAGTAAAGGTTTATTGTAAAAACCCAGTACAATAAGAATAAAGGTAACAGCTATGCATAAGGTTGTCTCAAGTCAATCCAGTAGTGAGTGCTACTATTGGCAGGTCAGTAGTTCTCGCTTAATTCTGAGTCATACTCAACAGATCCCAGCTAGTATATTTACTAACCTCCCCACACAATCAGATGTGGCACAGGGCCAAATTTAATGTGGGGTATCCAAGCCCGTAGGCTCAACCAAAAATTCTCCGTAGACCCCATATAAAACGGGGTCGAGTAGCTGTTTCCCAAGACAAGACTCTGCCCTTTGACATAGTCTCACCTGGGGATACTCTCTGTCTGGAAGCAGAGAGTTTGACCAGCACAGCTGGAACATATCCAAGCTAGTCAATATTTACTAGCCCCCCCCCTTTCCACAAGGGTAGATGTAGCACAAGGCCAAGTTTAACATGGGACATCCGAGCCTGAAGGCTCGGCTAAAAATTCCCTGTAGAGCCTGCATAAATGGGTTCAGGTCTGTCTACCTCTTTGGACAAGACTCTGCCCTTCAGAATAGCCTCATCCAGGTTCCTCTCTGCCTTTGGGCAGAGAGTTCAACAGCATAGCCGGAACAGATCCCAGCTAGTCTCTGTAGTCCGTTGACTTACAGATACTTACAGTGTAGTCACTCATGGGGGTGACAGGTTATTCCATTACATCAGTTTATAACAAAAATAAGGAAAAATAATTGAATCTTAATAAGTTAATATTAAAATGTTTCATTAAGTTAGGTTGATTTGACAATCAAGGGAGATAATTATTCTTGGACATTTTCCATGTCACTAGATTTGTGGTTATTAGAGTATTTAAATTACAAAAATATTCTGAATAAATAACTAAGTGTTAAAAATACTTTTAAAAATCTGAATTTAATTTTAACAATTAACAGACATTAAATATTTCATATTTTTTCAAGAATTTAAAAAAAATTTGTATGGATGAATAGAATTAAGAAAAAGGTGAACGGGAAATTATTTGCAAGAAAACTTTTCTCACAAATGAAGTTGGATGATTTTATGATGTAATTTTGTCTAAGATTTCCTATTTATTTAGTTTTTATGGCTGTTTTTTGTAGTTTTTAACTTATTTATTCAAAATAAAATGTCAAAGTCTATGAAATAAAACACAGGATGAGTTATTTAATAGTAACAATAATACATTTGTGGGATTATTCCACTTGTTTACCAGGGAATTTTTGCCTAACATCTGCTTGATGGTATTGTTAAAAAACAGTTTAAAAAACAAGGATACAAAATCTCTCTTCCCTTATCTACAGGATACTATAGAAACAATATGTCTACTTACCCCATTACAAGACTTCTTAGTCCCCAGCAAAGTATATAACTCATACAATACAAGGAAATAAATCTATTCACCAATTAATGTAATGGCATGGTAATCCAAGTATGCCTATCTATTAAAGTGGCTAGCAAATCCCTGTTGTAGACGCATGTCGGAATCATCTCCCCAGGCTTATAGCATCAAGGAATTACCGTCCTGACAAATCGATCATGGTGAGATTTGAACCTGGATCTTATGGTTAGAAAGCAAAAGTTCTAACCACTCAGCCACATGTCTATACAGTTTAATAATAATTTATTCATTTATTTTCTATGGCTTATGAACCCTTTGCAGGTTATTTAAAGCCATAAATTTTTTTACATTGTAAGAATTTCATTTTTAGATAATAATGGCTTAGTAATACAAATCTTACTAATTAACCCATAGCTGGGGGAGAAAAAGTGGATTCATACCTTTCCCAAGGGTATTTGCATGTAAGTGAATATAACAAACCCAACAGGAATTGGAACTTTACTCTCTGATTAACAACATTTGAGTTTACAGCACCTGCCATTCTCAAGCGGTCACCCATCTGGGTACTGATTAGGTTTCTGGGTACTGATTAGGTTTCTGGGTACTGATTAGGTTTCTGGGTACTGTTTAGGTTTTTGGTTACTGATTAGGTTTTTGGGTACTGATTAGGTTTCTGGGTACTGATTAGGTTTCTGGGTACTGATTAGGTTTCTGGGTACTGATTAGGTTTGATGTTGTTTAAATTCAATGACTTTACAGGAACCAGTGT
Source organism: Acanthosepion pharaonis (assembly GCA_903632075.3). NCBI lineage: Eukaryota > Metazoa > Mollusca > Cephalopoda > Sepiida > Sepiidae > Acanthosepion > Acanthosepion pharaonis. The sequence continues at coordinate 2,893,196 of CAHIKZ030005408.1, read as the reverse complement.
TTCAATGTGATGAAGCCATAAATCTCTAAGCTACTACCACAAAACAGCAAATTGTTACATACTAAATATTTACATTCTAAATAGTTACATACTAAATAGCACATTTGTAATTTGCATAAATACATATTGCTAAATAATATTCCACAAGTGGGTATCATGCTCATTATAAGAATTGTGTTACAGCTGAACCTTTTTGGAATTATTGTAAAGATATCAAAAAATAAAAAAATAATTTGATATTTGTCTTTGTAAAATTTAGGAACAGCACTTTTTAATTTTAATTTAATTTTATTTTATTTGACAATTTTCCTTTACATTTTTAATTTTAATTTTATTTAATTTTATTTGACAATTTTCTTTTACATTTTTAATTTTAATTTTATTTTATTTGACAATTTTCTTTTACATTTTTAATTTTAATTTTCTTTTATTTTATTTTACAATTTTCTTTTACATTTTTAATTTTTGTTTAAATGAGTATCTCTTCAATTAGCGTCAAACTGCAACTTGAAAATTCTAGTCATCAATAAATGGATGAAGTAGAGAAAGAATGTAGAATGCAAAGCTCTTGAAATGTTATGTGTCTTTGGTAAGAGCCACAGGAAAGAAAATTGAATTCTGATCGTGTTGATTTCTTACATTGAATTTCTGAAAATTCAATCTCATGCTATATGGAAATTTCTTAAAAGGAATCTAATGTCATGGGAATTGTTTTACTCAATGTTAACTGATGATGAAAGGAGAATGTATAGAGAACAAATTGAAAACAATAAAAATAAATCCCCATAAAATTATAAATCTAATGTTATCTCAACCCAGAAATAGTGAAGAAAGATGAGTGATCAGTTTTGTAGTTGAATAACATGAACGTTGATTCATCACCACGATTCATCCATGCATTGAATATTACTGCCACACCTGGTCTAGTGCTTCTGCCATGTATTTAGGGATTCTTGCTAAAATGCAAAGAAAAATTTGCAATGTTATTGGTCCTAATCTGACATCTCAGCTTCAGTTACTTTTCCAACTCTTATAACGTAGCTTTTTCTATAAATATTTTCATGGTAATTGTTCTGATAAATTTTTCCTCTATGGTAAATATTGTAAATATTCATTGGAGTTTCATTTTTAAATATTGTTATTTTATTCCTCCCCACACAATGACAATTTGTATATATGGAACTTCATAGAGACTTGAGGTATTATGGTGAATGTAGTTAGAATGGTAAGTAAGAATGTGTTGTTTTAGTATAAGGAATACTGTTGTATGTTTGGGTGAGTAATCATTGCAAGATAAGTTTAAGATAAAACAGATTAAAAACCAGCTTTCCACTATTCCTACTTTTGACCTTGTGCTATATTTTTATATTTGCAAAATAAATATTACTTTCCTCTATGGTACCAAGACTTTATGAATTTAAGTGCAGTACTAGATTGGCAGTTAGGTATCATCATTTTACAATTGAAATTGCTAGATGTAACTGTAAGTTCTATGCTAACAGTTTCTTCTATCACACTTCTTGCTTGTGGAACTCTCTTCCAGCTTCTTGCTTCCCAGTTAACATTGAACTTCAAAAATTTAAATGCAATGTCAATCATTGTTTTCTGCCTTCTTAATTCCTGTTCTTTTATTATTGTTGTCTTAATAATGTTTTCTTTTTCTTATATTCTCTCATGTTCAATAACCCCTTGTGTCTTAGTGGCTTTATTGCCTTGCTTGGAGTGAAATGATTAATAAAAAAATCTTGCATACATGTTTCAAAAATGAAAGTCTACATGTGCATGCATACATACAAAAACTATTTGCATCTTTAAAAATAATATTTGCTATTACTTAAGGGTACACAGCACCCTGATTTTTATAACTTGTTGCAAGCAGTACTGACAAAATGATCTGAGATCATTCATTTTAACTATTTTTGTGCAAATTCTTTCAGAAATGGCATGAACTAAAAATACCCTACCTCAAAAGGCTAAACCACTATAAATTTACATTATATACATTCCAGCTCTGGTTCTTTTATTATATTGTCTTGTCACTTATCCTGAATAGATGTGGATAGATAATTACAATAAGCTATACAATCTCCCCTGTAATTATTACCTAGGTATAACACCAGATTTGATCAAAATGTTGGATTTTTTTCTAAATAAGTATCATTTTTAAAATATTACCTGCCACTGAAAATTTATCTGATTTTATTTACCTGACCTCCCCACAAAGTTAAGATGGTACATAAGGTTGTTTTTTTTTATGTAGAGTGCCCATATGCATACATATGGGCCAAGGATAAGAATTGCTCAGTCCCTGTAACCACTGTCGGCTGGTATTGATATTACACTGACCCTATCTCTCTTAGTGCAACGTGAAAGGTGTTGCTGCAGGGTTGGAATTCCTGGGACCAGGTGTCTTCTCCCTTGTGAAATGAGGAGAACAGGTATTACACTATATATAATGCCAGGATCAAAAAAAGAAATGGTGTGAAGAATTTTTAATCAGCACCAAATGAGGTAAAGGATATTAAAATAAAATGTTTCTATTTGAAATTTTTAAAGAGTTCTTTAATACACATAAAAATTAATTTTTTCTTTATTTATCTATTTACAGCACTGTTTCACACTTAGCAATTTTTCAAAATTGGTGGCTGTTTTTAATAGTACTCTTGAGATTTGTTGTTTTCATATTTTTTATTTCAAACTGTCAGCATACTGATTTATTCCTTAAAAAATCATAAAAAGGACAGTAGATCTTGGGAATGCTATTAAAAACAACCATCCATTTTGAAAAATTGCAAAGTATGAAGTAAAACAAAAAAAATGATATGTATGAAAAATTATAGATATATATATATATCCAGGGGTGCCAGCCTAAATTACCAGGAAATGGTTCTATAAAGGCAGGTAATCTTTAGGATTTATTTTCTTTTCAATCTGACAATGGAAACAAATCACTCTATGGTATCAAAAAGAATTAAAACATTTTGACAATTTAATAGAAAACATTTATTTATCAAGATATTTCCAGATTGAAATTCTGTTCTCATCATATTTCTTTTCAGAAGTATATTGCTTTTTGACCCTAATGTCATCAGGTATGTTATGGTTTCTTAGCCACATTCAGACTGAATCGCTGCTGTCCCAAAGATCCAATGAAAGACCTATCAAGTTTAAGATTTGCCACATTTTTAACTTCAAAACAGGGCATGTATCTATTAGAATTTCACTAGGTGTGTGTACGAGCATAATGTAGCTATCATTTTACTTAGACCATCAGCTATTAATATATAAGATTGTTTTCAGATAATTCAGCAACTGGTTTGTTAAGCTTTTATAATTTTAAGAATCAGTTCATGAGAATAGATATATACAGTGGTGGCATCCTACTGATGCAAACCAGCAGGATGACACCACTCTATATATCTATATATAATGCATGCATTTTCTTTCAAACTCAGAAAATGGATGATAACAGTCCCTTCCTGTTAGCTGAATGGAAGAAGAAATTTATTTTTAATGAGAAAATTATTAAAAATTTTATAATTGAAAAAAAATAATGATAAAGAAAAAAAATTTTTGTGACTATTTTCTGAAGTATCTATAAAGGGAATATGGATTATATGAACCAAAAATACTTTAGAAATAAACTTCTGGTTCTTTGTTTAGAGAAACCACTCTGAAATTTCTATGTAGACAATAAATAGCTTAACCTTTTAATGCTGTGTATGTATCTTAAATTCTAACATTATATCTACAAGAACTTTGTTGGAAGATGCTAACTTTAGCACAAGGTCAGATTAAGGAGTTTTGACAAGATTTAATCATATTCAATTTCTGCATTTAATATTGAATTATATTGGTCAATTTTCATATAACTGTTAATATATATTTTTGTTGTTTTTGTTGCTAACTATAAAATAAATGATGCAAGTTTTGTGTCCTAGTCAGAAGTTTAATCAAATTTATATTATCTACCTACTATTGACTTTAATTTGCCGCATTTAAAAAAAATTAAATCCAAGTAGTCAACATTCCTCTTCTGATATAAATAATTTTAAATCACTTTATTTTATTTTTTTTTTTAGCTTGTGCACAAGGGTTTGTGGGGATGCATGAAGAGACATAATCATGTGACCAATTCGTTGGTTTCCATTGTTGCTGAGCTGATCGTGCTTCGACGAAAGGCATTGTCTTCTGCAGCAATTTGTGGTGAATTCACCATCAGTTGTGAGACGGCATTACCAAATACAAAATATCCAAGTGTGGTGCCTGTAATGACAAATAGAGCAGATGGCATTCTCAATTTTAAAAATATGTATGAATTTATAATATATAAAATTAGTAATGTTTTGCGGAGTTGGAATTCCTGGGACCAGGCATCTTCTCCCTTGTAAAATGATCAGATAGCATTTTGGATTTCAAAAAATCTATGGGACTATAATATATAAAATTATTAATGTTTTGTGGATGCATGGTGGTGTAATGGATAGTGACTCAGGATTAGAAATTGGAGAGCCAAGTTCAAATTCCAGTCGAGCATGTTACATTCACTTGTTCACAAATACTCTTGAGAAAGGTATGAATCCATCTCTTCTCCCTCCAGATATGAGTAAATAGCAAGACAGACTGGGCCCAATAGCCTTGGTTGGTAACTAGTCTAGAAGAAGAAAAATTTTGAATTCAAACCAGCCTGAAGAGGTTTAGGCTTCATCAGGCATTCTTGCCCAAGACACACCACTGCTTCTATGGCTACAGTACATGTGCTGCTTGTTTCTTATATGGTTGAGGGACTTGTGATTGTGATCATGAATGTTTTTATATGAAATGTGTGTGTAGCACAAATGCTATTTGAGCAAACAGTAGAATTGATGAGCCAGGTTCAAATTGTCAGGCTAGTCTGTTGCATTCACTTTCACACAAAGGCCCTTAGGAAAGACAAGGATCCATCTCTTCCCTCTGCCACCAACTATGGGTTAAATAGTATTGTAGACTGGATGTCAACGAGTCTGAGAGAAGAAACACTTTGAATTTAAAACTATGAAGAATGCAACTACTCCACTATCTTTCCTAATAAGTGATGGCAATTCACAGGTAATAAAGAAAAGGAAACTGTGGTGATCCATGATCACCTATGCTCTGAATGAATATGGCATTTTCAAAAAAAGGTCTTTATTTATTTATTTTTTCACTATGGTGGCATAGTTGATATAGGCATTGGTTAAAAGTATTACTGTCATCTAGTGATTGTAAATTCAGTTCCTGCATCAGGTAATAAAAATAACATGCAATGGTTCAGGAATGAACAAGAACTGGCTTCACAGGGATAAAATTACACAATAATCCATGGGACAATGGCCTAGAGAATAAAAGCATTGATTTGTGAATTTGGTTATAATAATTTGGTAACAATAATCCCTGAACTGAGCAGTGTGTACTTGGACTCAGTTGAACTAGCTAGATGCAACCATATGTTCTATTCTGATAATTTCTTTTCTTGCACTTCTTGCTTTTGGAACTCCCTTCTCATTTCTTGCTTCCCTGCCCCCTACAATCTTCAATGCCAATCGCCATCTTTTGTCTTCCTGAATCCTGTTCTTTTATTGTCTTTTCTCCATATTAAAGTCTTCTCTTCCACTTTCAGTAACCCCTTGTGTCCTAGGGGTATTATCACCTTGCTTAGGGGTGAAATGATTAAAAAAAAAGAGAGAGAAATACCAAATGATCTTAGTTACTTACCGAAAAGTACAGCAAGAGCAAACCAACCATTAAAAGTCATAACGATTAACATAATAATGTAACCAAGCACATTGAGTAACATGTACATGGCAGTCTCTCCAGCATAATAGAAGGAACTGAAAATATAAAAAAAAAAGAAAAGAGAAATGTATTAAAAAATGTTTTGCCATCAATATTATTATTACTAGTTTGGTACCTGTTACTTTGTTGATGGCAAGGTAACCAAATTCAAAATTTAACTTGTTTGTCCATTTAAAATACTAGATTTATTAGAAAATATATTCAGCTTAAATACAGGAATCATAACAATGACTTCAAAGAGTGCACATTTTATCTTATACTCTTTTCCTGTTTCCAGAGGTTGTTACCAGACAAAAAGGGAAATTAACCCTCAAGACACAGATGTCCATTTCACTTTCATTCAAATTGTGTGCATATGCACGTTTACATGTGTATATGTATATTTTAATTCAATGACAGACATAAAAAAAATATATACCAAATTAAAAAACAAAATAAAAAAAAAATTTGATTTCTTACCAAAAAGTTGAATAAAATATTATAATTATCTGAACATTGTAAGATTTAAAAAAATTAAATTATTTTATTTTTGTCTCCAAATTCATGATTTTATTTTATTGTCCAGTTCAGGGTAGAGGTTGTCCAGACATAGTGGGAGGGGAATGTATTATTCCAATGGCTTATCTCAAACTCAGTCAAACCAAGCATGTATGTATGGATATGCTTTTGTAATGTAAGCTAGTCATGGAAAACAGACATATGTATATACATTACATACATTTTCATTTTTAATATAGATTAACTCCAGCAGCAGCTGACTTTCATTGTTACTACCAATTAGAACATGAATTTTGCAGTGTTAGTCAAATTTAACTGTGATGACTGGAGAGTATTAATTGTCTCCACTAGACAAGAACACGGGAAGTTGTCCATATTCAGTTTGTGTGATTATTTACTTGAGTATCAACCGCTATGATATAATACTTTACAACAAATTCTTAGTAGCTGCTTTCTATTTTCTTTTTTAAGTTGTCATATAATCAATACTAATTATATAAGAATCCTTTTTCATTAATAATATTATTTTTTCATTATATTTTCTATATAATGATATCACATTGTAGAATATAGAGTTTTTTACAATATACTGAACAATTTTGTATATTTTATAATAATACCCAGTTAGTAACTTTTACCATGGACACACTAAACGATGTTTAGCAAGCTAAAATAGTAAACTATTATTAATGTGCAAGGCTGGATTATCCTTTAGGCTAGTATAGGCTGCAGGTTAGTACCCAGGGTTGGATTATCCTTTAAGCTAGTATAGACTCCAGCCTAGGGTTCCTCAAGTTTTATAAAGCAGTGATTTTAATTTTCTAGATGTTATAACTTCTAAATAGTTTCATAAACTGAAATGATATCAATATGACAAACTCATATTTATTTTGATTGTTTCATTGTTATAATGCTGGTTACCAAAAAATCTGTTTTTTGACTACAGTTGTGTTGAAATATGTGCTAATTTGGTTTGCAATAAATAGTAAAATAGTGGTATTAAAGAATATTTTCATTGACAAAAAAAAAAAAAAGATAGCTATTCTAGTTTATTTACAGAATTTGAAATAAGTTTCCTTCATCACTAAAATATATAATGAGTAAAAAATATTCAAGATTGCAGGTGTGTGGGGAGGTATAATTTTATTAGCCTAGGAGTCCCAGGTGATCATAAACTGGCACTGTTAATGTGCATTGAGTTGAATCCTCACTGTATTCTTAGTGCCAGATTCGGTTTCTTGTAGCTTATTCATAATAAAGACATGTTTTGCAAAAAATTAAAATAATGTTTTACAAAATGTTTCTGCACAGGAAGTCAATATCCTTTATAAAGACAAGAACCCAAATCTTATATCAATCATTTTGAATGTTTCTTATGGAGGATGTATAATTGGGTAGGTATTTTGTTTTCATTGAGTCCAGGGATTGAACTCACAATTACTATGCTACTAAATTCATGAACTAATGTTTTATTCTATGGTGGATTTGTTTTGTTGATGCTTATAGGAGAGAATGAGAATGCAATTATTGTAATTGCCGATATTCTATACAGGGGCAATTTGGGCCCTACTAGTATTCCTGAGGAACTATTTTTGGAATGCATGCGTTTGGCTACAGAAGGTGTGGAGTTCAGCTTTAATGTATGTCCAGATGGATGGGGTTGCGATGGGTAGCCCTTTGGTTCCAGTTTTAGCCAATATTTTCATGGGCTATTATGAATGAATCCTTTTTGATAATGTCCAAAAACCTTGTGTCTATATGAGATATGTGGATGACACTTTTTCCATCTTTGATTCTTCCTCAGATGCCACAAATTTTCTGGCTCAACTCAATTCCCTCCATCCTTCCCTTAAGTTTACAATAGAGGTTGAAAAGGATAGGGCTCTCCCCTTTTTGGATGTCCTTGTTGAATGCAAGGACGGGGCTTTTGTCACTAGTGTTTTCCGGAAGCCCACATTTACTGGACTTTACACAAGTTGGAATTCTTTTGTTCCTAAGTCTCACAAGATTGGTCTGATTTCGACTTTGGTCCATTGTGCTGTCATAATTTGTTGCTCTGAAATGTTGGATGGTGAATTTATTAAAATTTGTAATATTTTCAAAAGTAATAGATATCCTATCAATGTTATCAAGCATATTATTGATAACAAAATCAGGTAGTTTAAAGAGCCCATGGTGTTTGGTCCCAGTCAGTGCCCGGTCTATTTAAAATTACCTTGGTTTGGCAGGAAATGTCTGCTGGTATTGGACAAAATTTTGGCATCCATTTTGTCTACCTATAATGCTGTTAAGTTGCGCACAGTTTTTCATACTAGACCTCTACTTCCATCCTTTACTAAAGACAGGTTGTCTTATTTTCATAAAAATTTAGTTGTTTATAAATTCAAATGCCGTTGTGATGTGGTATACATAGGACAAACCAATCTAAGGTTGGAAATGCGGGTTGCACAGCATGTTCCTGATTTTGTGCATTCAGGCTATAAGAAGAACTACTCAATCAGTCCATGAGTTTGCAATCGGTCAACATCTGCTTGACAATCATGCTTGTGCCTCTGAATACGAAGACACTTGGTTTTCAATTTTCACAGTGCTCACTCAACACACCATCTTCGAGCTTCTGAAGCCGTTTATATTAAATGTTAACAACCTAGCCTGTGCAGACAAAAGGAACACTTCTTATGTTCCTTGCATCTGTTGGAGGGATTGTGAGTTTCCCTATTTTCCATTTTATACTCTTGTGGAATTTACATCCCCCCCTCGTTAAATTTTAATTTTGTATAATTAAAATTTGTCTTTTAGTCGAGTTCCACCTTTCCCTCCTCATTTATTTTATTAAGTGTGCCTTTGTATTCATCTATATTTAATATTTCCAACGTATACCTTTGAAAAAGTGTTGGCCGAAAGGTACCTTAGGTATGACGTGCATTTTGTTTAAGGATATATATATATATATATATATATATATATAGTTAAGTTATGAAAAACTTGATAATCCGTATGGGTAATCCCAAGGAGGATGAAATCCTGAGAGCTCAATGTAAATCCAGAGTTAATATTTAAAAGAAAAACAGACCACTTTAAGGTACCATTATAATAATTTATTTCACCAGAGCCCTTTTAAAGGACGCCGGATCATCAGATAGCACTTCCAAAAATGAAACAAAAAATGAAATGAAAATTGATGGGTAGTGTAATTTTTTGTAATTTAACAGAGTGTGTAAAAGGGGTAGTTAAAGAGACATGGTAGAGTTTAGGGAGGGTTTAATTTAATATCTCTCTCAATCATACTTAGTATAGGGGGAGGAGGAGTGACCAGACCTTGACCTATTTAAACGGTTAACTTAATGGATGTGTGTGTGTGTGTGTGTGTGTGTGTGTGTGTGTGTGTGTGTGTGTGTGTGTGTGTGTGTGTGTGTGTGTGTGTGTGTGCAGATATGTAGAAAAATAGGAAAGAACACGTTAGGTAAATAATCTGGAATTATTTGGTATTTTTATTTTTAAAAAACAGTGCTCCATACAAAAGTAGAGATTACAACGCATTTATGTATTAAACAGCCCTTTAGGAAAAAAATAAAAAAATAAATAAATGAATAAATAAAATAAAACAAAATTCTCTAGACACTTAATGACATATTATGGTGCCAAAAGCTATCTTTTGCTGTGACTGACCAGACGATGTGCGTACATGAATGCCATCATTCACTTTGAAATAGACACCCCGACTCTACCTCGGCTTGACCTCTTTCCGAAGGTGACTGATATGTGGATAAAAAATAACCCCTAATCAAAATGGTTGCCCCAGCCATTACCATGGTAATTAATTTTGCGAATGAACATGCTTATAAAGATGCGTAAATTTCAAGATTGGTTATTCCTAAATTTTCACTTGAGGATGAAACATGAAAATTTTAATAATTATATTGAGGTTTTCGGCTCTCATTTTTGAAACATGAGAACTCTTATGTAGCAAGGGAATCATATTTTTTTAAAAATATATGTGTGTGTGTGTGTGTGTGTGTGTGTGTGTGTGTGTGTAGCCAAATGTAGTAGCCATCACTTGGCCATGTGGTGAAGGAAGGTATGTTTGCTTTCAATGTAGCAAAGACAGATTAGCCATCTAAGATTAGCCATCAATCATTTGCACATCTAGCCAGTTGTGCAAATGACGTATTTTGTCTCTGAGTATGTTTTTGATGACCACATTTATAGATCCACTCTGAAAAGGGCTCTCTCTTTCTCATTGGCTTACAGCCTTATGTCATGTTTGGGAAAGCTTTCTGATTGGTTAGTCAAACTATCTATTTATTTAGAAATGATGAAATTTTGGTCTCCTTTTTCTTTTTTTCTTTTCTTACATCCTGCTTGTGAAAACTTTCTAATTGGTTGGTTTAACTATGGCTTTGTTTGCCTTGTGATTTTTATTATCTGTCTATTTTTGCAGATGGTGAAATTTTGGTTTTCTTGTTATTTATTTTTATTCATTTCTCTATCACTTCAATTCCTCTAGACTATTATCATAATGTAAATAACATAAATAAAGAGAATATTTGTGCAAAAATGGTTGGAAAATAACATTCACCATTGAATATCATTTGTAAAAACGATAAGTTTATGTTACACTTGGACTAATGTTCTCAATTTATTGTTATTATCACATTTTGACTGTTCTGCTTTCCAGCCTTCTTCAGGTATTTGTCAATTTGAGTAACCTTCAGGGAAATTTTGAACTGAACCCTTTATTTAATCTACAGAGGTTACATTGGTCTCATTCTGCCGTCCATGTCTAGGGATAACTTGGCTTATTATTTTTTAGTACTGTGCAATTAACAGCAGTTAAAAGCAAGGGCCCTGCAAGAGTGGCAGCAGAAATGAAGTAAAAAAATTAGGCTTGAGGTTCTAATTTCTAGATTCAGGATTGTCCCACAGAAAAATTTTCTAGAGCAGGAGTCACCAAACTATGGCTCGCAGGCCAGATGCAGCCCACAATGTCAATTCATCTGGCCTGCTGCCACCCTGTGCCACAAATGAGCTAAAATATAATTATTTATATGGAATTATCAATAAATTGTACTTAAATATACTGTGAAGGAAAAAAATTAAAATAAATGTAAGTAAAAATGCTAAAATTTGGCCAATTTGATTTTTGCATTTCATAACAATATAACTTTTAGAAAAATCAGTGAAATAAAAAATTTGGCAACTTTTTGTGACATTTGATATCCAAACACTTTTTGTGTAAGTATCTGCAATGAAGTTTCTAAGAAAAGCGATTATATGCATTCTGCAGCAATCATGTTTTTACTTGCATTGCCATGTTTAAACTGGTTTAAAGAGTGCTGTATATAAAAAGGACTGACTTCAGCAAATTATGTCATATATTTTGCCTGAATTCATTATAAAATCTAAAGTATATAACGTCAGTGCATGTAATGAGGTTGACAGATGAATATTTGAAAGTAGTTCTCTTGGTTGGATGCAGCAATTCCAAAGCAAATATTGATTCTATCTTAAAAGGTAAATGCCAGTTTCACAAATCTGACTGACATTTTTTTGCTGCTTAGTTTGTGAGATTCGGATTTGTGTGTACTGGGTGTGGATATGAGTATTTTATTACTAATGTTGCCTTCTTTGATAACTTTTTGGTAAATAAATGTTTGTTGTATTTATTTTATGTGCATTCAGTGTATTGTATTGAACAAAATGGTTATTTGGCCCATGCTCATCATTCTCTCAATTATCTGTCCCTCTGTGAAAAATGTTTGGTGACTCCTGAAAAGTATTGGTTTATGAATTTTATGGCAAAGTAAATGGAAGTTCAGTCGCTGGGCCAGGTAGTGAAAACAGGATGAGCAATAACCAACAGTACTAACATACATACATATATATATATATATATATATATATATATATATATATATATATATATATGTAAGATATCACACATATAGAGTGCGGTGTTAATAAAATAGTGCTCGATGTAATATAACAGCACTATTAAGTGTATATATATATATATATATATATATATATATATATATATATATATATATATATATATATATATATATATATATATATATATAATATAATATAAAAGGAAATTTAATGCCCCATATGGCAATTTCACACTCTTTAAATGTAATTTATTTATATTGCTTCCTGTAATAAATACATTGTGGATCTCTTTGTGGATCAGTTTTAATGTTTTATATTATTAGGATTCACTTAGATTACTTACACTTAGATTACTTACCGATGGATTTTTACCTGTATATATATATATATATATATATATATATATATGTATATATATATATATATATATAACCCTAGACATGAACAGCAGAATAAGAATGATAATCCTTTATGCTATTGTCCCATGTGACAATTCTGAATCTAGAACGAACTGAGAGAGAGAGCAAAGGCTAACAACAATGTCTGTATTAGTAACAGCAGTAAGAGATTATCCCTGACTTTAATCTTTGAAGTATTAAACTGCTGATTCATGAATTTGGCAGCATAGTAATTGTGAGTTCAATCCCTGTACCAGGTAGTACAGATTCAGATTCAACAGTAGTAGCAATGACTGAGCTGTAAGAAATATGATTGATTGATTTATTTCTTATGGATTATCAACCCTTTATGGGTTATGTAAAGCCAAAACATATTTTGGAGAAGTCACTTACAGTACCTGGTGTTCCCAAGTGGTCCCTTTTCTAACCACTGGGTGGGGTTGACAAAATGAGATATCCCTAGACATGTGGGGAGCAGAATAAGAACTATATATTAAAGGAATCAGTTCAAAATTCCTTGAAACTTATACAGACTAACAGATACAGAAAAAGACCAGAGGACACAAAGGCTGAAATGATGTGATAACAAAAATAAAGATGTGGATATTAGTTTGAATGTAAATAATGTTATTAATAAAAGCACTACAATAAAAAATATTTTTCCCATTCTATTAACAGTTAAATTTTCTCATAGGAGATTGTGTTGCATTCTCACTACATTAACAATTTCTCCTGTTCATTAAAACTTTCTAAACATTATTTTTTCCTTTACTTTCTTTCTCTTTTCTTGCTGCATTAACAATCTATTCCTTTCTTTTAAATATTCTAAACATTATTGCTTCATTTGTTTCTTTTAATCTTCACAAAAAAAAAAATTATTTTCATGTTTACATTCAGTTTTTTCTTGTGAAAATGTCCATAATTTTTGGCAATACAAGTGGATGTCATTATTTTCACGAAATAGTTTCTCTGTAGATACTGCGATATATACAAATCAGTGGTAAACATTCCATGTATGCAACACATGCACTGAACACCTTAGATTTTCTCCAGGAAAAAATAATTTTTGTGTAATAAAAAATGAATTATTTTTGTTATCGTTTTGCACTTGTGATCATTTTTAAAATCTCCCACTCCTCCATTTCTTAAGATAAATCATGAACAAGTGACTTTAGCAAAGTAGTGTAAGCAGAGAAGACCCTTGTTTCCAGTCCCCGCATAAGTCGTATGCACAAGTATAGAGAACATGGAAGAACGAAGTGAAAGAATGTTGAGGGGTTATGCTGAGTGAGTGAGAAAAGTAATAGAATAAAGAAAAATTGGTAAATTGGTTTTCATTTCTATGAATAAAATCATTTTGAAGATGATGAAGGTAGACCATGGTGCTGATACTTTTTGCAAAAAAACAATGGTTGAATTTGTCAAAAGAAAATGAATCAATTTATAAAAAAATAAGTTTTAAATACATCATTATTTGTTGGTTTTATATATTTTTTTTTCTTCATATTTCTCTTATAACAATTAACGGTCATCTTGAACTGCATTCCTTGATTTTAAATTTGCCCATTGCCACTGAACAAGGTATGTCCCAAAAACATGACAGGGCAAAAGAAACCCCAATCCTATTTAATGACATGGTGGGTGATCCCACTTGGCTAAAAAATATATTTGACTTACTCATTAAAAGAAGTATAAGGATGAAAAAAAAAACATCACAAAAGTCAATGACTAAAGATTCATTTATTTATTTAAATTTATCTTTTATATCTTAATTAATTTCAGCCTTTTGTCTCTGTATCTGATGACATCTTTGATAGCTTGAAGATATCTAAATTGATTACTTTTATAGTTGCAAAATACTTTAATATTAAAGACTTATGGGCAAAACCCTCATGCCTGCAAAAAAAATGATGTGTCAAAAGGAAGGTTTTTCCATTGACACTGCTATTATTTAAAGTACCTTCACTCCTTGGCAATGTTTATTGTTTTAAATTGGTTTATAAATTGGTAAATGACAAATATTGCATTGCATTAGCTTAATACAATTGTATTAGTTTTTAGAAAGTTGTAAATATAAAATTATTCTTGTAAATATAAAATTATTTTGTAAATAAACAATCTAATAAATAGTGTTTAATGTTTTTATTGTTAACTCTCAAGGACAAAAAATGTATAAATTCACTTTCATCATATGTTTAGGTTTTATTAAAATTCTAATCATTGCTTTTTAAAACAATAAACATTGCTGAGGAGTGAAGGTAGTTAAAATAATAGTGGTGTCAAGGGAAAAACTGTTCTTTTGACACAGCATTTCTTTTGTCAGCACAAAGGTTAAAAATTGCCAACTTATTCTATGTCTTTTTCTTTTTTCTAATTTTACTTTTTTTGTCAAAATATATTTTGCAAACTTGTTTAGTTAATAAATATGTTGAATATTTACAGTCCAAGACCAATAATCTAATGTGTTTTCTATATTTTCACAATTTAATATTACAGATTTAAATAAGAATTTCAGTTTTGAGTAAAGATAAAAGTTTTAACCTGTTTTAATTTTAAAATGGAAAAATTTGAGAGGCCAACACCACCTCTGTCTCAGTGGTGTTGGTTTAATGTCAATAGACATTATTGTTATTATGTCCCTTGGGTTCTACATTAAGATTGTCAATAGGGATTTATCTCCCTTTGATTACATACAGTTAACACAGAAGAGTGAATTTGTGTGTATGCAGAGTTTTTAATTGTAAATATGCAGATGGATTTTAGAAGAACAACATAATATAAGTTATTCTGTATTGTCATAGTATGTTATTGTATTTGTAAGGAATACTTACTAGTTTACTTTTATCTTTCTCTCTTCTATGCTCTATCATTTAAACAAGGCAGATGCTCACATCTTTTAGCTATGGTAGATTTGACAAATATCAACAGCATTTTAATTTTGAGGAAAAATTCATATGAAATTTTGAACTATTAAAAATGGCTACAAAATACTTCATAAAATAACCATATTTTCTCCTGTTACATGTGTAGGTGGGTAACTTGGTGTGACATTTTTAGGAATATGCCTTTCTCAGGGACATAAAATCAAAGTCTCCCATTTATATTTCCCCCATTATGGGCATTATTATATCTGTGATATAATAACACTGTAGTTTACAGATGGAAAGAAATGACTGAAAGGAAAAGGAATGACAAACATGCTTTGTTCTCAGAGAAAGTTTTATAATGCTATGGCATACACAAAAATATATATTCATATATACACTATATATGTCCCATACAGAGAAAAATATATCACATATATCTACATGGCAAGCAGAGTATAAGGAGAATGAAAAGATAGGGTCTTACATATAGTATGGATATTCTTCAATGTTTCTGGAAAAGCCATATTTAGGACTCCAGATTCAAACAGGCTAGATACATCAGCTATGTCCCAGGTGATGACATATTCCACAAACTGGAAACGGTGAATCTTGGCCCAGGCTAAAAAATAGCAACCACTCAGTTTGGCTGCTGTAAACTGACTGATAGACTAGCCACTTTTGTCACTGTATGGAGGGATGTCATTAAGCAGCTGACATGTGACCCATATGACTTATCTTGACAAAAGGGACATAATCACCTTCTGTATCCCTACAAAAGTAATCCTAATGAACAGTACCCTTAGCCAATATTATTCAGTTAGTTTTATTTTTCAATAGATGACCAATTAGCCTATCTTGTGTCCCATTATGTATTTTATTTAGTAGATAGTAATTAAAGGTGAAATTAATAGGTACAAATCTACTAACTCATTTATTAACTGATTCAAAGAATTGACTATAGGGTAAATGTAAAGTTATTCTTTATTTTAAAATTCTGTCTGAATTTATGAGATGAAGAATTATTATTATTATTATTATTATTATTATTATATTTTGATTTCCTATCTGGGCTGTTATAGGTAAAAAGTTTACTAAGCTGGGGCAAGACTATCACAATAAGGCCTGAACTCAATACTCAATTCTATAACTATCAGCCTTTTGTCTTGGTTTATTGCAGGACATAGGCCTTCAGTCGTATAACTAGAGTGTGCACTACCCAGGGCAGCAGTTGAGTTTGCCTTCCCCTCCAATACAACATATTGCATGGTGACTCCATCTTTTATATATATATATATATATATATATATATATATATATAATCAATTGCTGGAGTCAGCATGCTGAAGGTAACATCAATCAGATAAGTGACAAACCTTTTACTTGTATTAATTTATAAATACTCACACACATACACACACACACACACATATATATAATAAACTGGAGTACAATGAAGTAATTTTAAAAATCAAGTTCTGCTGAAAAACTAAGGTAAAAGACAGTTGGCTGGCTAGGCAGCAACCATAACAATCAGCCAAATCATCAAAAAACAACCTAACCACACATAATTCATCTGGCCAAAAGAGCCAGACCCAGAAGACAAAAAAATAAATCAACGCATATCCTCAAAGGAACTTCTATCAAGGAAAATAACTGAAATTTATATAACAACCAAGATGTGTCTTCCACACACAACAGTGCTGTGGCGTTGAAAGAATGCACCCATTCACAGGTTTTGTTTTGTCAACAATGATAAAACAGTCCTGAATATATCACTGAAATGTTTATTGTTCAGTCAAGATAACAATCACTTAAATACATATGCCATAGTATAAGTTATTCGAAATTGAAAAGGCCCTTCAACTGTGAATAGTGTTAAAACCACTTTTATTTCAATACAGCCTATACAGGCTTATGCAGCAGACCCAAAGCGCTGTGCTCATAAAAGTGTTTCCTGGAACAGGCAGCCTCCCTTCTTTGTCATTTCTCTGACTGTTACACATAAGAAGTAATTACCCTAACACTTTAGTGTATGTGTTGGAGTGGAATTCAATTCAGAAGTGTCCTTCTAGACTTGTTTCCCTACTAGTCTTGGCCAACTATTTTACCCATAGCTAGAGGAAGAAATTGATTTGTAGTATATAATGAGCAAGTTTTCAAGTCATAAAAGGTTGGAGTGAAAAGTTCTCATCCTAACCAAGAACAGATTCTAATGAATATCTGAGGTTTAGTTACACAGTCAGATTTTAGGGAGTGAGTTGCATTGTATAATTGTGAGATCTTGTATAGACAAGATCACAAAATGTGATCTAAATATAGCATGTAGATGTCCAAGGGAGTTGGTGTGAAGGGGGCATTGCAATGCATATGTATTAAACATAATAAGCTGTGTTGCATTCTTGATAATACAAGAAGTTGGGCTGAGAACTTTTCATCAACCTGCCTGAAAAAAAAGAAACCTATATTAAAATAAAAACAGAAAAAATGAACAATATTTGAGGACACCTACCGTCTTTTCTTTATATTAGTGATGGAAAGATTAGAAATGAGAGACTGTAGGGATTCACTGTTTGTGCGATGAACTCCAGAAGGTTTTGTGACTTTGTGGCCATAAAGGATGGGGTTTTGGTGTGCCCTCAAATGGAAGAACATGTAGACTAGACGGAACGCTTCATACACAATGGCTGACATCACTGCTACCAGACACATAATGAACAAACCTGAACAGTAAAAAAAAAGAAGTCATCAAAATAAACAATCATTTGAAAGATATTAGATAAACAAAAATTAGTTTTCCTCAGATTAATTGATTTAATTATAAAATTAAGATAAATGAGTTATTAAAGAATACACATGATCACAGTCATAACTCCCCTAGTTTTATAGAGGCACCACATGTACAGCAGCCATAGCAGCAGTGGTGCATCTTGGGAAATATTAAAGAATACAATTATCACAAATAAAACATAAAATTAATATGAATTAATATTGGGTTAAGTCATAAATAATTCCCATTTATGTCTAACAACTTTATTCTTCAAAATTGTTATCTCTCCTTTCTTCTAATCTGTATTTATTAGGGTGACCCTTTTAGGGTCGAAGATCAAGAATGTGAGTTACCAAACAAAAACTTAACTCTCTAAATTTGTCTGCAAGATCATGACTGAGTTGGTTATTGTTAGCTCTGTTTCCATTGAGTATGATTCTGTACTAGCTAGGCTAGGGAGATAACACACTATTACATTTTTTTTGCCTTGCATCAGCACTGTTGTTAACTGAAATGGCTTCTTAATTTTAATGCCTCCAAAATGAAACTGTTCTTTTTTAATCATCCTAGAAAACCTATGATGAAGATAAATCAAGAAATAAGTGATCTTCAATCATGGCTCTACAAATTTAAATACATTTTTATTATTGAGTATTAGTTTTCTTTCAAATTAAAACAAATGAATTACAAAGATTCTTTGTGAAACAACTTCACACAAAAATATTTTTGTTTGTTTTTCTTTACATTACAATTGAATCAATTGTGTTAGTCAAGAAAATAGCATGAATTTACATATGAGAATGAATGTTTTATGTATGTATGTAATTTTCTAGTAGTTGGTAGCTGAGAAGCAGTGAGCTGTGTTACTATTTACTACTATTTAAGTTTGTAAGTAAACCCACTCTTAAATGTTTTTTGTGTTTCTTAACTCAAAATCACTAATTTTTTTTTGTAATATAGTATACACAAATAGATATGCAAAAATATGAGTAATTAATTATGGTTTGAGAGTTTCAGCTTGTATAACAATAAACAACCCTGTCAAAGGTTAAATGGAAAACTAATTTGCTAACTTAACGTCACAATATTTATAAGAAAAACATAGGCTCCAGAAATCTAAAAGTTAGATTTTATTAAACTTATAAGTTTATTGGTTAATAACTATTTTCTCAATTTTTAAATATCTATTTTGTGGAGGGAAAATATTGTTGAGCCTTCAAATTTTCATAGCAAACAACAAATGTTGTTTGAAAATTCAAAGGCTAACTACACATTTCATATGACATCGCTGACTGGTTAATATATACAAATATAGAAATTAAAATCTGAGCGACCAAAATGCACAAAAGTGAGTTAATTTTTGAGTTTAAGTAATATAACTTAAATCTATTGCATTTTCCCACAATTCTTTAATGGGGTTCCACACCTTTATTGTCTTCCATCAGCATGGCTGATGATAACTCCCAGGAGACTCATTGCATCTTCTCAGGCTAACATTTTCCAATCACATGAAGTGGAAGGATTATATTGAATCAATTGCTAGGTTTGCTGCTAGGAAATTTGGTTCACAGCGTTGTTCTATCACCAGAATCTATCTTACACCAGAATCTATCTTACACCTTTGTAGGCAGCCATTTTTCTATACAGTGAATATTGCTGTCACATCCGGTTTAGTGCTTCTGTTATATATTTAGAGATTCTATGCTAACAGTTTCTTCTATCACACTTCTCATTTGTGGAACTCTCTTCCAGCTTCTTGCTTCCCAATCAACTTTGATCTTTATAAATTTAAATGCAATGTCAATCCTTATCTTCTGTCTTCTTAATTCCTGTTCTTTTATTGTCCTCTTTCCTTAATAATGTTTTTTTTCTCTCAGATTCTTTCACACTCAATAACCTGCTTACATCTTAGTGTCTTTATCACCTTACTTGGTGTTGAAATCATAAAAATATATATCAGTTATACATTCACCATTATTTGCAATGAATTGTTGCCACTTATAATGCACCTCTTCAATGCATTTTGAATAAATAAGAGAAAGTTTTCCACATCAAAACGTTTTGCAGTGATAAAAGGCAATAATTGGTTGATGCAAGGTCAGGTGAATATGGCAGCCGGATTAGAACAGACCTACTGAGTTTTAAAATGTTTCCTGCTGCATAGAACCTTGTGTTGTCATAGAGGAGAACAACATTTTTCATTTAATCTACTACGTACGATGCCATGCAAAAACCATGGTATGTTAGTGTACTTGAGATTTATTCTTAACTTCTAATTTATTCTTATTCAATAAGTTAAAGCTGATGTCATGGTGCACCCATTGAGGACTTAGCAGGGTTGCTAAACTGTGTTAGAAGCCACAAATGGAGTTACATTTAAAAGTCCAGGACTACTAAATCTTGAATTGATTATGTTGCCATTAGTGGCCCAAATTAGGTGTGCCTATTTTTTTGCATTTGCAACATTTTCTAGGTTATTAAATGCTGAATTCTGTCATTTTGATAAACCACAGATAAGCAGGCATATGTCCAGTTTACGCAAGAGTCAAAAAGGCAGACAGGAGTCCAGTTTGTATGAAGGTCAAATAGGCAGGCAGGTGATGTGTTTTACATTTCTGCACGGAGATGCAGTTGGCATTTTCTTGACAGGATAAGTAGTCCAAATTTTTCACCTTATTTTAAAAGTAGCATCAAAAGTCTTAAGTAACAAAATTCAAACTTTAGTAGATAGGTCTTACAAAAGTAACCAAATCTGGCAGCTCAAATGATTAAAAAAATAAAGAATCCATAAAGTTAGGTATGAGCAAGTTGAGTGCTTCATCTCCCTAATCTGTGTCCTGATCAAATCAGGAGAATATGGCAGGTGTGGCAGAAGTTTCTAATCAATCTCTTTAATTGTATGTTTGGTCATGTTAGCAATGTGAGGGATGAGCATTGTCATGTTGAATAATCACACTGTATCGTCAGTCAGCTCTTTTCAACTGAATTGCCACTTTGAGCCTGCTAATATCTTTCAACATACTGTTCAGCATTGACTTGTTGTTTTAAAGCATTTCATCTCCATACACAGTATAAATGTTTGTGCAGTTTGATTAAAAGCAAAGAGAAGATGTTGAACATGCTCATTCTTGTCTGCCTGGCATTCCATCTCAAAGGGGGTGGCTAATCTGAAATAAAATTTCAATAACATTAAATCACAGTTTCACAGGATGACCAGAGTTACTAAGAAGCATAAATAATATGAAATATTATTGTTTGAGATCATTCACAGAAAATCGGAAAAAAAACAAATGAATATATGTAAGAACCTAATATACATAAAGAAAATCTTACCAAGTGGATTTGTAGAATTCCATCCTTCAAACAGGAAGTTTGTTATGTTGCTTGACATAAACAGATACATTTTCTGAAATGAATAAAAACAATGGTAAATATTACTTTGGATAAAATCATGTGAGATTGATAATGAAAAAAAAATCCAATGCAAAAATATGAAAGAAAACTTCTGAATGTGCATTTTGTTTTTGCAGACTATAATATCTCTTTAGTCTATTTTTTTTTTAAATGAGAAGACTATTTATCATCTGTGACTGTAGCAATAGCAACAAATAAATTACTAAACAACCCCAACCATTTAATAATTAATAATAAAAGAACAATTAAAAGTTAAGCAATAAATATACTTTAAAATACAGATAAGAATGGTCATTAACCATAAAGAAAGAAAAAGTTAGATTAGAAAAAAAAGTAGTTAAATAAATGTAGAATACTCCCATGATGCATCAGAACAAGCATTTTACCACCAAATGAAACAAAAATCAAAACTTTCTCTCTCTCTTCACTTTTCAATGACCAGTGGACAGTTCTCTGATGAAACATGTTATCACCAACAGATAAGCAAAATCTATTTATTTCTGTAGACATATATGTTGTTTAAAATATGCAATCATTTCTCTGAAATGTATACGAAAGTATTTTATCATTTTTGTCTACACTTATTTTGATGTATTTCATACAGGATTTTGTTTGTGATTTTATAATCCTGTTGTAGGCTAATGATGCCCTTTTAGCACCCCCTACACACACACACACACACACACATATATATATATATATATATATATATATATATATATATAATTTACATTCAGACAAGGCCAATGCATCAGCAGAACATTTACAACAAGGCCTAAACATGTTCTACTTTTCTGCTTGATATGAGCAATGAGGTATTTGCAAAATGAAAAGGAAAACAGTCTACTAATAAAACATCAGTTCCATTTATGGAGTTTGTGTGTGTGTGCGGGCGTGCGTGTGCGTGTGTGTGTGTGTGTGTGTGTGTGTGTTTGCTTTCTTAACATGCTACATAAAATATTTCTGTTTGAATTTCTGGGATTAGGAGTTATTATTTGCACCATTTACATTTGGACGATTATCTTTATCTTTGTTGTCATTATCACATTTCATCCGTTATGCCTGACAAACAATAAGAACATTAAGTTTAAGGTCCCAAGTTCTTGTTTCAGGATTGTTTAACTGTACAATGACAATATTAGCTGTTTCCTTATAAGGAAACATTTGGCATTCATTGACCATGCAGTCAGTACTACTATCAGTTGACATTTATAAAATCTTTCTCTTTACACAATTTTTCAGGAAAATAGGTTTCTCAAGTCCAGTAGCTGTTATCACACTTTCTAGTATTGTTTTGTGTTTCCTTCCCAACTTTTTATTTGAAGTAGTGTGGAAAGTCAAACACTTGAATATATCATTATTTTCTCTCTGAATTGCATATGCTATCTATTTTAGTTGTTGCTGTCATTGGTAGTCCTCAAATGATGTAGTTTTTGTTATCTAGTGCATTTCTTTGTTTGTGATTCTGTAGTGCAAGTCCACAATTTTTAAAAGAAAAGATGATCTTTGCCAAGACTCTCATACTTCACTTGCACAAAGGTATTTTTAACCATTGATTTTAGAAAGAAGTTGTATACAGCTGACAGTTTTTATATTTCTGAATGGGTTTAGTACCATGCATGTCATCAAATCTGATAAGGCTATTTAAGAACATGACTTGAGTTTTCAGGTTAATGTTTTGGTTTTGTGGCAATTTGTGGTATTGGGAGAAACTACCTTTGGTCTTGCCTATTATATATTCAATTTCCTTTTCTCCTATATAAAAATTTTATTTTTATTATTTTAAAAATGTTAAAATTGTAAATGCATAATTGTTTAGGTTGTATTTGTTTTTGATAAACATTTATTTGAGAAAAGTGTATTTTTTTGAAGGCTAGATGAAAATTATTTACATTATTCAGACTATTGTCCTCATCTTTGTTGCCATATTTATTACAACGTTTCGGCCGTTGTACACTCCGGCCTTCTTCAGGTGATTAGAATGTCGAACTGAACGCTTTATTCCGCTCACTGCAGTAGACTGTTCTAGTTCCATGTGCCATTTTTAATGGATGTCAGTTATCAGTTATCATCTGTTAATTTTCCCTCTCAAAGTTCTCCACTGCCTTAACTGGGTATTGAACTCACACTCTTTGGGTCCTGTCACTGGATCTAACCAACACCTTTATCCACTGTGCCATGTGTCCAACCACCTGAAGAAGGCTGGAGCGTACAACGGCAGAAACGTTGTAATAAATATGGCGACAAAGATGAGGACAATAGTCCAAATAATGTAAATAATGTACATAATACCTCATCTCAGAAATATAGACAGCTATAGATGAAAATTGTGTGAAAATTGTTGCATTATTTATGGCTTTAGTGGATCAAACAGATTGTTATATTCCGTGCTAATAGGAATATCACGGGAACAACACAGTGGATAAATAAGTAAGAGTTATTGTGATAACCAGTAGTGAGTGTTGCTATTGGAAGGTTGAATAGTTCTTGAGTAAGTCTGAGTTGTAATCAACTGATTCACACAAGTGTCATGTAATCCGTTGCCTTACGGATACTTATACATAGTTGCTACCTATAGTGAAGTCACTCAGGGGGTGCCAGGTTATTTCATTACATCATAGATGATATTGACAAAATTAATTGTTGAATTATTGTGGATCCAATTTTTTAATTCTTGTAGAAAGGTTTCAATTTTCTGGCCAACAAGATCTCCTTCAAGCCCTTCTGAAAACTTGAAGTGAGCTGGTATGATGCTCCATTGTTCAATAAAAGAACTGCTATTTAGCAGACTGACATCAGAAAGAAGGAACCATTGAGAAAACAATTATAACAGTTGAGGAGGTTTAGCTTTTGTTATTCCAATTTCCCTTTGGATTACGGTGTCACATTTTGTTTCCTCTGCTAAAACATTTTGTTTCAACAGAACACTGCACAGTGCTATATTTCATGAATTGTACAAAAACAACTTCAGGAACATAAATAAGACTTCACTAAGTCACCCTGAGCACCCAATTTCCCAGATCTAATTCCCATTGAACACTTATGGGAGGTGTTGAACTAACAAGTTTGTTCTATAGAACCATAGTTAAAGTACCTGTTGTTGAAATTCTGGCACACAATACTACAGGGATTTTATACAGTTTATATTTGATCAGGTAAGAATTGTTTTACAGGCACATGGAGGACCAACACCTTATTAAGCAGGAAGTCATAATGTTTTTGTCTTATCAGTGGATATATTAGAATCAGTTACAAGATCATGTTCTGAAGTTCACTTGAGGTGTGAAACTGATAGTCACCATGCAGTATTGATTCTAGGGTCCACACTATCTAATGCTTGACTCAAAAATCTTTTTCTCTGAATTTCTGGGATGAGGAGTTATCATTATTTACACTATTTGCATTTGGACTATTGTCCTCATCTTTGCTTTTATTATGATGAAATTTCATCTGTTGTGCCCTCTGGCTTTCATCAGGTGTATATCGATCTGGGTAACTTAGAGAGTATTCTGAACCGAACCCTTTATTTAATCTATAGGAGTAGACTGTTCTTGTTCCACAGATCATGTCTAGGGATATCTTGTGTCAGGCTGTGTGTGCTTGAACTTAGTGGAAATGTGCAAGCAATAACTGAGCATTACTAAAAATGACAAAGTGTCAGAGGGTACAATGACCAAAATTTGAGAACCACACTGATACCACCCATTGGTCATGGGTCTGGTACCTCCCTGAGGATGAACTTAATTGCTTCAAGGGTGGACACATATACATTAGCTGCATGATTCATACCAACAACACAGGCATATTGAACATGAGAATACAATCAATTAAAAAACAGGTGGTGTTTCACTAAAATAATCCAAAAATATTTTAATACATAATGGTTGAAGTTTAATGGTAAATAATATGGATTTCTTTATTGTTGGATTACATATTTTAATGATTTAGTAAATGTTTATAAATTTATGAAGAAATTGTTTTTATAATTATTTCTTTAAAAATTGGTAAATGATAAATTTTGCATTGCATTAATTTTAATAAAAACAATTGTATTAGTTTTTACAATATTGCAAATATAAAATTATTCTTGTAAATAAACAATCTAAAAAATAAATAACATTTAATATTTTTATTGTAATTACTCAAGAACAAAAAAATGTATCAATTTATTTTCATTTGTTTGGATTTTATTCTAATTCTAATCATCGTTTTTTAAAACAATAAACATTTCTGAGGAGTGAAGGTAGTTAAAATAATAGCAGTGTCAAGTGGGAAATCCATCCTTTTTACACAGAAGGGTTAAAGATTGTCAAGGAGACATTCATCAAATAGAAGATGGCAGGGACTGGTTTTGTTTTTAGGTCAATGAATTTGTCTCTGTCAGCTTTAATAGCAACCATAAAGTATGTAGTTAAAGAGAAATGTCAATATTGAATGCCAGTAAAGTAAGTGAAATGCAATTGAGTTATTCTGGTGGTAAATTAGTTGGAGGGAAAAAAATGGAGGAGTTATTAACATTATGGATGGATGTGAACCAGAAAATCCTTCAACTGAGTAAATCTCACATTTTTGATAAGATAAAGTTTGTTTTTGATGAAAGGTGAGAGAGAGTGGAGAGGAAACATTCACAAGTAGTAACGGATGGTTTGCAGGTAATAAGAATCACACTTAGTGTTATTAAGATAAAAGATAAGATAGTAAGTGCAAATATCAAATGCATTCTCTTCAGAATTCCAAACTATTCTGCATAATGGTGAATATTCTGAGGATCTTACTTTCAATGTAGATGAGAATAAGTTATAGTGAAGGAGAATGCCATCAAAGGCTATTATTGCCATTGAAGAAAAGTCTGCATCAGAATTTAAAGCTACCAATAACAGACTAAAACTATTACTTAGTAATAGGTAACTTGGAAATTGTAGTTGATGTTGGTCTTCTTCTATGTGCTGTGGCATGGGCAATTCGTGGTTCTCCACAACTTCTTGTCTTTTGTAGGTCTTAGTAATGTTTGTCTTTTTGCCATCTCTTCTAATCCATGTTCTGCCAACCATTTGCACAAGCTCATTAGGTAGGTCATGTGCTGCTTTCCTCTGTCCCGCTTTCCTTCAATATGTCTTGTAAGTATTAAATTTTCCAAGCCCTCTTTTCTCATTATTAGTGGATCTTAGGTAGACATAGGTTACATTTATAGTTGAGTTTATAGGTTGACATGAATATGTCCTAGCACAGCAAACTGAGATTGATGTGTCAAATTCATATTCCACCAGAGGCCATTGCATTCACTTTTGCACAAATACCATTGGAAAGCTATGAATCTACCTCTTCCCACTCCTGCAAGGGGGTAATAGCAGGTCAGACTGAACTCTCTAGCTTTGGTTGGCAACCAGTCTAGGAGAAAGACAACTCTGAATTTGAAACTGATTGTGCATAATGCTAAAAAATGCAAAAACCTGTTTACTATGGAAACAACTGCAGCAACACTTAGCATGGGGAGGTTGTGGCTCTATATTCCAACAGAGGAGTCTACAAAGTTGATACATATATATATATATATATATATATATATCTGAGTTGAAAATGCCAACATAGGACTTGTTAACTGAAATAGCTATTCTGATGAGGTAAATTTGAATTTCTAATTTATGTAATATCTATCTATCTATATATCTATATATATATATATATATATATATATATATATATATATATATATATAACTTGGTATATCTGGCCTGGTGGATCCTTGCTGTGAAGGTCTGGATTGGTGGAACCAAGAAATATAATTCACCTGAATATCTATGAAAATAGTGATAAAGTAATGAAAGGCTAGAAGCATTTTGTTTGCTGGAAGACAGTGTGTTGAGTAGAAAATAATTCATCATCCATATGACCAAGAAAAATGTCAATCTAAACTGTTAAAATGCACTTTGGAAGGAACTTTTATGTGAATCAAGGAACAACTCTGCAGCAACCGAGCTAGTTTCAGTCACATGAGAAAATTCAAAGTTGGCAGAAGAGGTAGGATTAGATGTGGTTACAGAAGATGACATTTTGGAATTGTTTCTTGAAAGGAAAAAAGAAGAAGAAAAAAGGCTTTCTCTTAAAGAATTGGCAAATTTGGTGGAATGCCATGATGCACAAAGAGAAGAGAACAGAACATGAATCTGATTGTGTATTGAAGATAATAATAATAATAATAACAGCAACAATAACAACAACAACAATAATAATAATAATAATAATAATAATAAATGATGCTATTAAATGAGTTCTTGCTAATGCTAAGTCTTTGAATGTTTCAGGAAAGACCAAGATTGGTGAATGAAGTGATTTTATAAAAGTAAGTTTAGCATATGATGAAATTCCTAAGGAAAATGCATAACAAAAAATACAGGATTCATATTTTAAGAAGGTGCACAACTCCCAAGCTTGCCTGCCACAAGTGGATGACCTTTAACCAGGGTCCATCTTTACAAAAATATAGTTGCATTCAGCACCATTGCTGAATTATATCAACACAGTGATGTTATAAAATTTGAATCAACTTACTATGACACACTTGATGAATACACAATATGCTTGCAGTATATTTTAGTAATTCAGGAAGTGATGATTTTATTGAATAAATTTACACTTTAGTATTTCAGGATCATTTTTTTGCAACTTTGGTAAATATACCTGTTAAAATGAGATGTCACTGTTATTTTCATTTTTATGTAATTTAGATGACAATTTATTCATCACAATCTTTATATTCTGGTATTTTTATTTTTGTATTGTTTGTTTTTCATTGGTTAAGCAGGATTCATCTGTATCTGTCTTGTCAAGCAGCATTTGTGTGTAGAATTCATGTGTGTTTGTGTATCCCCATTCTACTTGATCCATGTGGGATTTGGTTGATATTGTGTATATGTATGTGATGAGCATCTAGTGGGTATTTTCATCTACATACATTGATTGGTGGATGTTTTCCGTGAGAGTGAAAGAATTAAGTTATACTGGTTGTAGTTGTTTAAGTTATATAATAAAGTGTGTTTGACGTGTGTTATAAATAGCAAATATTTATCAGGACTCCCTCTGAGTATTTTCTATGTAATAAATTCTGTTCTTATCTAATTAAAAAAACGAAATGAAAAACAAGTAATACAAAAATAAAAATACCAGAATATTTTTCTCCATATTTCATTTTTCTTAAATACTATGCCCCTTCAGATGATTTGTGATTAGAGCTCTCAACAGATTCCTTTTCTTTATTATCTGTGAATTATCATGACTTCTTGGGCAATATAACAGAATATTTTCCTATTACCTTCCCTATACAATTTTGAATTAACAGTTGTACTCCTAGTCTAGCTATCATTTAAGGCTAGAGAGCCCACTCTATCCTGTTATTTAACCTAGAGCTTGATGGGAGAAGAAATGGATGCATGCCTTCCTCAGGGCATTAGTGCAAAGGTGAATGCAACAGACTAAGATGGAACTTGAACTAGGATCAACAATTTCACTTTCTATGCTCTTAACTGTTACAATACACATACACATACTATTTTATATGTTAAATTAATAAACAAATTAAGATATTCATGAGTAAAAAAAATCTAATGTTAACAAGATTTTATTTGTAAAGAATCCTGAATTTCTGAATGCCAGCAATGTATTCCTGTTAATGTCATAATGGATTGATTTTGGATTGATTTTGCCAATGCCTCCTCCTTTATGAAAGTATTTCAAGTGTAAAATCATGGTAATTTGTGTTTCAAGTTACCTAAAATTTATAACAAATTATATAACATTCTAACTACTTGGCCATGCAGCCTTTCTATTACATAGAAAATAAAGTACTTGAGAAGGTGTTTGATTAGCAGTAAAATATATATAAAGAGTATTCTTTCTTCTTTTTTTTGTATACCTAAATTAATATTAATCACTGAATTAAGTGTATTAATTGTGAAGGCAAGTTTAGAAATATTTGTTGGTAAAATAAATGCATTTTTCATTATTGGGTTTGATATATATATATACATATATATATATATATATATATATATATATATATATATATATATAGAGAGAGAGAGAGAGAGAGAGAGAGAGAGAGAGGTAATAATCCATTGGTATATAATCCAAGTGAATCCTATTAATACAATATAAAATATTAAATATTAAAACTGATTCACACATAGAGCTCAATTAAACAGAGCAGCATATTTTATACAATAGGAATTAAGATTACATTAGGTTAATGATCATTTTCACCTTTTAAATTGAAATAAAATTTACAAGGATTTTTCAAACCAGTCAATGGATGATAAATTATTGAAATAAAACTGGCCAGTTTTATTTATTTATCATCCATGTAGATATATATATATATATATATATATATATATATATATATGTTACTCTCTCTCCCTCTTATTATATATATATATATATATATATATATATATATATATATATTACTTTAAAGTATTCAAATTGTCTAAAGATTGTATGAAACTCGGGTTACAACTGGGGCCATCCTTTCATAGGAGTTAACCTTGTCAAATGTTTTTGCTCTGTCTAGGTAATCTAGGAATTTTTTTTCCTTTTTATTGCTGTCCTTGTTTTAGTTTTATCTTGTTTAAGGGTATTTAGATCTTTTGGCAAATTGTCTGTTGGTTTCACTAACAATTTTGGTTTTTCTTTAATAATTACACATACACACACACACACATATATATATATATATATATATATATATATATATATATATATATATATCGTTGGATTAATGAGTTTATGACCCTGGTTTTCACTTCCTCATGATCATCAGACTAGTTGTGACCTATGTTAGCTCTATCACTGAGATTGAGCACTTTCCAATAGGTACAGGACATATATAATATAAAATATATATATAAAAATTACATATATATATATATATATATATATATATATATATATAAAGCTTGACATAAAACTCTTCAGTCACTTGAATTTTTCTTAATTTATTGAATATTATTAAATTTGATTCAAGAGATGTTTTTTTATTATTTTCAAGTGATATTACATATTTTAATCCTAAAAACGATTTTTAATCCATATTTGATGTAAAAAATCTTATACTTGAGAAATATATGTATATATATATATATTACCATAAATTATACTTTTAGTGGGTACACATGTTTAAGTTGACATACTTGTTCATTTTCTTAAACACTGAAATTAATGTCAAATGGCTTAGGTATCAAGAAGTGTCACTAAAGAAAATGTGCCTCCCAGCAGGAATCAATCCAGCATTTTCTTTTTCCATCAGGGAAACTAAAGGGAAAAGGGAATACAAGTTTGATTGCTTTCAAAAGTCACATGTTCCCATATATACTTTGACAGAGTTGTGTTTTGGGCATACTATGTATTAGTATTATTTTTTAGTACAGCTGTATATATATAGTATAATTCTGTATTAATATTAATGATTGCATTTTTTTGTTATTAGGTTTGGAACTTTATATATATATATATATATATATATATATATATAAATATAAAAGTGAACATAGAAGTCAACACTTAGAGGCAACAGTCTGTTTCATGCTATATGCAATTGTCAGGCTGTTATTTTTCTCGGCTATTTATATATATACCGGTCAGTGGTGCATTGTGGGTAGTCTATTATGGCGGTTATTTTACCGGAAGTCGTTTATTTATTTATTTGGGTTAAATTATTTTGCTTGTTTTTATTTATTTTTATTTTTTGTTTCTTATTTCATTTATTTATTTATTTTTAATCGGTGTTTTTATTAACGTAGTAAAAATTTGTTTATATCACTTATTTAATAGTTTTGTTTTGGTTTGAGAATTTAATTAAAGCTATTTGTTCGGTTTTGGGGTTGATTGTTGTAGTTTATTCTATTATTTTGGCAGGAACAGTTTTTAATTTGTGTTTATTTGGGTTGATTATCTTTATTTGTTTTTCTAACGGTAACTTTATCGGGATTGGTTTGTTTATTTATTTACTTGGATGAATTTAGGTCAATTTATTTTACTTGTATATTTTCTCTTTTCGGTTTTCGATTTTTAAGTAACATAGTATTTATTTTTTTTTTTTATCATTATATAACTGTTATAGCTATTTTTTTCGTCCAATTTTTTGGTTTGATTTTTTTAGTCTAACTAATATTTTGGTCATAATGGTTTGCTAATTTGTTTATTATTTACTTTATTTATTTGGGTTCATTGTTTTTTTTTGTTTTTTTGTTATTATTATTATTATTATTATTATTCTATTTTGTCTATTCTAACAGGTGTGATTTAATATTAATACAGAATTATACTATATATATAGTATAAAATATATATATATATATAGTATAATATATATATATATATATATATATATAGTATAATATATATGTATATATATATATATATATATAGTATAATATATATATAGTAATTATACTATATATATATAGTATAATTCTGTATTAATATTAATGATTGCATTTTTTTTGTTATTAGGTTTGGAACTTTATATATATATATATATATATATATATATATATATATATATAATTTTTAATAATTTCACCACAAGCAAGGTGATAATGCCACTAGGATGAAAGGAGTTATTGGAGTGGAAGAGAATGAGAAGACTTTACTGACAAGAAAGGACAATAAAAGAAAAGATTTCAGGAAAACAGATGACAATTAGTGTTGCATTTAAATTTTTGGAAAATTGTAGGTGGTATAAAAGCAAGAAATTGGAAAAAAATTCCACAGGCAAGAAGTACAAGAAAAGAAACTATTACACAAGAAAGGACAGTTGCAGCTAGCTATTTCAACAGTAAAACAGTGAGATTGAGTTGCCAATCTTGTAAGATGCTTAAATTAATGCAGATGGGACACCAAAGAGGAAAGCTCATCAGAACAATTAGCATGAAAATATTTATAGAAAAGACTGAAGGAAGCCATGTCATGTTGGTGAGAAAGTGACTGAAGTTGAGATGCCAGGTCAGATTGGCAGCAATATTCAATGTAGAGACAAATGGTAAATTTATAATATATACAATTATATTTCAACTGCTTTATAAATAGAAAATGAAAACTCTGAGTTTTCCAGTGAGTCAATATTGTATGTTGTAAATTACACATATTTTTTACTTTATTTCTATAAGCAGGAAATAAGAATGATGATGTTTGTTCTCCTATATGCAAAGGTGAAGATGATAACAAGGCTTCCCAACTAAAATACTTTGAGGGGGAAAAAAACAGATTGTTGCAAAAATAAAACCACAGTAAGTAAAGAGATATTAACCGACCACTGTCAGTCATTACAGCAGCATTTTGTAGCAGAAAGCAACTGTTTACATTAGTTATCGCTAACAGCCATCTTTCTGCCAAATTTTTATCTCTCCTACACCTCATCTCATTACCCATAACTTCCCACCCTACCTGCCTGTGGAATCAGAGAAGTTAATGATAAAAAGCAGAGTTGTTCATTAACTTATCAGCAAGGAACGATGGAAACAGGAATTTTTTTCAACTTACTTTCTCGCTAAGTTTTGAGTTTAACTTCTCCTTTAAACTCACCTTGACAAAGACCTGAAATCTCATAGGTGTATCAAATTATTTTCATTTTCTACAGCCATTTACTCTTAAGCATATTTTATGTGCATATCCAATGATTAGCTCTGATTTCATTATATTAGTAATATTTAATAGTATTAATGTAATAAAATCATAATGTGTAACATCATTTGTTTATGTTAAGATACACTTCAAGCAGATATGGATGTTTGAGGGAAATCATGGGAAGTTTGCAGTTTAAAACAGTAAAATCAACCTTGCTAACCAGACACACCTTTGTAGGTAAACTGGTATAACACGTTAGACTATACAATGATTCTGTGTAGGATACAGGTTCGATTCCTGTCAGAGGATGCATATTTTCTATGAAATTTCTTGGACATTCAGGCTGGTAAATGTTGTTAATACTGATTATTATAAATAGAGCATTTACTTAAATATTTGTGTATATATAAATTGTATAACAATAAAATATATTAAATTAATTGTCGGGCTTAATCCCTTTCATAATGTGTGACATCATTTCTTTACGTTAAGAGACACTTTCAGCAGATATGGACGTTCGAGGAAAATCCCAGGAAGTTTGTAATTTAAAAGCAGTAAAATTGAACTTGCTAACTAGACTCTCCTTTGTAGCTAAACTGGTATAGCATGTCAATCTATATGACAGTTCTGTGTATGATACAGGTTTGATTCCTGTTGGAGGACAATTAGTTTCTATGAAATTTCTCAAATATTTAGACTGGTAAATGTTGTTAATACTGTTTATGATAAACAGAGCATTTACTTAAATATCTGTGTATATATAAATAACATGTAACAATAAAATATATTAAATTAAATGTCGGACTTAGTCCATTTCACTAGTAATATTATCATTATATATTAGATTAAATCAAAATTATTTTGCTTTTTACAGCTCTTTACTGTACAGCTTGTTTCATCTACATATCTAAAGACTATGACTTTAATATCTGATTAATATTATTGTGTGAGAGAACAATACAGCAACAATATAGCCATCATGGCACCCAGTCCAATAAGGTTATTGGTATAGGCATCACAGTCAATATGGTAACAGGTATTGATAATAGCTGTGCATAACCTGGAAGGTGGGGCCCATATAGAAATGTCTTCAGGTTGAGTAATCCAGTCTGTTCAGACAGTCTTTAATTGAGGATGTTCAGAAATATTTTGTTATTTTTTTAAGCTTGAAGGATGAGGTTGCTGTCTATATACTTTGAAGCATGCGCAATTGGAGACTGTCTGAGGACACTGGGTTAGTCAACCTGAAGATATTTCCAATTGAGTTGATATAGAATCTCATTTGTTGACTATTGTGGCATGTGGGGGCTTCCTTACTTTGCAGTAGCAGCAACAGAAATAATCAACAGGGTGCAACCGGAAGTCCCAGCATGCATAAAAATGCTGGCTAAACCCCATTCGGCCTCATTCCCACTTTTACCTTTAAGTGGCCTTATCTTCAATCCTAGCCAAAGGGCTACTCAACCCTTGCTGCAGAATGCATGTAGCCCTGTCCTGGCAGCTTGACTTCAGATTTCTTATTCCCCATATGGAATCAGGCAGAGAAATCTCCCTTGAAGACATCTACCAAAGGAAAAACTATACACAATCCTTGCTGCAGAAGACTTGTACCAGTCCTAGGAAATTTAATACCTAGATCTTCTCATTCTAGAGGAGAAATCTTTTTCAACAAAACATCTACTCAAGAACTACGTTAACTGGGAAATCCCACTTTTTTCTCACAAACGTACTATTATTTTGCACTCTTTTTCAATCAGAAATAAAAGCTGTTGAACAGTTATTTTGAGCCTTGGGTTTTGTTCATTCCACTCTCACTGCTGAGCACACACACACACAACCAAGAAAAATTCTTAATATTCCACCTAATATCCTATGTACTACTTTTATCAAAACCTGTCACTATATTGTGCATTTTTGGATTATCAGACCTGGTGTCATGATGGATATATTCATATATTTGTAATCCAGTGTCACTTTGTTGGCATGTTGCTTTTATGCTCTTTCACTCAATAATAAAAGTGATAAATAGAATTGCTTACTATTGTAGCCAAGCACAAATACATCAGAACCAATCATGTCAAGGTAAAAATAGATAAGATGTAAAAAATCAGTAAATGCAGTCTTTGTGGAGGAAGAGGTAAGACTGTTAAGTAAATATAGCAAGGAAATTGAAAGCAGATATAACAGAGGAGGAATGGCCAAAGATTGAGAAATGTGTAAATGATCTGGGTTTAATGACAGACAGACAAACAGTAAGAGCACAAAGAATGAAAATAGCGTAAATAATGATAACTCTTCATTTGAGAAATTCAGACAGAAAATAAGATACTTTGGGAATTTGAGATCCAGTTTAGCCATTCCATCCAAGTAAAAAATTGGTCAGGCTTATACCTGATTCTCTAGGTAAAAATTAGTCAAACTTTTTATAGATAAAAAAAAATAGGTCAGGTTTATATTTGGATCTATAGTTACTCATTGGATGGGTTTATATTTGAGTCTATATGTTATTTTTATAGATACAAATCTTTAAGTAAATGCTCTGTTTATAATAAATAGTATTAACAACATTTACTGGCCTGAATGTCCAAGAAATTTTATAGAAAATATATGTCCTCTAACAGAAATTGAACCTGTATCCTACATGGAACTGTCATATAGCCTGACATACTATACTATTTAGCTACAGAGGAAGTATCTGGTTAGCAAGGTCAAATTACTGTTTTTAAACTACAAATTTTCCATGATTTCTCTCAAATGCTCATATCTGCTAGAAGCCTATCTCAGTGTAAACAAATGACATCATATATTATGAAATAGACTAAGTCTGACAATTATTTTCATATATTTTCTGTTTATACAATAAATTCTGTATAGGACACAGGTTCAATTCCTGTTGGAGGACACATATTTTCTTGGACATTAAGCTCAAGCCAAAAATCATTGACAGGTTTATGTGGAGAAATTTTTAAATACAAAATCTCTTTGATCACTTTTGTGAATAAAAATGCACTTACTTCCCTTATCCAGAAAAGGTAAGAATTGGCAAGAGAAATTGTTCATTAATTTACCTACCAAACTAGTCTATATTCCTTGTGTCAAATACACCAAGTGCCCAGGTGATTCCAAACAAATGCTAAGTAGAAAGCTCACAAATCTCAAACTTTGTTGAGCAAAGAAACAACATAGTTGCAATCTCTGCAAGCCTGACATGACTCTAGATGACAAGTCAATATTTACTGTCTCCTTTACTCCCTGCTCCCCATCAATTATCTAAACTTTATTCCAGAGAGGACATTGTATACACTTCTCCCTTCAGATATGTTCAACTATACCAGATATTTTCACCTCACTATTAGATATAATTTTCTTTTGTTACTTAAGACATTTTTTAAGAGGATGACTGTATACCTTACTACATATGCAAAGAATGTTATAAATCCAGTGTTTTTTAATAAGGTTTTTCTCTTGTAAGGGGGATACTCTAGCAAGAAGGTTTCCCAAAATGTACACTCCAAGATGAAATTAGGTATGCCATAAAAGAGCAAGAGTATATTTCAAAATGTCAAAAATACAAACTGAAATAAATTTAACTGTCAACTATAATTGGAATTTTCAAATTTATGTACAAACTATGCAAAAATATTTTTACATGTTTTAAAGTGTGCTGTAAATTAGAAACTTGTAACCACTAGTATATGGATATATAAAAAAGAGATCTGAATATCTAAATAATATCATGTTACAGACAATATATCCTCTTTATATTTTAAAATTCTTTTTTTTTCTTCTTCTGATGATGATGGTGATGCAACAACTGAGATATTACATGAAAATTATAAGAATTTTACATCATATTTTTTCAGGTTAGCTAAACTTCTGCTAAAAAGTACTCTATAGATAACTAGAGCTATAATATTCAAGAATTTCAGAAAAGCACAAGTGACTTATCTGGTTATCCAACTCAAGCAAACATCTGGCCCTGATGAGCATTTTGAAACACTTGAACCAGCCAACCAAATAAATCACTTGAACTTTTCTTAATTTATTGAGTATTATTCAATTCTATTCAAGAGATGTTTTTTATTAGTTTCAAGTGATATTACATATTTTAATCCTGAATAAGAATTTTAATCCATATGTGATATCCCTTAAAAAATCCCTTTTAAACTTGATATATATATATATATATATATATATATATATATATATATATATATATATATATATATATATATATATATATTACCATAAATTATACTTTTAGCGTGTTTGAGTTGGCATCCTTGTTCATTTTCTTAAGCAGTTAAATTAATATAAAAATTGTGTCTCTGATAGGAATTAAACCTGTATCCCTTGTTTTTCATCACAGACAAGGCTACAGGTTCAATTACTGCAGGGAGCACAATTTTATGTAGTTGAATTTCTTAATCTAGGCTAGTTGTTGTTAATTTCACTGTATAAGACAACAAACAAGGATAGCAACTCAAACACATGTACCTACTAAAAATAACAAATAATAAATAAATATATATATATATATATATATATATATATATATATATATATATATATATATATATATACAAAGAGAGAGCATTTGGAGTAAAATCCACAGTTCGTAGCATTTAGTTATTTTTAAAAAAAATCAATAAAAAGTAGAAAATATTATTATAATATTTTTATTAGAATAGATTATAAAAAAATCATTTTACATCACTACACAAAAGCTTTCATATTTCAATACTATGATTGTACTTCCTCAGGTGATAATTTGTGATAAAAATAATTTATTAGGGAAATTTAAAAACGAAAAGGGTAATGATTTGTTTTTGAATTTCTCTATCACAAGTTAACTACCATTGCCTGAGGAAGTATAATCATAGTATTGAAATATGAAACTTTTGTGTAGCGATGTAAAATGCTTTTATTATAATCTATTATAATAAAAATATTATAATAATATATATATATATTAATAAATATACATATTATCTCTTACTGATAGCACAACTTGAAATTTCATGCACAACTAAATCTTGAGATGCTGAGTATAGACTGATTGTTATGTAATTTAAATTATCTGGTTATCTAACCAGCACTATATGTGTCATATAATATATATATATATATATATATATATATATATATATATATATATATATCAGGGGATGCAGAAAAGTTCTTGGCCTCATCCACTTCCCAAAAATCTGACTAAATGACCACAAACATCATAATTTTTTTAATCTCTTCTCATTGGAACATCTAATCTACCTAAGTTAATTGTCATTAGAATCAGGTAAATTCATATCAGGATTGCTCATTGACCCTAACTTTCTTTCATTCATGCACCCAAATAAAGTATTTAATTCTTTGTCATTCTGATAGTCTCTCTCTTGATTTTATTTTTACCATATATTTCTATACAGTTTTATA
Organism: Acanthosepion pharaonis; assembly: GCA_903632075.3. Classification (NCBI taxonomy): domain Eukaryota; kingdom Metazoa; phylum Mollusca; class Cephalopoda; order Sepiida; family Sepiidae; genus Acanthosepion; species Acanthosepion pharaonis. The sequence goes on along the minus strand of CAHIKZ030005408.1, from coordinate 2,854,491 downwards.
GCAGCATTTTTCTGTCAAATGATATTAATAAGAATGCAAACAAAAAAAATATAAGTATGTTTTACATTCTATATTCATTTAGTAAATAAAGTTGTTTATTATTATAGAGTGAGGGTACAGTATGGCAACATATATGTGAAGAACAATCATCGCAGTCATTTTGATAAGGGTATATCAGGTACATGCATCAAATGTCGATGACATAGTGACAGGTTTTGATAAAATACAGCATGTAATCTTGTAGATAGTGCCCAGTTACCTTCAGGTTGAGTAACCAAGTCCATTCAGAGGTTGTTCTCAAATATCTAGGCATGACTAGTCTTCTTGTCTGCATTAATCCTGATCATAATTCTCCCTCACAACTCCAACTCATGAACAAAGATGTGCAAAGTGTGCCCCCCCGGCCCAAAGAGGACTTGCCCAACGTAACAGACAAGCACGTCTGTGGAAATGAACAGGATATTAATGCACCAAAACAAAACCTGTATGTGTCAACATCTCCAATCAGTTAAGATCATAAGCCATGACAGCCACGGCTGGTGTAGACCAGTCATGGCTATCAGGACATTTTTTATTATTTGATTTGTTATCTTCTCCAACTATTAGACGTTTCATACAGGTGATGAAGGTCGTATCTAAGCTTCTACTATCAAACTGAATAATAATAAATGTCCTAATGCTATACCAGGCCTGGCTCTCATGGCTTATGATCTTAACTGATTGGCAGTGTTAACAGGTATTTGTTTTGTCTTAGTAAATTAAGATAGGCTACAGTAAATATTCCATTCAATAACATAGATTTATTATTTTTATTATATTATATTTATATATTATATTTATATTTATATATTATATTATATGTATAGTATATTATATTTTTATTATATTATATTATAATTCTGCTTTAGCATGACTGTTTTGCTCTGCCAGTACCTCATAAATAATGGACTATTCCGTTTTGATCATGTGGAAAGATAGAAAAGACATATACAAGATGCTACTGGGTTTCAGTGAGAAAATAGAAGAAAGTTGTGCTTTCAAATAAACAGTGGAAACTTTATATTAGTTTACTACTGACAAAAAGTAGTGGCAAAATCTGTACTACATTTAGTTTACTCATATGATCTAAGTCATATAAACATTTAAAAATTTCAAATGATTACTTGAAATGAATAGTTCAAGTCTCTCAGTAATAACTGTCATTCAGATGTAGCATAGGATACTAATATATATATATATATATATATATATATATATATATATATATATATATATATATATATATATATATATATATATATATATACATTATATATATATATATATATATATATATATATATATATATATATATATATATATGTAAGGCTAACTGTTTACTTACTTTTCGGTATGGTATTTCTCAGACTAAACTAATCTTATGTAACTATATTTAAATTCTAGCTAAACCCATACTGCCTCCCAAAACAATAAAATTGATTGGTTGAGGTGAGTATATCACCAAGGAAACAACCAATAATGTTTTTAGTTACAAATCTGAATATAGAAATGAAATCCTCTGGGTAAAACTTTTGGGAATTTAGTAATAAAAATTGTATCAAATTTCTTGAGACTAACTAATTCAATCATATTATATCTGTGAGTGAATGTAATTTCTGAATCTGACTATGATTCTCTTGGTAGTAATTAACATAAAAAAAACAAACTATGTGAACTCATTAACCTTTACATGGGAAAAATCTCATCTAATTCTTATTGGCAAGAATGAATTTCAGTTTTTTAGTTCATGTGTGAACTAAATACATAGAAATATAACTATTCCTTTTGCTTTTTTGTTTGGATAAATGTTGGGAGGATTAAATACTGAGTACAAAGAAAATGGATTACTTTATGATATACACGCACACTCTCTCTCTCTCTCTCTCTTTCTCACTCTCACACACTCTCTTTCTCTCTCTCTCTTTCTCACTCTCACACACTCTCTTTCTCTCTCTCTCTTTCTCACTCTCACACACACACACACTCTCTTTTCTCACTCTCTATCTTTATCTCTATCCAGAAGGTTTCTCTCATCTTTTTTCTCAAGTCCATCTTGCACATTTATAAATTTGCCATTTGTCCATGCATTGAATACTGTTGCCATATCTGGTCAGGTGCTTCTGCTACCCATCTCAAGGTTCTTGACAAGATCCAAAGAAGGATCTGCAATGTAATCAATCCTCAATAAGTATCTCGACTTCAGTCACTTTCTCACTGACATGAGGTGGCTTCCCTCTGTCTTTTCTACAAACATTTTCATGGCTTCTGCTCTGAAAAGCTTTTTTCCCCTAGTGTCCAGACTAGGTGAGTTCATGTGTGCTACTAGATTGGCATCTAGGTCCCACTCTTTTAATGTAACTGCCACTTCTACTTCAACAGTTTCTTTTCTTGCACTTCCCACCTGTGGAATTACCTTGCTTCCTTGATAACTATAATCTTCAAAAATTTAAATGCAATATCAATCACTATCTTCTGTCTTCTTGAACCCCATTCAGCTTTTATCCTTTCCTCAGTCCCCACTATACCCAGTCTTTTCTCTCACCTTCACTCTCTGTAACCCCCTGTGTACTAGGTGGAGTAATGGATAGCGGCTTGGATTGAGGAATCGGAGAGCCGAGTTCGAATTCCAGTCAAATCCATTACATTCACTTGCGTGCTAATACCCATGGGAAAGGTGTGAATCCTCTTTCTTCTCCCTCCAGCTATGGGTAAATAGCAGGACAGACTGGGTTCTATAGCCTTGGATGGCAACTGGTCTAGGAGAAGGAAAACTCTGAATTCAAACCTGCTCTTAGAGGAAGGTGAATGGAGTCTCTCTGAGCCTTGGTTGGCAATCCATTTAGTGATGGTGTCACGATAAAAACACTCTTGATAGCCCTAGCGAAGCATCAAGAATTCAGCTATTTGACAAGATTATGAACTACACCAATCAAAGTATTGGTGAGTTCAATCTCGGCTGAAGCTGCAAGATGATGATGTGTACTAGTGGCATTCCTGCCTTGCTTGGGGTGAAATAATTAAAAGAAATAAAAATAAATGAATATATATATATATAGGTATTGATGTGTTAACGGTAAAATTAGTCTTAATGACGGAATATATATATATATATATATATATACTAGTAGTATGTACTAGTGGCATTCTTGCCTTGCTTGGGGTGAAACGATGAAAAGAAATAAAAATATATATATATATATATATATATATATATATATATATATATATATATTATTTTTTTAATCATCATAAATATATATATATATATATATATATATATAGAGAGAGAGAGAGAGAGAGATTTTTATTTTTATTTCTTTTAATCATTTCACCCCAAGCAATGCAGTAATGCCACTAGTACATAGTACTAGTATATATATATATATATATATATATATATATATATATATATATATATATTTCCGTCATTAAGACTAATTTACTGTTAACACATCAATACCTATTATTAACATTATCAATAATAATTAGCATCACTGCTATTATCACTACCAGTATAATCGCAACCATCAACAACACACAAGCAGTTAGCATTGAAAATACAAACATCATGATCATCACCATAACCACAAACAGAACCCAGCTTTACCAAAGTGGTGGTGAAAAGACCCAGATCAATGATAGTGTATGTGCACATCTACACATGTGTATATGTGTGTGTGTGTGAGGAAGTATAAGTTTCTCTGACAGGCCCATGCAGTAGATCAGAAAAGCATCAACAACACCCCTACCCACTCCTTCTTGAAATGAACATCGTCACACAAAATAAGGTAAGGTCCAGACACCGAAATAGAATTATAACTGCGTATATATGTATGCCCAAACGCACAGATATGTATCTGTGCCTAGACTCGAATTGCTTATATGGATGTGTTGGTGTGAACTAAAATGTATACACTTGTATGTATGTGGCTATGTGTATGATAGTACCAACCGCAAACAAACACAGAAGTATATTTCCCCTCCCACCACCAAACAGTCAAACAAGCATAAATAGATCAAATTGTAAAAAATAAACCAGTTTGTCTGATGACCACAAAAGCATGAAACACAGGGTCACAAACTCATATCCATACAACTTATTATATATATATATAAACACAAAGAGTACTGTTGTAAAAGTTTAAATAAGCAATCATCTGGGATCCAGGAACAGATTAATCCATTTTATATTGATTCCTATGGATAGGGAAAATAGTTTTGGTTTATGAACATTTTAGGTCATGAATGGCCTTCAAGAACAAATTAATTTTGTAAGCCAAAGTTCCACCGTATATACATTATGAGTGTGTGGTACTATATATACATACATACATACATACACACACACATATATATATATATATATATATATATATATATATATATATATATATATATTAGGAAATAGATTAAATCCAACATAATATTATTTTTAATGTTTTTTTGTTTAAACATTATTTTTGATGGATACTCATATTCGAGTAGAAGTTTGTTTTTTAATTAAACAATATTTTTTATGCAACTACATTTACTGGACTGAATATTCAAGAAATCTTATCAGAAAAATATGTGTCCTTGGCATTTTTCTGGCAAGATTTCTCAAATATTCAGGTCAGTAGATGAAGTTGGACAAAAAATATTGTCTAATTAAAAAACAGAGCATCTACTTGAATATGAACATCCATAAAAAAACAACGCTTAAACAAAATAAATTCAAAATAAATATATATATATTTTTTTTCTCAAACATGTTTGATTGAATAATATCAACAAGTTCTGTCTATCAAATGTCATAAAATTTTTAAAATTTCCAAATTAGTTGTTTCATGTTATCAGAAAATTTGTCAAAGTTCATATTTATAAATATAAAGTAAATATAAAATAAATAAATATGAACTTTGGCAAATTTACTGATAACATGAAACAACTAATTTGGAAATTTTAAAAATTTTATAAAAAATTTGATAGACAGAATTTGCCAATATTATTCAACCATGTTTGAAAGAAACATTGCTAATGAAATACACCTTATATATATATATATATATATATATATATATATGATCCACACACAAAAAAATAAAGAACAAATAGGAAACATTTATCAATCTAACATGTTTCACTTCTATTAAAGCTTCTTTAGAGACTGAGATATGGAGAAAAATTAGAAAGAAATTCTGGTATTTTTACTAATGTGTTGTTTTTCATTGGTCACATATTATCTTTCATTGAATCTGGAAAACCACAAATTATACTAATGCCAGTTTTAAAAAGTTGAATGTTGAATGTAAATGATACATGATTGACCAATGAAAATCAAACATAAAATATCACACACACACACACACATATATATATATATAAATATATCAAAATTCGTAAATAATTATATAGGCCACACTACAACATGTTTGACATGCAGACTCACTCTACACCTTTCTGACAATAGCTCAATTAGATCTCATTTAAATATTAATGGAGACCTACCAGACACTATTTGTAACATACTTATTGACAACACTAATATAATAGCATCATCTACATGCAAAAAAAGACTAAAAATAATGGAAGCCTTATTAATAAAAACAAAAAAAACAACACTTAATAATATTAACTTTGAACATGGGCATAATATTTTGACTGTGTTTTGAAAAATGAAAACATTTTATAAAACATACATACAAAAAACTATTTCTTATTTGAACAGTTAAAATATAATCCTTGAAAATGGCTAAATGTATAGCCAATAGCGTTTGGATAAAAAGAACATTCAGTTTTTATATAATTTATCATCCGAAAAGAAAAAATTATTAGATCGCATGAGAAATTGTATAAAAAACTAAATAAAAGCACCCTGTCTGTCATTTTCAATGAAATGTGCATATATGTGTGTGTGCGTGTGTGTAATGTGACAAGTTAGTCTACAAGAGAATAGTGTATATTTATTACCAATTACTCTTAAGACCTCCTCTATCCCTTATGTAAGAACACTGATGTTTATGAATTCTCATATACTTTGGGGGATTATACCTTCAATGTCAGACATAAAAAAAATTAAATGTGTGAACATTTGTTTTGACCCATTAATGCCCATTATAAAATTTGAAAAAGTCTGTTATAATTGTAGTTTTAAAAAATAAACCAAAAAATCTATAATTATAAGTTTTCAAAACACTGAGTATTAATTGAAGGTTTATAAAAATCTAGTATAAATTCTTCTTTTATGTGCCATGTCCTTTCAGGATATATGCGATCGTGGTTCTTCCCAACTTCCTATCTGGTGTGGCTCTTAGCAGTTTTTCTCCAACTACCATCCAGTCACACAAGACTATTAATTAGAGGTTTCTAGCTATAACCCATTAATGTTCACCATCCCAAAAAACAAGATGGCAGACATTAATGGATTAATTAGACTGTATTAATTAGTTCACTTAATAAAAGTACATGGAGGACTATTTGAATTGTTTATACAGAGACAAGGCAAAGAAAATGTATTTAAAAAGTAATAAAAATTGAATTTAAAATAGTAATAATAATAAAAATAGTAATAGTAATAAAAAAAAACAGCTATTGTAAACATCACTGTGATAATTGATTATAAAATCCATAGATTTATAAAGAATTAATCAACAAGTTTGTTTCTTCGTGTATTTCTATCTAGGTTTTAGATGTATGTATCAAGACAAAATGAAAGATGGCTAATGATTTTAATGAGAGCAATAAAGTTACAAACTGTATCTTCAGCAAACAGAGGGCTTATTGTCCTACAAGTTTCCTCTCCAACTTGTGTGTCATAAATGTACTTCTACTATAGATAAACTAATAATACAGTAATTTTCAAAAGGAGGTAACTAGCTCCCAATGGAGGAATTTCAGCCACATCTATAAGTATAAATGTGGCAAAAACATTACCAGATGACAATTCACAATGGGGACTGAATTAAGGAAACCTGGGTTTGCAAGGGAAGGAATAGGATTTGGGACTCTGAGAACCATTGGAATAAAGTTAAGAACCATTATTTTGTTAGGAATTTAAAAAGAAAAAAATTTGCACTTGCATGTGGATGTTCAGGCAACATGGTGTCCATGAGTGTAGAAAATGGAATTGACAAGTTGAGTTTAAATTCCAGTCAAGCTTGATGTGTTCATTTTTACACAAATGTTATTAGGAAATGCATGGATCCCCCTCTTGTTGTCCCTCATCTATGGGTTAAATAGCAGGCTAGATTGAGCTCTCTCTTGCCTTGGGTGGCAACCAGTCTAAGAGGATGGAAAACTCTGAATTCCAAAATATGGAGAAAGCAATGGGAAAATCACTCCATTATCTTTACCAAGAAGGCATTGCAATTTACAGATAATAAAGAAAAAAAGATTCTACGGAGAGTCATGATTACGTACATCTTGAAGGGAGATAATGTTACAAAAAAAACCTCTTTTATCTTCTAAATGATTATACACAATTTGGTTATCTTGGACCTTTAAGCCCGCAAAAAAAAACAAAAAACGAAGTGTCAAAAGGACAGTTTTTCCCTTGACACTGCTATTATTTTAACTACTTCTACTCCTCCACAATGTTTATTGTTTTAAAAAGTAATGAATAGAATTTTTAATAAAAACTAAACATGATGAAACTTAATTTATATGTTTTCTTTGTTCTTGAGAACTGACAACAAAAATAATAAACACTACTTATTCATTAGATTGTTTATTTATACTATTTACTTATATTATTTATTGAAATAGTTACCAAAACATTGAATAATTGCCAATCAATTTGAACTTTATAAAATGGTAAATAATAAAGATTTCCATCTAGTTGGTTCACATATTTTAATAAATTTGTAAATGTTTATAAATTTATGAATAAAAAAGTTTCCTTATTTATTTCTTTATAAATTGGTAAATGATAAATATTGCATTGCATTAGTTTTAATTTTATTAGTTTTTAGAATGTAAATATAAAATCATTCTTGTAAATAAACAATCTAATTCACTTTATAAATTTACTTTCATCATATGTTTAGGTTTTATAAAAATTTTAATCATTGCTTTTTAAAACAATAAACATTGTCAAGGAGTGATGGTAGTTAAAATAATAGTGGTGTCAAGGGAAAAACCATCCTTTTGACACTATTTTTTTCAGGCACAAAAATCCAAGATTGCCTACAATATTTTGCCTTAGATAGACTGATATATGATCCACTCACTGAAAAGTTTTTTTTTTTCCATTTTTTGGAGAATATTCAAAAAATTGAAATCATTCATATACTGGTAAATGTTTGTGTGTATGAGAGAGAGTAAGTAAATAAGTAATTGAAGAAGTATACAGATTAATAGTTTTTTTTTTCAAAAGGTGATTCCATACTGTATGAGAAAAAGACTTTCTACTTTGATTTTGATGAACATTCAAAGAAAAAAAAAAGGATCAGTCAGATAGCTTTATTGATTAGTGGGATATATTAATATTTAATATGAAGAATCAGCTTTTAAGAAAGCTGAAGTGTATTGCCTAAAAGATTAAATACTGAAAATGGTTTCAGATTAAAACTGAAGAAATTTCATTTCTTCAGATGTATTTGTTTTACGAAGCTACAGTGGAGTAATAGATAGCAGCTCAGATTGAGGAATGAGAGAGCTGAGTTTGAATTCCAGTCATATCCATGACATTCACTTACATGCTAATATCCTTGAGAAAGGTATGAATCCTCTTCTTCTTCCCCCAGCTATGGGTAAATAGCAGGACAGACTGGGTTCTATAGCCTTGGGTGGCAACTGGTCTCAGAGAAATTAACTCTGAATTCAAAACTGTATGTAGCCCTGGCATAGCACATACTATCCAGCTAATGAAAGGATTATTCGCATTGGCTCAATGATCCCGACTATGGGTGAATGATGATGATGTTGTTTAGTGGAAAATATTAATATCTAATGTGAAGGAAACAACATTCAACTTACCCAGTAAAAAGCTGACAAGATGAATATCAAAAATTTGAACAAAGCACAAAATTATTTGCTATTTTGAACAGGTTTTGACAGGCAGCTATTAGAAATACAGTCCTGAATTTCATTTGGTGCTTGTGTATTAGACAACATATAGCTGTGTCATCTATTTACTCCCACCATGTTTTCCGTGTATATCTTTGTTTATATTGTGTGGCACTTTCTGAGGATTCCCTTGCAGAGTTTGTTTCCACTAATTTTATTTTTAGGTTCTTATTTTTTATTAACTTCCATATTTATTTTTAAACAGTTGCAAGAAAACTGATTTTTGTAAAAAAGAAGAAAAAAAATACCTTTTATGGAAGAAAATTCAAGGAAATAGTTTCGTTGTGCTTAAGAATGACTGACTCACCATCATTTTGGAACCATCCCACTCAGTGAAATTTCAAAGTTTGTTTCTTTTCTTTGAAATCATCATGTGATTGCCTTACCATGTGATAGGGTGACCATGTAACTGTAACTTAAAATGTTTACTGATTACTTATCATGTGATACTTAAATATGTTCACTTGTATAATATGATGTCATGTAAACACAAACTATTCCATAAACATAGACACCAACCAATATCACTGGTTCCCAAACTGCATGAATTTAAGTGTGCTACTAGCTTAGAATCTTGGTCCCACCCTTTCACTGTCGTGACTAAATGTAGCCATCTCTTCTACTCTAACAGCTTCTTATCTCACACTTCCTATCACTTGCTTCTCTAATAGCTATAATTTTCAAATATTCAAATGTAATGTCAATTAACTTTGATCCCTGTCCTTTTCTTTCTTTATCCTTTTCCCAAGCACTCCTCTTCACTCTTACTCTCACTCTCTGTAGCTCCTTGCGTGCTAGTGGCACTCCTGCCTTGCTTAATATATATATATATATATATATATATATATATATATATATATATATATACATTAAGAATTTTATCTTTTAACAAAATTCAAACATATGGCAACAAGTGAAAGTTGGCATCAAAGCTTTCATGCCAGCATGAAAATACTAATTGAAACCATAATCTTCTTGATTCTCTACTGCCTGTTAATCTGCTATAGTCCACATGAATCACTTCTTTTGGCTATACCAGAGCAACAGGTTCAATTGTAACTGACATCTTTTTTGTTAACACTCGTAATGAGTCTAAGGATGTTCTCAAAGAGGCAAAATCACCATTTGCTGGTAGAATGAGATACCATATAGCCTCTCACAAGTTTGGTTCTAGAGATTACTAGCGACTCACCAATAGTGTACTGAACAAGAGCAAATCTTCAGTCCTTTCTTTTTTCAATCAATTTGAAGTACTGTTATTGACTGCAGATAAAGCAGAGTGCTTTGCTCAGAAATTCTCTTCCAACTCCACTCTCAACTCATCTGGAGTATCTCTGCCTGATTTACCCCCTAGAACAGAGTCCCTACTGAGTGATATGCACATAACTTCACCCATAGTTTCTGTGATCATTTCTAAACTAGATCCCCACAAGGCTTGCAGATTCAATAGTATGCCTATTAATGTTCTCTTAGTTTTTTACTTTTTTTTTGATAATGTATTACAGGCTCTAATCAACACTGAATTGGTTAAGCATCTAACATCACATAGCCTCCTTTCGGGTAAACAATATGGCTTCCAATTTACCAGATCTACTGCTGATGTGTTAACGGCTATCACTGAATTTGTCTATCAAGCTTTAGATAAAAATGGCAAAGTTCGGGCTGTATCTTTAGATATCTCAAAGGCATTTTACAGGGTTTGGCATGCTGGCATCTCAAAGATCTACAGTATCTTTTAGACAAATATTTGGCTTAATTCAATCATTCCTAACAAATTGTATAATGAAGTTCATGTAGAACAGACATGCTTCTAGATCATTTTATATTAATACAGGGGTTTCCTAAGGCTCTATCCTTAGACCTATGTTGTTTCTTATCACCATCAATAGCATTCTCGAGGTCATTAGTCCCCAACTAGATATTTATGCAGCTGACATGACTATTTACTCCTGCCTTAGTAGCAAGTCTGACAAATTCTAAAAAATAAACCTGTCAACTGCTTCCAAAAAGCATTTCCAATAAGCATTTAAGCAAGGAATGACTTGTAAATTTGAATCCCTCCAAAATAAAACTGCTTTCATTTAATCACCACAGAGAAACTTTTCTGTCATGCTTGATGCTAAACTCCAGGAGAGCCACACACTATGCCTTCTTGGCCTCATGTTTTCTATTAACATGAAATGGAATGATTATATTGAATCAATTGCTAGGTCTACTGCTAGGAAAGTTGGTTCTGTTAAGTTGTTAAATAACTCAAAAGCATATTTACTACCCAGCACTAGTATTGAACTGATAGCCTTCAGCTAGTGTAAACTTGTGCTTTAATAAGTTGACCTGTTCCACCTGCAGCTGAAATGGATCCCGCCCATTGAATTCTATATAAACTTATGATTTTTGCCACTGGGGAAATACAAATCTATTTGCTTTTTAACCTTTTTGCATTTGATTTTCAGTTTGTTTTCCTTTGTATAATATTTGCAACTTTAAGTTTTACTGCATTTTCTTTTGTGTTTTAACCCCCTCTACTTTTATTTTAATTCATTTTATTTCTTTCGTTTGTCTTGTTTTTGCAAGCGAAGGTTATTAATTCCGTTTTTGTTTATTTACCCTGGACTTCAGTCCGGTTTTTTGTTGATTGATTTCTTTAGTTTAAATATTATTATTTAAGTTTGGTATTTAGTGAAATCAATTTAAAAAAAAACTGTCAAAGAAAAAGAAACTGGTTTTCTCTCGTAATAGTGCTTTAGCACTATTATGGCGGATTTAACGCCACCTCCAGTGATGACAGAAAATGTCTCTCCCAAAAAGACAGCCTGGTCAGAAACCAGGCCAAAGAAAAACGCTGCACATTATGCAGAATTACAAAAGAAATATGTTGAATACACTAAATGGTAACGAGCTGCTTACCATTCAAGAAGCTTTTGACGCTGTAAACACAAGGACAATTTCCCTGCAGATGTCCGACGTAAAAAGTTGGAATATAAAAAAAAAAAAAATATCAGGAAATGTAATGACGGCAAAAACACTTCGCCTGCAGACAGAATACATTGGCACCCGTAGAACGAAAGTAACGGTTCATGGGGTGCCCATAGACATTCCGGAAGACAGGCTGGGCAATACGGCAAGGTGGAAGAAGTGGCTAGTGTGATTAGCAAGGCGGGGATCGTGACTGGCAACATAGTTTTAGAGATTACCCTGACATGTAAAGGTTTTAGAGATATCCCAAACGTCCTGATGTGTAGGGATAAAAAGATGCTGGTTCTGGTGAAAGGCTGAAAACCCTACTGTTAGTTGTATGGGGTGTTGGGGCACATGACAAAGGCGTGCCCTGGAAAGAAAGTGCTGCCACAACCAAAGCCAACATCTGCAACAACAGTGACAGCAACAACTACAGTAGTCAGAGACTGGCGATGCCCCTAGTGATGGGTGGAAAGATGTGGTGGCCAAGGGACGGAAGTCAAAAGCAGCCCCCCCGTCCCCCTCAGAAGGAGATCCCACCAAAGAAGCAGTAGCAACCACCCAAGGAGCAGCCAGAGGAACAACCCAAAGAAAGGCTTCAGCAGAAGCAACAACAGTTGAAAGAACAGCAACAGAAGCCCAAACAGAAGAGAAAAGAAAAAAAACAGCAGCAACAAAAGCAACAGCAAAGGTTCGAAGACGAGGTGGAGGAATTACCTCCAACCCAGTCCTCCTCCTTAAAGAGGAACAGGAGGAAGAAAAACCAGTGAAAAAGCACACTGCACAAAGTAGGAAGGGGAGGGACTTGGAAAAAACAAGGTCCCTAGCCGTCTCTGCATCACCACAAAAAGAACAAGACATTACTCCTATATCTAAGAGTCTACCCTCTTCATTCTCTCGCATCCCGCTCCCTCCCACCACTCCTACATCCCCCACATACAGCCACCCCCACACCTTCCAACTCATCACCTCCCTAGCCATCCAATTCCACACCTAACCTCCTGTCCACTTCCACCCCCGCCACACCCTGACAGGGAGAAAAAGATAAAAAAGAAGAAACTGTTCCGTAGAGTAGAGGAAATATGCAGAGTGGACAGGGGGGAACTTGAGAAGAACCTCTCCACCTGTAAGAGATCCCTCTTAGGTCCCCTATTCAAGCATTCCTCCATTGATAGGAAATCGATGGAGAACCCTAATAATTTCCCTAGGTTCTCAGGAGTTATTGCCCTCTTTAGGGACACTGGGAAATACCTTAAGGTATGGACTCATCTTTTTGAGGCCAGAGAAGCCTACCCAGAAATAAGGATGGCCCAGTTGGGCTCCCCAGATCTGATAAAACTACATAATTTTTGTGCAGGAAGGTCCCGGTACGTCTCCACCCATCATAATATAGGGCTCTAAAACTAACTTACCCCACGGACATTGGCGGTATTGTCCTAGATGGTCACAGGGAGCCTAGGACAATCCATCGGGGTCCTTCACGCTGCAGATTTCCGGCCATATGTGAATAGACTAATTGTTATTTTTCTCTTCTGCAGATTTAAGAGATGTTAACCAGTCTGAATGCGAAGTGCTTGAGGGATCGGTGTAAGGCAGCCCGCCTGCTTCGGGATCTCCTGTCTTTTGGCATGGATGTCACTGCAATCCAAGAGACCCACTTTGTTTGCAACATCGATGCATGTGTGCTGGAGAACGACTTTGTTGTTTATTGAGCATGTGGAGATGACAGGACAGAAGAGTTTCTTTGCTGGTGAGGCGTACTCTTGATGCGAAGGTGGACCTTGAGCATACTGATGCCGAGGACCAGTTGATTGTGGCTGATATTACTGTGAAAAGTGGTTTGTTCTGAGTCATTACAGTTTATGCGCCCAACGACCAGGAGGAGTGGGTCTCATTTTTTCGGTGGTTGGGGCCGTTCCTGGTGGATTCAAAGTGCCTAGTGTTAATGGGGGACTGGAAAGCTATCCTGGACCCCAAGTAAGACAGTGGGTGAGGAGCTAGTGGGAAGAGGGGGCGATCGTAGCCTGGTTGATCTGAGCAATGATTTTGGTCTTGTTGATAGATACCGGGTCGATCACCGCGGGGGGGGGGGAAATGTGGCCTTTTACCCAGGTAGTTAGCTACCTGGATAGAATGTTAGTTAGAGGAGCCGACGTAGACTTTTTAGATTGTCCCACGTTCCACTGGGTAGGCTATTCGGATCACAAACTTGTTTGTGCCCAGATGGCTTTAGATCATATGCCTAGAATGGCTGGCTACTGGAAGTTCAATCTGTCCTTATTGGACAGGTGGGACTTCCAGCAACAACTAACTAGCTTAATGCAGTGGGAGCTAGTGGTGGTGGTTATCGAGGATAAGTGGTGAGACAGACTTAAGGATAGGATTAGGTTCTTCACCACTGATTTCACCAAATGGCTCACCCTAGATAAAGCTGCGAAGGTGAAGATGCTTAAGTCTAGGTTTTCCCAGAAGGTGGCTAGAGATAGCCTTAGCCAGGGAGGCTCTGGAGTATTTGACTAGTGAGCGCTACATGGGTCAGGTAATTAGACATACGTTAAGCAAGATATCTTCCAAAGCTGTGACCATGGACGCAGATCTGCACAAGGAAGAGATCCAATGGGGTTCTGATTGTTACATTCGTTAGGTCAATTCCCTGGAGGAGCATACTCTTCGGGCCACTGATGATATGTGTGAGGCATTTCGGCGGCATTTCGAGAGCTGGTTTACCAAGGAGGCTGGTCTCCATGAGGAGGAGTTTTGCAGCTATTTGGCTAGCTTTCCTCAGCCTTCACCGACTAAAGCGACTTACTGCGAGGGAGAGATCGTGGAGGGCGAAGTCTACACAGCATTGAAGAAGGTTGGCAAGTCACTCTGTCTGGATGGTTTGCCTTATGAATTGTACTTGAGGCTGTCGCACATCTTTGTCCCAATTTTGACAGTGGTGTTCAACAACTGGTTCCGGTCGGGGTCCATCCCCAACTGAATTTCCAGGAGTGTGATCACACTATTGAAAAAGTGCAAGGGTGTTGAATGGGATTTAGATGATTATAGGCCCATAACTCTGCTAAATATAGAGTTAAAGATTTTGGCCAAGATCCTGCATTCAGTTGCCGAGTCTGTTGGGTTCTGAGCAGACTTGCTTTGTGAGAGGACAAACAATTCAGAGCCACCTGCATCTGATCTGCATGATCATAGAGGGTGTAAAAGATGACGATGAGGCCACGCTGATCAATTTAGATCAGTCCAAGGCAACTGATAGGGTTGATCATTGCTACCTTGTGGCTGTCCTGCAGGCCGCTGAATTCAAACCCAACTAATGCTGCTGGATTAGCCTCCTGTATCACTCCCCCAGTACTGTGGTACAGGTGAATGGAAAGCTGTTGGGCACTTTTGCGCTGTCTAAGTCAGTTTGTCAGGGTTGTCTACTGTCACCCCTACTCTATGCTTTGGTGTTGGAGCCTCTCCTTCACTGGCTAAGGGATAGGGCATGTAGTCCAGCCCTACATAGAATCGCCATTCCTGGAGGGGCTCGATCTAGGGTTTCCGCCTACGCCAATGACGTATCTGCTTCTGTGTCATCTCACAGCAACATTGAGGTGGTACTGAAGGTGCTTGATCAGTACAAAAAGGTGACAGGGGCCAAGATTAACTACGACAAGTCGTCTGGCATGTGGTTAGGTGCCTGGAAGGGGGTCGATCTTCCAGGGCACTTTGGTTGGATGGACGGTCATGTCTGCATTTTTGGAGTGGAGAAAAATTGGTCTGAAGTACGAGCAAAGGTTGACGCAGCCGGTCAGACTCGGCGTCGACGGAGGTTGTCTGTGAAGGGCAGAGCAGAGGCGTGTGCCACATATGTCTTCCCGATTGTCCTTTATCGATTGTCCATACTACTTCTCTGTAAAGATGATAGGAAGCCGCTTGAGTGCTCACTATCCTCCATTTTATGAAGGGGACGCAAACAAAAGATCGACAGACGAATCTGTGCACAACGTTCGTGTCATGAAGGGCTAGGAATGCCACACTTGATGAGCCACAAACTCACCTCGAGGTTGGCTTTCTTACACCGTGCATTGATAGGAGATTCGATTGGCTGGGATTGTTAGGGATGCATTCCCTTTCCTTACTATCAGTCCCCCATCTCGCGGGTTGAGCGCCATCATAAACCACATGAGAAACTGTTAGATCTAATGTGCATATTTTTTTAATAAGATTTCTTGAATATTCAGTCTGGTAGGTGAAAATAAATAAAAAATGGTGTTTAATAAATAGAGCATGTACTTAAATATGAGTATCCACTAAAAATAACATTTAAGTAATCACACACCATAGGTGTTATGTACCATAGGTGTTATATTTGAAATGTCAAATAAGTCCTGTTGAGTGACTGAGGTTACCAGACTGCACACTCTTGGATTTTTTTTTCTGTGGTCCTACTTGATATCAGTTCATCAGATGCACAGAAGAAATATTTAGAAACTTAAAGAATTAAAAATTAATGCAGTAAAATGACAGGAAGATCTGACATGTTAATGAATAATGCAGACACAGAATTGAAAAGTAAATTAAATTTTCATGTATAATTCCTTTTAATAAATTATTCTTATGGTGTGACTTTTGTCTCACCATGTATATATTACTTCAAATGTTTTTAGTGCAGTGGTTTTCAATTTTGCCTGATGAACCCTTTTCACCATAAATCAGGATATCATTCCCCCACTTTTCAAGATTCTCTGACTTGAAAGGTGCATTCCAAATAATATTCATTTATTATTGAAAATCTTCATTCTTTTTCCTATTAGTACATATACATTTACATGGATTATTTTTGTAGTGGCAAAAAACAAGAGTTAGCAGAAAGAAACCCAGCATGACCTCTCAGTTGTGTGGACTGATGCACATTTATGGTTTGTGCTGCCTTGGGGAGTTTGAGTCTACCAATATGTGGCCCCCAATTCCTCCACTTGAAACTCTGAAATTCCCCCAAGGGGGAATTCCCTACTGATTGAGGACCTGTTTTAGTGGATACCTGCATTTAAAATAGACACCCTGTTTTTTAATCTTATTTTAGTAGTATGCATTACATCTATCAATCTGCATACTTATAAACTTAAAATGTGCTCTGTTTGAAGTAATAAAAATGTTGGATTAAAGTGTGTGTGTGTATGTAGTAGCTCACACACACAGACAAATATAAAAATACATTGACAGTAATATATTCAATTTGACTGATAGTCATGCAAACAGGCAGTCATTAACAGTAAGATGATTACAAAATTACACTCAGCTCTGTCCCATCTGCTTGTCAGGTAATTACAAACCAATGATTGATGAATTTTGTTAAAATAGGGCAACAGGTGTGCAAAGCATTTCAAGTTTTTATTTAATTATAAGCCAGATCTGATAAGAACTTGTATGTTCTTTTCATTCTTTTTAGAAATGCAACCTGTGTGTGATATGTCTGCCCATAATTTTGTTTAAGTTATTTCAAAATGAAATTGTCAGAAAAACAAACAACAAAAAAGGCATAGGAACTGGTGCATCCATACCTAAAGAAATCTTTTCTAAGCTTATGCAGAGACTTGTTAATTGTCTTAAACATCTATTGGGACTCAAACTGAAGTTGAATTTTTATGTACGATCCTTCACTAAAGACTACAAAAAAAAAATGGTTGGCTCCATGCACCACCTGAGAAAGTAACTGACTCCTCCTGCTATGCTCTCTATAAGAGCTGGATCAAACCAAAAATGGTGTATTACTTGATTGAAGCTGCCCAATTCTCAGCCTTGACTCAGTTTAAAATTTGAATTTAGGGAAAAATTCAAGGTCTGCAATATTCCTAGCTTTATTGTCCTTTGATCAAACTTTTTCTTTAGTCTAACTGACATGCTCTTTGTTGAGAGCATCAATTAAGATTGTGTTCTTTCTGAACCCAATTTGAGATTGTCCAATTCACTAAGAGTTGGTCAGATGTCAGACTTTTTTTTGCAGTGATATAAAGATCAAGTTTATTTTGGAAGCTTCCAAAGCACAAATCACTTATTGATTTTTCCCAGTGAAAGTAATGACAATTTGTAGAAGTCAATTTATATGGTTTTCTTGTTTCCGAGTTTTTCTGTAATTTCTGCACAGGAGCACCAGTAATGCTAATAATACTTTATAATAAACCAGAAATTCTAGAAAATTCTGAGAAAGGTTAGGAAATAATTTTTTGCAATATCTTATACTTCTTCCTACCCTTGAAACATACAATTTTTCAAAATTTGCATATATAAAAGCAGGTAGCTAAAAACATTCTTTTGATTTTTTTTTTTTTTTTTTTTTATATATAATGTGCATTCCACTTTTTCACCAATATTTGAAATTTACAGCTTGTATTTATGTGCTGCCTTCTGTATACATTGTCTTCAACTATTAAATGTTAGCCGACTGCAAAATAGCTCAGTTTAGCATGTCAATTTTAAACCCATTTAGTTGCCAACAAAAAAGCAAAGTATGTCTAAATATAAATCACAGAAAGCTTTTTTTCTCATGCTTCACTGTTTTGGTTTAGATTTGAGTTTCGAACGCATGCACCTTTCTGTTTAGCTTATTACATAAAGATGTTTCCATTCAATCCTCATTAATATAAGTTGATCACAATTTCTGCATATGCAGGCTGATTTACTTTAGATGTTCAAAAAAGATGATTTTTGTACTTGTAAAACTCAGTATCAAATAACCTGATAATGTTTATTAAACTGAGCCAACTTTCAGTATGATACAGTCTCATAAAGCAGTGAGAAAAATAAACTATAAATAAAATTGTATCATGTATGAAGATAGGATAGTAACTGATATTGAGCAATGAAGAAAAAAAACAGCATAGATACATTTATTTTTGAAGAAGTAGTGAAAATGGCTTGTTCTGCTTAAGATCTCACAAATAGGTTTGCAAGATAATCTTTCAAACCCCTTCAACAAAGTGAATGTTCTGTTGAAGTCAAATTTGACCCCTATCAGCACTGACTGCACTCTCTTTAAAAGTGGCAACCATACCAAGTAAATTTTTATAGACTCAGATATAAGTAACCAGTATTATTTATTCCTGAACAAAAATACTTATAATTCCAAATATAAATAACAAATAATCACCTGTCCACGAAGTCAATGCTTATAGACTCAAATATAAAATGACCAATATTTACCGATCTCTGAATCAAGCAAACCATTTTACTCAGATATAAACAATCAATACTAACCTATTCCTGAATCAAGAAATGCTTATATTCAAACATAAATGACCAATATTTACCTGTACTTGAAACAAATTAAATGCATATAGCCTAAAATATAAACCAATATTTACCTTTTCCAGAAATAATTAAATTCAAATGTAAACAACCAATATCTGCCTATATCCTAACAAATTTCATATTTACAAACTCAAACATGAAAAACATTTACCTATCTCTGAACCAAGTAAATGCTTATAGACTTAGATATAAACAATCAATATTTACTTCTTCCTGAAACAAATGAATACACTCAATTTAAATGACCAATATTTACCTATCCCTGAACCAAGTATGTGCTTATAGGTTCAAATATAAACAGTCAATATTTACTTTTACCAGACTTAAATATAAATGTAAGTCTCAAATTTAAACAATGCTAAAGTTGACATTAAATAACCCAACAAAAATTGAATTTGTCATGATTTTTGATATGAGGAGTTATCATCATTTACACTATTTATATTTGGACTATTGTCCTCATCTTTGTTGTATCATGTTTTGGCCATTATGCCATCCAGTCTTTAACCAGGTGTATGTTAATCTAGTCAACCTGTAGGTAGCTTTGAACTGAACCCTTTACTTAGCTTAGTGGATTACAGCTTTGGTTTGTGAATTTGGTGACATAGTAATTTTGAGTTCAATCCCTGAGGTGGGAAGTGTGTAATTACACAGTAGAAAGAGGGGTGTGAGCAATAAGAACTAAATGAGATATCCCTAGACATGGGCAGTAAAACAAGAACAGTATACCCCCATAGATTAAAAGTTCAGTTTGGAATTCCCTGTGGATTAGCTAGACTGATATATGCATGATGAAGGCTTGAGAGAACAGTGATATAAACGTGGTAACAATTATGAGAACAATAGTCTATATGTAAATAAGGTACAAAATCTCCTACAGAAGGTAGCGACAGAGTGAGAAGAAAGGACTAAGCATAAACTACAAAAAGACTGAGTGCATGGTTGCCAGTAAGAAGATGAGCCTGAAATGTGATCTGAAAGTGGTGAATGCTAGAATCAAGTCGACATGGAAGTTTAAATACCTGGGAAGCATCTTGATAGAGGAAGGTAAGTGCGACACTGAGATCTGTAGGCATAATGGGATGGCCAAGGACACGTTCCAAAAGCTAGGCAGAGTACTGCAAGACAGGAGGATATCTTTGGTAACAAAGAAAAGAATACTGAACTGTTACATGACATCTGTCCTTTACAGCAGTGAATGTTGGATGATTTCCTCAAAGATGAAGAAGACTCGAGGCGACAGATGTGGTTCTACAGAAGGATGGACCAAGCATACGAGCAATGATGAGATCTTAGAAAGGTTGCAAATAAGGAGGAGGCTTATACTTAATATCAGGAAGAGGCAGCTGAAGTTTCTGGGACACATAATGAGGAAGGAGGGCCTGGAGGATCTGATACTCTCCGGTTGAATAGATGGAAAGAGAAAAGGAAAAACAATGCTTGACATACCTGGCGGGCTTAAGCAAGTGGATGACAGAATGTGGTCTGGGGGAGGAAGCAGAAGGAAGGAATTTGTTGAGAGATGCAAGGGATAGAG
This sequence comes from Acanthosepion pharaonis, assembly GCA_903632075.3. Classification (NCBI taxonomy): domain Eukaryota; kingdom Metazoa; phylum Mollusca; class Cephalopoda; order Sepiida; family Sepiidae; genus Acanthosepion; species Acanthosepion pharaonis. Next base: position 2,833,619 of record CAHIKZ030005408.1, on the reverse strand, counting down.
GGAAGTGAAGAGCCATGATCACCTACGCCCTGAAAGGACATGGCACATAAAAAAAGAAAATCAACCAACCCAACCTAAATGGGTCTCCCTCAGAGAGTATTAAGTAAGGATGCATTTATTTTGTTAACTACTAGCAAATAGATAGTAAATGGCCCCCTTAGTATTCAATAAAATGCTTATTTATGCTATAAAGTTTTGAAAAATCTGACACTGACTATCATGGGAAAAGGTAATTGTAACTTAGACTTGAAATCAAAAATTTTTAATAATTGCGGGACAAATTTGAGGCAGGAGGGGTAAGAGAGCAACATGTGGCCTGCCTGGTGAGCTTGGATGGATGGTGGAGCATGGTTTGGGTGAGAGTGCAAAGACAAATTAATTTGAGCTGCGAGGGATAGGAAGTTTTGGAGAGCCTTGATTGTCAATGAACAAGAGTAGTGGTTTATCCCTTGTTTCCTGTTTAGGATTGGGTTTCTGGTTCCTTCTAAAGTCTTCTCATTTTCTTTCACTCCCAGTAGTCCCTTGCGTCTTAGTGGCATTATCATCTTGCTTGGGGTGAATAGATGAGTAGAGGTTTATCCCTTGTTTCCTGTTTAGGATTGGGTTTCTGGTTCCTTCTAAAGTCTACTTCAACACTATACTGCTAACATCTCCGCCTGAATTCTGATATTTTATACTTTTTTTTCTCTCCCAGTAGGAGTAAATAAGCTCACCTATCATCTGGTTCACACCCCCTGCCCAGTTTTTTGAACATGAGTAGCTTATATCTTGTTTGTGGTTCCTTCTAAAGTCTGTTTACTCAATCACAATAATCTTGAGCTCTTCAAGCCTAGAGTTAGCCATTATCTTTGCTGCATAGCCCAAAGAACTTCACTTCTTGCCCCCTTTCTTATGCAAATACAACTACACACAGTAACCCTCTATTTTGAGTGGCTTTTGGGTCTTTTAATAGGTGAACATTAGTTATGTATTTATATATATATATATATATATATAAATGGGCACGTGTCCGAGTGGTTAGAATGTTCACTTTCTGACCATGAAACCTGGGTTTGAATCTTGCTATGGCTGATCAGGAGACTTCCTAGTGTTATCAGTCTGGAGGGGATGATCCCAGTGTGTGGCACCTTTGGAAAGTGCTTGATCCAAGCCTTGTGATGAAATTGGGTGGACTGTACCCTTTGGGTCCATCAGTAGCTGTGCTTGCACAAAGTCACAAATCATCGTGACCGAGGGTTTGAGTGTGCTGCCATTGTTCAGACTGTTGATCATGTTAGATAATATGCTCTCTATAACTAAGGTCTGCTCAGCATAGTTGCAGTATAAACCACAGGTGAGCTCTGTGGGTTTTGAATAAACACAAATGTGCCTGAGTAGATGTCTGTAATAGGGATTGCTAGCCACCTTAGTAGATGGGTATCCTCAAATATGAGTGGCCTGCTATTATGTATAAATAAGTCAAATTCTCCACACTTTGGCCATAACATATCTTGGTTTGTCACTGCCTTCTTCTCATGCTTGCTTATAGTAGGTACTATTGTGGTCACATGATCAAAGTTTGAGCTTGACCGTGCCAGTTTTGTCATTATCATCTCTTGAGCTTGCTGAATCTTTTTGTCAGTGGTAGGAGTGTGGTGGGTGTCCTGCTCCTTTGTGCATCACACATGTCTGGACACTTTTAAACTTCTCAATCCACTCATATACACTTCTATACAGTAGAGTCCTGTTGCCATATTTTGTTAAAAGCTTCCGATGAATTTCAGCCCGACACATCTTCCGACCTTGGTGCACACTGCAATCAAGCTCAAAGTTTGATCATGTCAACAATAGTACTAAATATAAGTACACATGACCAAAAGGCAGTGTAATATACCTAAAAATATTGTGTAGATAATTTTTGACACTCTCTCTCTCTCTCTCTCTCTCACACACATATGTGTGTGTGCTTAATGCTAAATCAAGTGAAAGGATGGCTCTCATGACTAGTTTTATGATCACATGATCTTCAGTCAAACATTGTGAGCATGAAACTTGACCAATCATTTCATTGTATGCAGCCAAGTAGACTTTCTAACCATGAGATTCAAGTTTGAATGTCACCATGGTCGATTTGTCAGGAAGGTGACTACTTGATGTTACCAGTCTGGAGGAGGCAATCCCATTATGCCATCTTTCTAAAGTGCCTGAAAAACCACACCGCTGGTTGACCCAAGCCTTGCAAGTGAAATTGGGTAGATGGAACCCTTGGGATCTGTGGGTGGTTATGCTAGCCTTGTTTGGACTATTGATCACACTAGATAATGTGCTCTCTCCCAGAAACTCTAAGGTCCACACAGCATAGTTCCAGTATAAACCACAGGTGAGCTCTGTGGATGGCTGTGCACACACACACACACACACACACACACACACACACACACACACACACACAAAGTAATGAAAAGTTTGGTAATCCATATGGGTAATTCCAAGGAGGATGTAATCCAGAGCTCAATGTCAAATCAGAGCAATTATTAATTTAAATAGAAAATAGACAACCTTAAGGGTCCATTGGTTTATTTCCCCAGGTGTATGATTTTTACCTTGTTCATCAGACTTTGCTTCCAAGGGTGAAAAAAAAAAAAAATATATATATATATAACAAAACTCAGATTATATATATATATATATATATATATATATATATATATATATATAAAATCTGAATTTGAATGTGTTTATTTTTGTTGAAAGGAACCTTTCAGGTTTTCAGGTATTTTCATGAACTCTTCAGCTGAATCAGCAAGTGCAACAGCTAAATGGTGTAACACTAGACTCTGTTACTGATTACAAGTGCCAGACAGTATGTGAAAGAAAATCTGAAAAGTTTTTTCTAAGAATCAACAGATGTTGCATTATGCAATATTTCTCAAAAAGACAAAGGGCTTGCAAAGCAATCAAGTACAAGCACTAACACTCAGTTTGATAAAAACTGCTCCATGACAAAAGGCGAGATAAGTTAGTCCAGCTGTGACCAAACTTGGTAAAAAATAAATAAATCGATAAGCAAGATATAAATAAAACCATAATACCTGTCTTGTGGACAAGAAATTTATTCCATGTCCCATAGTATTTCCACTGCTCTTTTACAAGTCAGAGGATTAATATATTTTAATTTCTGCTTGAGAGGGATTAAAAAATAACTGGAATGACTTTGATGGAGGATTATTTTTTTTTTATTTTTTTTTTTTACAGTGGATAACACTTATATATTGTGTCCTTTTGGCACATTAGCAATCTTGCCCCCCCCCACAATTTCCTGTTCTATTTTTATTTATATAGTGAACATGCACTTTTACCTAAAAATACACTTAAAACCCACAACCGTAAGTTGTACAATATATATACACACACACACACACACACATAACCAAAATTGTATTTTGAATGAATTCAGCTTGTCATGTGTAGAGGGAAGATGGATATGCCTATAATACAAAGAACACCATCCCTAGTATGAAATTTGTTATGGGGGTGTTTTTCTCATAATGGTACAGTAGCAATTCATGTGATAGAAGATACTATGAAAGGAGCATTGTATCACAGTATTTCCGAAAATTTATTTATCTCTGCTCAACAGTTGGAGCTAGGAGATGACTTGTTTCCAACAAGATAATGATCTTAAAAATAATGGTGAATTTACTCAGGAATGGTTCAATGTGAGGCCTAGTCAATCATCAGATGTGAAATCAATTGAGAATTTGCAGCAAAACCTGAAAATACACATTCATTTGAAGAGTTTGAGATACATCAATGAATTGAACGTTATTCATAAAGAACAGTAAGCTAAAATTTCAAGTTTCAAAAATCTAGTAGACAATGGATACAAGTGTCTCTGGGTTATAATCAACAGTAGCTTTGCAACTAAATAGTAAATTCTGAACACTAATTTGTATGAATGTTTTTTCCTTACCTAATTTAAAATATTTGATTTTTCAAAATTATCCATTTTTGGTCCACTTATTTAATTGTTAATTTAATGACAATACTTATTGTGTGAAAGTTTGAGATAATTATATAGATGAGAAATTAAAATATAAATTTTCAGGTGTACAAATATTTACTTTCTCCTGTGTGATATTTTATATATATATATATATATATATATATATATATATATATACACACACACAGAGAGGAAAGGTATGAATTCATCTTCTCCTCCAGCTATGGGTTAAATAAGACTCAAAAATCATTCTCAAAAAATACAATTATGCTTACAATACAAAATGTTTTTTGTCTTAAATACTGACAAAGGGTTGATAAAACATAAACAAATGAATCAATCTTAAATGCACAGGCTGGTAAATGTATATTTACACTACTTGAGTAGACATTACTTTTTTAAAAACACTTGTATTCACCAAAATCTAATGTTTAAAGTAATAAGAAATAATATTGAGTAAACCATAAAATCCATTAATTCCTTAGAAATAAATAGATATATCTATTCTATATAATAAATGTGTGTCACTGTCACACTTTTTCAACTTTAATCCTAGAAGCTGTAGCCCAACATATCATGCCATTTTGGAATCCAGCTGACTCTGACCAAATTAAAAATATTCCAGGTTAGATCGAGACCTGCAATCCTGAAATTTTGGATTCCTAAATTTTCATTACTGCAATTGTTTTTGGCAATTTTTTTTTTTTTTTTGTGATAACAATTTTTATATCTTTGAAATGAATTTGGGAATAATCAAAATTGTGAAATCCAGCAAAAGTCACCCATGAAATAAAAATTGTTTGTATGCAAAGTAAGCATCTATGTACATCAAATTGTCTTTAAATTAAGTGGTGACAGAAGAATTATCATTGAACTTTTAAAAGGTAAGCTTAAATATTAATGCAATACTTAAATGCAGCAATCAGTTTTGAATTCTGTAGTTTATTGCTTATTGCATCTACTCATCTCTACTTATTGTGATGAAGGTCCCATCAAGTCTGCCACAGGAACCAACTTTAATGCTACCTAATAGGCTGGCTTTTAAATGAGTATATACTATATAATAACTGTAAAAAATTTTTGACTTTTTTGTCTTTGGTCAGCAAGTGTTATTTCCGAATTGCTTCTGTCTAAAAAGCAAAGGAAATGACAGTCCCTTTAAACTTTGCTTTTGTGACCTTGATGTTTTGAAACTGACTTATTTTCTATTACAATCCAGATTCAGTGTTGAGATGCTGGAGGAGAATTTTCTAGAACTTTCTAGAAGTTTCAAGAATTTCTAGAACATTCTAGTAACATAGATCACAGTATGAATACAGGGAATGTGAACTCAACAGTTCAGTTTACATCTACCCATACAGACAATTTGTTGTTGATAGATGCATTTGACACAGATGGTATCAAGAAGTTGTAAGCATCTGGCAGACACATTTTGCTATGTCTGTCTGACAAATTTATCAAAACAAGAGTAAATAAGTACTGTGGCAACATCTGCTAAAATGTGTGAGGCCTACAAGGCATATATTGACATGCCTGTTGGATATCAAGACAAATCCTGGGCACCTCATTTCACCTGCAAACTCTGTGAAAGAACTCTAGAAGGTAAGATGGAAATGTTTATTTGTTTGGATAATGGAATTTTTAAGTGTAAAAGTTTTGGAATTTATTTAATTTAAATACTTTTTACTTTTTTTCAACCCAGTGTTACTGAAAAATATCAAATATTTCAACAAGTGTCCACAGTATCATCGATGTTTTCTATACTGGATCACTGGCAAAAACCACAAAAACACAGAATATTAGGGATGTTTAGTATTCAAGATTCCATATTTTTGTGGCATTTGCTATATTAATTGGGGTCTAAAGTCAGAATCTCATATATCCAGCACATGATTTTTAGAAATTTCTAAAATAAAAAATCTAATTATTTTTTAGAAATTTTTGATAATACTAGGTGAAATATATTTGTATTTTTATGCTTATATTTTTTGTTTTGCTCTTTTCAGGATGATACAGAGGGGGAAATAGCCATGAAATTCACAATCCCATAAATATGGAGGTAACCAACTGACCACTCAAGCAATTGCTTCTTCTGCATGGTGGACCCTTCCAAACGTTGAGCTGGTAAGAATGCACCTGTTGTCCTATATCCAGACCTTCTGTCATCCATCACCCCAGTGCCACACAGCTCTAATTTCCCCGTACCCCCTCCTCCAGAAAGAGATAGTAGCCGGTCTTCAGAAGAGAATGAAGTCATTGATCCAGTTCAGATCTGAGGAGAGAAACCCATACTATAGCCAAAAAAAATCTCATTGACCTGACCAGAGATCTTGGTCACATTGTCCAATGCTGAGTTTTTGATGTCAAGACTCAAGTAGTGGAATTTGTGAGATAAGTGTGCAACTTGCAGTTCAGAGAAAGCATCACCAGTGTTTTAAGCTTTTTCATTAGTCAATATAGTCTTTGCTTCTGCTAAGTGACCTGCCTGTTAAATGTAATTTGAATTGCTTGTAACACCCAGCAAGTGGTGCCTCTTTATTAACAGCTCATCAAGGATCCTTGAAGTTTTGTTGCTTTATAATGGGAGCATGTATCCATCTCTTCTGGCAAACTTGATGCAGCTCAAAGGAATACAGCAGTGTCAAGATCTTGCTAGATGCCTTGAAATATGAAGTGTAGGTTACCAGACTTCAAAATGGTTGCCTCCAAGGTGGCTTTACCAAATTTCCATGTTATCTTTGCCTTTGGAACAGCAGGGACATCATGGCACATTACCAAATATAGGACTGGCCACAATGAACTGAGTTCAGTATGGGGAAGAACAGTGTCAAATGGAAGTCACTGTTGGACCTCTAGAAAGTATAATTTCCTCCATTGTGCTTAAAATTGGACTTTATGAAATAATTTGTCATAGCTCTAGATAGTACCTTCAAGACTTCTTCCATAACAAGTCAAAAGCTGATATCTTTGTTGGACCACAAATAAAGATCAGGTAGTGCAAAGAATCTCACTAGGATGGAGAAAGCATCATAGAACAGCTTTGTCACAGTGGTTCAGGGCTTCCTGGGGAATCATAAGACTGAAAACTCTGTGGAGCTTGTTGAGTTCCTGGTGAAGAACTATGGCAAAATGGGCTGCAGGATGTCCCTCAAAGTCCATAATCTTGATGCTAATCTTAATAAATACAAAGTGAACATGGGGGGCATACTCAGCAAAGCAAGACAAGTCCTTCCACCAGGATATACTGAACTTTGAATGCCACTACCAAGAATTGCATAATGAAAAAATGATAGATTATATTTGGGGAATGAATCATGAAAGTGATTTACAGTATAACTTTATTTCAATCCTTCATGAGCTTCTGGTCTTTAGCTATGTTTAATTAATGATAAACATGTCATTTTCATTTATGATTGATTTCATCACAATTCTTCTGTTAAGTTTGGAGAGTAATTATACAGTCCAATAATGTTATAAGAACTTCAGAATTTCAGTAAGATAACTTTAATCATTTCTAAGGTACAATGGTTCAAAGCTTAATTTAACAAATGGTCAATTTTGCTTTTGCATGATTAGACAATTTTGCTGTTACAACCAGTATATGAATGCTCTTTTAAATTCTTTTAAGGGTTTTATAATATACATAAAAATAAGTTTTATTTACTTATTTATGGCACAGTTTAGTAAGATGGTATATAATAGAAAAAAACAGGAAGAAATAGCAATCCCCACATGAAGAAACTATAAATTATAGAATTTAAGAACATGAATAATCTAATAAATAAAATGAATGAAATTCTTTCCATCTGTTGGCATGCTGATGCATTCCTTAAAAAAAACAAAATAGGTCTCAGGAACACAAAAGCAGACACCCATTTTGAAATAATCACTAAAAAAATAAAACAGCTCTATAAACAGATAAAAAAATGACATTTTTGTTTTATTTATGTGGATAGATACAGAGATATGGACAGTCTGTGAGATATAGATATGGTCAAATATATATAGATATGAGATTTTTTTTTTTGGTCAAACTGAGAGATGAAATGACAAATACATAGAAGAGTTACATTATGAAAAAAGGGAAATAACTTTCTTTAATGAACACTTCTCATCCAGCTTGCTCCACGTAACTCCATTCAATTCTAATCAGAAAACTCTATTTCTCTTCTTTCCCAACCAAATTGCAATCTATTCATGGAGGAGAAACTATAAATTATAAAATTTAAGAATAATATGCCCTCCTTTATAGCAGTGAATGTTGCACAGACTCCTCAAAGATGAAGAAGATACTTGAGACAACAAAGATCTGGTTCTACAGAAGGATGCTGAGGATATCTTAGACTGAATGTGTGAGCAACAATGAGGTCTTGGAGAGGATGCAAACAAGAAGGAGGCTTATACTTAACATCAGGAAGAGGCAGCTGAAGTTTCTAGGACACATAACGAGGAAGTGGGGCCTGGAGAATCTGATACTCACAGGTAGAAAAGAAGAAAAGAGACAAGGGAAAGCAATGCATGACATACCTGGCGGCCTTAAGAAAGTGGATAACAGAACATAGTCTGGGCGAGGTGGCAGAAGGATGAAACTTAGTGAGAGCTACAAGAGATAGGGGGAAGTGGAGAACCATGATTGCCTAAGTCCTGAAAGTAAATGGTACTTAAAAAGAATTTAATAGATACAAGGAATGAAGGTATTTAAAAAAACAAAAGTGGAAAGAAAAATACATCTTGGAAATGCTATTAAAAACAGCCACACATTTTTAAAAATTTCTAAGCAGGAAACAGCACTGTAAATGGGTGATACACACACAGGGTTTGTCTATATTTCTGAGATGAGGTATTATGTACCCTATTTACATTATTCGGACTATTGTCATCCTCTTTGTCGCCATATTTATCACAATGTTTTGGCCTCTGACTCATCCCTAGAAGAAGGGTCCAGTATTCCAATAGATAATCTGATGGAGATGTTGACTTTCTGTACACCGACATACTTTGGAATGGGATCACATATATATCGACAAGATGAGGGCTTAGCAATGGGCTCACCATTATCACCAGCAATGGTGAATATATACATGGAATACTTTGAGGAAATGGCATTAGAATCTATATCCCTAAAGCCAACTCTATGGTTAAGGTATGTAGATGACACGTTCATACTCTGGCCACACCAGGAAGAGGTCCAGGTTCTACTGGACCATGTGAACTCAATAAGACCTTCAATATGGTTCACAATGGAGAAAGAGAGTAACAACACACTCCCATTCCTGGATGTTCTAATATCTTGAACAGAGCATGGGTTCAAGACGTCCGTATACTGTAAACTGACATTCACTGGACAGTACCTCAATTTCAACTCCCACCATCCATACAGCATAAAGAAAGGGATCATCCGCTGCTTACAACACCGAGCAAAATCATAAGTCACAATCCAGAGACATTAGATAAAGAATTGGCCAGTATAAGTAGTACCCTACAATGTAACAACTACCCTGGGTACATGGCAGCAGCCCCAAAAAACTGTGATAGGCGGGTACAAAAGGAGGACAATAACACTCGGAAAACAGTCTGCCTGCCTTATGTGAAGAGGTTATCAGAGAAAATACAAAGGATCTGCAGTCCATATAACATCAGGACAACCTTCAAAAGCTGGATAGCACTTCACAGATCTCTCTCCTGAGTAAGACCTCCCATAGAGGAGAACATGACTAAAGACTGTGGAAAGAAATATAAAAGGGAGACAGGCCGCCCCCTTAAGGTAAGGCTTCAAGAACACCAGAAAGCTGTAACACGAGGGGAAGTGGAAAAATCAGGCATGGCTGACCACATACATAGAGAAACGGGAGATCACCACCCTCTGTGGGATCAGGCTGAGATCATAGACAAAGAACACCATTGGAAAATTCATAAACTTAAGGAATCAGCACATATGCTAGGCCACAAAAATCTGAGCCGACCAAGCATAGAAATGAATACAATATGGGAACCAGTAATAATGAGTGCCAGAGAAAAGTGATAACAAAAATTTCAATATCAGCTCTGGTAAAAACATGCAATGATAACAGCAAAAATTGCAATATGAGCACTGGCAAAAAATGGTTGCTGAAGACATTAGGTTTATAATACCCAGAAATTCATACACAGATGTCCTCAAGGACACATAGTATAAAGGCATTAGTTAGATCCAGTGACAGGACCCAAAGAGTGTGAGTTCAATACCTGGCTAAGGCAGTGGAGAACTTGGAGAGGGGAATTAACAGGAGATAAATGCTAAGTGACATCCATTACATATGGCATATGGAACTAGAACAGTCTACCCCAGTGAGCAAAATAAAGGGTTCAGTTTGGCATTTCAACCACCTGAAGAAGGTTGGAGCATAAAATGGCCAAAACGTTGTGATAAATATGGTGACAAAGATGAGGACAATAGTTGTAATAATATAAATATTACACACAGGGTTGCTAAAAAAATGTTCTTAGCCTTTGAAAGAAGCCCTTCACTCAAATCTGTTGATTTGATCATATTCTGGAAAGTAGGCTGGGCCAAGAACTTTTCATCAGTCATTTGTATATATGTGCCTATTGTCTGTAATAGGGATTAGCAATCAATCCTAGCAGACAAGCATACTCAAAAGCAAGTAGCTGGGCATATATATTAATGACCTTCAGTCTGTTAACTGGAGCAAAAGATGGCTTGTTAATTTTAAGACCACCCAAACTAAACTGCTTTCCATCAATCATCTGAGACACCCTTCTCTGCATGGCTGATGCTAGCTTCCAGGAAAGTAACTCATTGCACATTCTCGACTAAACCTCAGCTGATGTGAAATGGAAAGACTATATTGAATTCACTGCTTGGTCAGCTGCTAAGAAAGTTGTTTCACTATCATGATAATTTTTCTCTCCAGAATCTTTTACATATATAAGTCTACCATTCATCCATGCTTAGAATATTGCTGCTACATATGGTCTGGTACTCCTATTTATTGAGAGCTCCTTGATGATAAAATCCAAAGAATCAGCAATATTATTGGTCCTGATAAAAACTGTTGTACATGCACACTAAACTATAATGTTCTTGCTCACTTCTGTTTAGAGCAGTGCTTGGAAGGAAAGTGTGTAGTGTGGTCATCTCACCACACAAGACCTTTTGAAAATGCTCATAATAGGTAAGGAATCATGGGACTATGGCTATAACCCCAAAATCAAGGCTCAGTCTTCACAATGGAAGACCCCAACCTCTCAGGGACCCAAAAAAACATGAATGAGTTGAAGCAATGTGAAGACTGTTTTCTTCACCTACAAGTTCATTGTGAGTAAGCTCTACCTGGTCAAAGAGTAACCAAAGAGTAAGCTCTACCTGGTCAAAGAGTAACCAAAGAGTAAGCTCTACCTGGTCAAAGAGTAACCAAAGAGTACTATCATGATGTGTTATGGCAGTTACAGGATGTTTGTCAGAAAAAAACAGAATTACATTGGAAACTCCACCATCACAATGCACCAATAAACAATTCTTGCAATCCAAGATGTTTTGACTGTAAATAACCCACAAAAACTGCAACAAAAATCAATCAATTAAAAGCACAAATAGCCTTAAGAAAGGTATGAATTCATTTTCTCCCCTCAGGTATTAGTAATAGTGGGATTTGTATCTGGAAAAATCATTCTCAAAAAATTGTCAATGTAATATTCATTTGCAAGAAAAAAATTCTTAGAATTTGTTGGGGCGCACCCACCTTCTAACTAGTAATGGACTGGTCCCTCTTATATAAGTCAGCTCTGGAGAGAGAGTGACAGAGCGTCAGAAGTTCAGATAAGCTTACCCGGTATATACCGTTGGACTATAGACTTTGGATATTGTTTCGTACTAACCAACCTTCGTTCTACTAATCACTCTATTGTTAATTGCTTTTACAAATATACCAGTATTTTCCTCTACAACTGTGTTTGTCTTGATTCATACACTGACACGCTGGAAACTCACAACATCTCAACAGAATCCAAAATGTTTCAGCTTTAAGTAATCCACTAAGGGTTGATAAGCCATAAAAAATAAATCCATAATCAATAGCAATTCAAGGAAGAACAATATTACACCAACTATGATTATATGATTAATGAAGTAATAAAATATAATTTTATTACTTCATTAACAAGGCATTGTAAAAGGTTTAATCCCCTTAAACTTGGGTTTGTTTTCCTTCAAACTCTGAAACTCTTTGAACTGAAATCTCAGGTCAATGAATTACAGAAGTCCATTCCATAAATCTCATGGATTTGATAAAAAGTAAAAAATTCCATTGAAATAACTTGCATAAGTTAATTACATTCAATTATTTGACTAATCCCAAAACAGGAAGAAAACTGCTGTTTTCATATCTCTGCATTTCTATAGTGTACACTGTATTTGATTGATACCTTGATTGAGCAATAACATCCTTATTAAATAAGTTTACTGTACTATAAAACACTTTCTTAGAATAAGTTACCTTTTTAGTAGGTTTTGTGTGTAAAAAAAAAAAAAAAACTTTTCAGCTACAAAAGTTCTGTCTTGATTATTTTTAATTTTTTATTCCTTTTATTAAGGAAGGCAATAAAGCCACTAAGACACAAGGGGTTACTGAGTGAATGATTTAAAAAAAAAAAAAAATTTAATATTAAGAGCCTTAAATTTAACCTATGTGCTGATGAAATGTTGTGATAACAAAAATGAGGCAATAGTCTTCATGTAATTAATGATAATTTCTCATTCCGAAACTTCAGACAAAAAAGAGCAAGAAGTATAAATAATTAATATTAGTCAGCTATGGTCACTCTGCACTTTGTGTCATCTCATTATCTCTTTACATAAAAAGGAAAAGAAAACACTTGCGATTATTTGTCCTATTTGATCTCAAAAACTGATAGAAAATGTTTAGAGATTCTTGATAAAATACAAAGAATCTACCAATGTTATTGGTCGTGACTTGCCATCTCAGCTTCATTCACTGTCCTATCACTGTAACATGGCTTCCCTGTGCCTTTTCTATAAATACTTTTATGGTAATTTTTCTGATAAACTTTCCACTTTGGTGCCTAAATTTTATGAATTTAAGTACAATACTAAATTGGTGGCAAGGTCTCATTATTTTACAGTTGAGTTCATAACCATAAGTTCTATGCTAACAGTTTTTTATCACACTTCTCACCTGTGGAATACATTTCCAGCACCTTGCTTCCCAGTTAACTTTGACCCTCAAAATTTAAATGCAATATCAGTTGTTATCTTCTGTCTTAATTTTTATTCTTGTATTGTTCTTTCTCCTTAATATTTTTTCTCCTTTTGCAAATAATTCTTTGCATCTTAGTGGCTTTATTGTCTTGCCTGGGGTGAAATGATTAAAAAGAAAGACTGAACTAAAAAGCTTTTTTATATTTTTTTCAGTCAAATCAGGGAAGGGCATTCTTTCACAAGAGGAGTTTCTTCTGTATAACAAAGTGTTGTTTGAATCACCCACAAAAGCAAAGAGAAGACAAAATTATATGGCATTATCATATCTACCACATCTTTTATACAAAAGACAGATAAAAAGTAAAGGGAGAAAGAAATCAATAAATACTGATATTTCTTGCGTCACCACTTACTATTCTGTCGACAGCAGCGGACACTTGTCTTCTTGAGTTCCTCAAGCAGGAAAAGTAGTTGAAAGTAGATGTCTTCAGAGGGTGCAGGAGGTTAGAGAAGGAATAAATGTGAGAAGAGAGGAGAATAGAAAGACAAAATGAATTGCTAAATCCTACATCATTATTCTCATTGAGTTACCACCATGCTGGTATTAATAGCACCAAAAAACTATTTCTCTGCAATTATATTATCACTTTTTAATGAGACTAATAAGTGATAAAAAAAAATAATCCGTTTTATTTTTTTTAGTTTCAGCTGATTTCGACACCATACCCCCACCACACAAATATTAAGCCTTTGATTGTCAACCATCAGGCATTGGATATCTACCACAGGGTTTCCAGTCAATGTGTTGACTAAACAGAATTTTGTGTTTGGTTTATTCTTTTAGGTATTTAAAGCCAGCATTACAGTGTATAACTTTGGAGACTTCAGGATTGTGTACAAAATGTGCATATAAGACTGAGTAAACCTTTCCTATAAATATTTGCTTTGCTATTAAGCCAAGCCATTGTCATTAAAGTATTAGTGTTATATATATATATATATATATATATATATATTTATATATATAATCTCTATCTATCTCACATATACAGGGTGTAATGGGTAAATTGTTGGTCAAATGCACAGTATAGTAGGGTCAATTGGGCACCATCTGTGAGAAAAAGCCCACCCTAATGTAATTCACTCTAGCAGGAATTTGGAAACTGCATGCTCTACTGCTTGGCATTTGTGCTGGAATCTCAATACAAACATTTGGCTGTCGATCTGAGGACATTGCATAAGATTTGGAATGAGTTAGATGAGTTTAATGGTGATTATAAAGGTACAGCAGCTCGAAAATCTTACTGATCATTCTGATGAGAAAAGAACTACCAATTTGTTGGTGAGGGTCTCAGCTCAACACAAAGGCCTACATCAAGTGTCTTGAGGAGGTAGTGTTAGGTCAAGAGAATGGCTGCTGGAAGACTCTGTCTGGCAACAGGATTCTGTACCATGCCACACAAGCAGGAGAACCCAGTCATGACTGTTAGACAATTTCTGTGACCACATTACCCCTTACATCTAGCTGCCTAACTCCCCAGACTGCAACCTTGATTATTATATGTAGGCTGCAGTTGAATGAGACACTACAAAACCCGTTGTAATAGAAAAAATGAACTGAAGGCAAGGATTATGGCAGTATTCACAACTTAAACAATTAGACTGTCTAGAAGAGTTGCTGGAGATTCTGATGTCGTCTGGAGGCCGTGGTGAAGCCAGTGGTGATTTTATTGAATAAATTTACTTTTTAGTATTTCAAGATATATAAAATTAGTGAAAGAGTTTATGTTACACTGGTTGTGGTAGCAAGTAGACCTATCCTAGATTCTTTAAGTATGGATTTTGTAAAACTCTATAATATGTTTGACATGTAGTTATAGATGGTAAAATATTTATCAGGAATCTCTCAAAGTATTTCCTGTGTAAAGAATTATGTTGTTTTTTTAACTAGTGGAATTTACAAAATCAAAGTTGTGGCCTGTTTTGTTTCTTTATATTACAAGCAAGTTTAAATGGTTGTCCTTACATAGCTCTCTCTTATGTTCAGAAATTCAGGCTTTTAGATTCTTAGATTTTTTGCCAATTTTACTAAATTGCAGTCATTTTATGTCATAAATCCTGGCATCTGATGTAGTGTTGGATCTATTTTTCTTCCTAACTATATGTCTGATTGTCTTGGATGTGGTGGTGGTAAAGATCCTAATGTTGGGGATAACTTTGTTGATTGCGTTGAGGGTAGGATTATAAATTGTTTTCATTTTTGGAAGTATCTGTGTCATTGGTGGTGGTGTCTGCTTTTATTTTTATTTTATTTTTTTTTTTTTGATTTGTGAACTTTGTATGCTTGTTTTCTAGTATTGAGGATGAAATAATGTTGGTAGTTAAGTGTAAATGTTTTTTCAATGTATTGTTCTACTAAGAATGGTGATATAGATTTTATATTGTCACAGTGTGGGATAGTCAGGGACAAGGGTGATGAAAAGAAAAAGAATACAGATGATTTCAGCTAGATTGAGGGGGGGAAATCTCTTTCAAAAATTTTGAAACTACTTGTGTCTCTTATTTTATGCACATGTGTAGACATGGCAATGTCAACAAAGCTGAGTTCGATGAAATCCTAACAGATGAAACATGTCACAAAAAAACCTTTCCAGTTTGTCATATTTTTCTAAATACTGTTTGTTATTATACAAAATTATATATATATATATATATATATATATATATATATATATATATATATATATATATATATATCATTAACATAGTCTTGTGGGTGAAGATTTGTTTTATACTCTGCAAACTCTTTCCTGCAAACACTTCCTCGCAAACCTCTCTTGCTATTTTTATGGGAAATGCTCAAATGAGCTCCATTCTTTAGTTTTACAAGTTCAGACGTTTAAAACTAGGACACATGATGCTATATCCAGAATCAAATCCCCATCATTTCCTCAGTGTTCCAAATGTAAAAAGACCTTAGTTTAAATATGTCGTAATCTGACAAATATTGATTTTTGCATCCCCTTGTCAATGAAGATGAGTGAAACTCATAAGGTCCATTACTAATGATGCTGGAAAAAGGGTTGGCTTGTTCTATTGCTCCAGGAAGTATCTGACTCCTCCTGCCATGCTTTATCTTTAAGAGTCAGATTAAACCAAAACTGGAGCATTGCTGCCATATCTCTGCTGGAGTGATTCAATCCTCACTTTCCAGACATGATAGATTACACTGGTCAACATTTTTTTTTCAACCCAAATGCTGTTGGGCAATGGGCACATGTTTTTGGGGCTATTTTTTCCTGCTGAATGTGAAAATCAAGTCTATTTTTTTCCATCACATCATATTTTTTTCAGTACAGATAATTTCTATTTTTCTTAAAATAGGCCAAAAATACCAATTTAATGGATGTGCCAGGGCCAAGTAGAACCAATCTTAAATGTTTTCATGTTAGAATAACTTATCATAAAAGAAAAAGTATCCTAATAACTTAAAGACTGCAATTTCAGTTCAGAAAAAGTTTTCATAAAAATCTCACAAAATTAAGTTATGGCAAACATGTGTCATCAATTTTTGAAACAAAACAAAGATACAAAGGAATGAAAAACATTCATTTTTGTCCATCTGAAAGTATAAATCTTCTCTTCTTGGAAACTCTTCAGTGCTTTTGAAAAGGTTGATCTCTTTTGATGCTCCACCAGAAATCAGCCATCATGTTAACATCCTATCTTCAAAGTGCCTAGTTGGCTATGCTTATCTGGTGTTTGGTGGCTATTTTAAGCACTGATAAAGACAATTCTAATCTTACTATTCTCAAATACATTCACCTTATACCCTAACATCACTCATTTATCGATGTTCGTATGCATGTTGCACAGAATCTGTTTTTGAATGACTTCTAAAGAGCTTATTCTATGAAAAGTAAAGAAACACCAATCACAAGGTTTTAACATGCTAAGAACATTTTCCTGTGAGATATCTTTCATAAAATCAAACATTTTCAGGTTAGCTTATCTGAACAGAAATAGCTTAGAATTCAGTTTGAATGTTATTTGGATACTTTTTCTTGAATAATAAATCATTTTAACATGAAATGAAATGTTTCCACTATGTCACTCGCATATTTAAGCCATGACATATCCCTGTGAATTAGGCATTTTGGGCTATTTTAAGCAAAATAGAAATTGTCTGTACTGAGAAAATGTGATGTGATAGGGCAAAATATAAACCAATGTTATTTGCTGTTTTAAATGATAGCTTAGCCATTTATCAGTGTATACCATTAAGTAAAAGAAAAGAAAATTATGTAAAAAAACGTTCTTTGTTTTTTTTTGTTTTTTTTTTAATTCCTTTGCTAGCTTAACATTTTTTCTCTACTATGGTAATAATAATATTAGACATTTCCTTATAGGGAAATATTTGACATTCACTGACCAAGCAGCTAGTACTGATGTTGGTTGAAATTTAGAAAATCTTTCTTTTGCAAGAAAATAGTTTTCTCAAGTCCAGCGGCTGTTATTGCTTTTTCCAGTATTGACTGGGTTTTTCTTCCTAACCTTTTATTTTTTCTCATAATTTTTATTTTCCATGTCTAATCACCATATTTACATTTTATCTTAATATATTTCCTGTATACAAATCTCATTAATTTGTTTACCAATGTATAATTAAATTTTATTTTTAATTTTAAATTTTTTCAAATTGATCATTGTTTTTATATGACAGGATTTCTATGGTATTAACTACTCCTAGGATTCTATCAGTTACGTTTTAATAATCTCATGTAAAAGGAGCAAAACATCAAGAAGAAAATTAAATTTTTCAACTTTTTTTTTTTAAACATTTCACCTGAAGCAAGGCAAAAATGTCACTGAGAGGCAAGAGGTTACTAGAGTGAGAGAATATGACCAAAAAAAAAAAATTAAGGAGAGAAAACAATAAAACAGGAATAAAAGAGGAATCAAGAAGACAGTAGATTTTGATTGCATTTTAATTTTTGATGATCAAAGTTGGCTGGAAAGCATGAAGTGAGAAGAGTTCCACAAGTGAGAATTGTAATAGAAGAAACTGTTAGCATAGAACTTACAGTTACATCTCTTGCCATTTCAACTGTAAGATGAATTTAAAAACAAAAAAAAACAAACAAAAAACATCCAACTGGTTTTCCTATCTTCTATCTTACATTGTTTGGATATCTCGTATCAATGATTTGTCACATTTTTAGATAAAATCATCTATATAATAAATGCAAATGTCAGTGTGTCACACTTTTTAACTTTACTCCTAGAAGCCATAGCCCAACATATCATACCATTTTGGCATCAGGCCAAGTCTGTGGGCAAATTAAAAACATTCTAGGCTAGATTCGAACCTGAAATTTTAGATTTTCAAGTTTTCATGAACAATTTTTTTTTTTTCTGTGATAAGAATTGTTATAATTTGGAAATGAATTTGGGGATAATCAAAATTAATTGTGAAATCCAGCAAAAGTCACCTATAAAAATAATTGTATGGAAAGTAAGGACCTATGTACATCAAACTGTCTTTAAATTAAGCAGTGGCAGGGGAATTATCATTGAACTTTTAAAAGGTAAGCTTAAATATTAATGCAATACTTAAATGTAATGATCAATTTTGAGTTCTTCTGTAGTTTATTGTTGCCTATCGGATCTACTCCTCCTTACCTATTGTGATGGAGGTCCAATCAACAGTCCTCCACAAGAACTAGCGTAAATGTCATCTGATGGGGTTGCTTTTAAGCTAGTTTTAGTAATATTTTACTTGGAGAAAATATTGTTTCATTTGCAGTAAATCTAACACAAAAAAACATCAAATTTGGAGCCTACACATTAACTTATATTACAAATACACTAACCACTGCAGTATGAGCAAACATTCCAGAAAGTCTTGTTTGAAAAAGAAAAATATTTATAAAATTAATTTAAAAGATTTTTGATAAGTCATTACAATTTTTATATTTGCTATTTTGGCTTCTAGAAAATTTTCAAATGCTTCATTGAACTGAACTTTTTAGAAATTGTTTTAAATATAACTTTGCAATATGAAACCAAGTAAAAAAAAAAAAAAATTTTTTTTTGCTTTTTCTTTTTAAAATATGAATACTAGATCTTGTACTTAGCTAGTTGTAGTAAGCTATATTCTTGGTGACTGTTACTAACTCATGAATGTCTTTTTGCTTTGGGTTCAGTTGTCTGAAACTAAAGTATTGATCATTTTTAGTTTTCCTTTTTCCATTGACTTAACTTAAAAATCATTCATTTTTAGTAATTGGAGATATCTTAAAAAAAACAAGCAAATGAAAGATGGAGAAAAAAGTATATATGCACACACACGAAAGAAAAAAATCGAGGGGAAAAAAACTGAAAAGGCAATTGAATTTTCCGTCTCTTCTCAGGTTTTTGATGCCTTTCTTGAGGAAAAGGTCTGAAAGACTTTTCGATTTTTATCTCAAATTTCTTGTGGTGTCATCTCAAAGATCTTAAAGGATGCATTGTAAAAACACAACTGCTGCTTGGAATAGTTTGGAGGTATGAAGTACTAAAAAAAACACACGTATATTCAAAATATAAAATGAGATAAATAATGCTGATTATTTTTTTTTAATTTACTTAATTATCATTTTCAACAAATAATTAATTGTTTTTAAACCAGGTATAGCACAAAAATTGATACCTGACTATTTTCAAGAAACCATGAAATGTCCTGTGTATGACACTAAATTACATTCAGTAGCATGGCCTCTGATCAGGAGGTTTTGAGGAACTTGGAACCACGTAAATTGATATTCTCAGGTCCACCCTGACCCAAGGTGGTAGCACCAGTTAGGGTACCATCTATGGGCAAATAGTTAACAAAACACTATGAAAGTATAAAAAAATTTATAGTCAAAATACTGGCAATACATTTTCATAGTAAAAAAAAATTACCAGCAATACATTTTTTGCCAAAGAAATTACTAAAACTATCAAGAAAATTAAATTTTGGTATTAAATGACCCATAAGGAGTTGATATGCTGTTAAACAAATAAGGAACTATAAGATAAATCTTTCCAAAATAGAAACTATGATCTGACATTGGAATGAGGGCACTTATGACATGTACCCTGAATCTATCATAAAAGTTTAGGATGTGGAATTAATAAATACAAAACACTTCAAATACCTTGGTGTATGGATCAGTTTTTTACACTGATAGTTCATGCAGCACAAGGCCCAAAGGCCACTCAAGGTAGTTTACTGTGTAAGATTGTAAGGGAGAGGGAAATAAAAGAGTATTTTGAGGATGAGTAGGATAGATATCGGTTAATCCTGGACTTAAAAAGACTAAGATCATAGTTGTCAGGGAAGCATTCTCTTGGGAGTTTCTTCCACCAAGTAACAGATCTAGAGATGAAGCTGTTTCAGTGAAAATTTCTTCTCTATCAAAGGACCATGAAGAGAATAGGGATAGTTTGCCACCATGAACATGGCAGGGTGGGTCCAGGTCTGAACTAGTGGCACTAAGGAATGTAACATATCCGAACATCTGCCATAGTAATAGTGATGTAATAGTGAAAGACTGATGTTTCATCTGTGAAATAAGGGTGGAGAAAAATTCATCACCCATATGCACTTTTGAACTCTGACAAGGCTAGACAAGTGAGGATTGATTTATAAAAAAAAAATTCAGTATAGGAGATAAGGAAATCGAACATGGAATAGGTTGCACTAGAGGTAGTTTTCCCGCAACCCCACAAATTGCTACAAAACCAAAACATTAACCTGAAAACTGAAGTCATTTTTTTTTTAAATCACTTCATCAGAATGAGACTTTCATAAGGATGTTATGCATGGTGACAAACCTGTCCAGAAATATTGGAACATCCAGCTATATACAACCACTTTCTCAGATCAATGGTTAAAATGGCTTTGAGAAAGTGAAACCAATAGGTTTTGGCAAAGGCCCCACTTCTTTAAACTTTGTGAGCTGGCATTGCAGAATATAAAACCATGAACTGTACCAAATAACAGAAACCACATCACTTGAGTACTTGCAACAACTAAAATGAATGGAAAATAAAACTCTGAGAAAATAATGACATAAGCAAGCTGTTGGCATTGCCCACTATTTCAAACAAAAGGTTATGAGGGAATTCACTGTCAATACTGGAAAGAGTGATAACAGCTAGTGGGCATGAGTAACCTATCTTCTTGAAAATTTGTTTTAATAGAAATTTTGGCTGATGATAGTACTGGCTACTTGGTCAATGAATGCCAAATGTTTCTGTATAAGGAAACAGCTAATATTACCATTGCTTTAAACATTTCTTTTGCATGTAACATTATTTTTGTTACTAATTTTTTATCCATTGCAAGGTCAAAGAGCCGCTCAAGGTAAAGGATTACTGAATGAGGTTGTTGTATGAGCATAAGAAAAGGTAAGAAGTGCAATTTATATGAATATGGAGGAAAGATTGGGGTTGACCCTAGACTTGAAGAAGCTATGATTATAGTTATTGGAGAAGGATTCTTTTGGGAGTATGCTCTATTTCTACAAATCTGGCTCTGATCAGTGTTTCAACCCAAAACTCTTGAGTTGGTCAACCAGACAGATCACTTGAAATTTTCTTGGTTTATTAGATATTATGGCTCTAGTTATCTATTGAGTGCTTTTTGGCAGAAGTACTGCCAACTTGAAAAATACCTTAAAGTCTTGTAATGTCTCTTCTACTGTTTGTCCGATTCATTTCTACAAATGTGAAGTTGCAGAAAGGTTTTATAGTAATTTTACAAGTTACAGATAGATAGGTGATAATATGAGATTTGGGAGAGTTTCCCCACAACTTTTACAGGCTCTCATATTATAAGGTTTGTGCAAGTGAGCCATGACTTTCCACAATGACTCTTTAAAAGAGTTTTACAATAGAGGTTTTGGCCTTGCAGAGCTATCACTTTTCTTTTGATTTTTTTTTCTTGTGGTTTGATTTGGCGATAGAGGCTGGCTGATTTGAGCCTATCCCTCCATGTTTCCTTGCCAATTTCTGTTTCTCACTGACAGAGGTTGAATCTACAGGAGATGAAGATCTTTTTCAAGGAGTCCTTCAATGAGGCTCCTCTTCTGTCAACCAAAGACTAGT
The DNA here is from genome assembly GCA_903632075.3 of Acanthosepion pharaonis. NCBI lineage: Eukaryota > Metazoa > Mollusca > Cephalopoda > Sepiida > Sepiidae > Acanthosepion > Acanthosepion pharaonis. Next base: position 2,811,282 of record CAHIKZ030005408.1, on the reverse strand, counting down.
CCTACAAACAGGATTTTTGGAAATCAATAAGCCTCTATTCTCACCATACAGCATTTGGATTTTTTCCAACATAGATATGCCCACAAGCATTAAATCTGAGTCAATAAATCACCTCAATAAGTAACAAGTAAAAAATTTGATATTAGTTTTTAAATGCTGTATTGGAGTGGATGGCATTTTCTTGCACTCACAAAAATCTGAAACCATGTCTTGTCATGGTATACCATGTTAAAAGATATTATTTCTGGTGGACTGATGAAGGAAGTTTGGCAACCAGTAGACTGGATATTTGGAATTTTCACATCAGCTGCAGGAGAGGTTTTGGCAGTCGATAGGAAGCTCCAGATTTGCAGATCTGACTTTTTTCTTCCATTCTTTTTCTGGGGCTTACTTCAATGAGAAACATTGCTTCATATATCCTTTGCCTCCATATTGCTATGTTATCTGTTTCCTACTAACAGTTGTTGAGGCCACAGAAGATAAGTGCCGTTTCCAAATGATTTGTATCTCTGTGAGATCCACTTTTCCTTCAACTATAGACTAGTACAGAAGGATTTTTGGTAAACAATAGTCCTTTATTCATACCATATAGGATTTGTGTCTTTTACAACATAGATGAAATACTTATGACTCTACCAGAGTTAAGAAGTCAGCTCAATGTACTTTTTAGTTGGCCATAGACTACTTTCCTTAATAAGAGTGTAATTGGAAGACAATGCTAATGACAATAATTAAATATCTGATACTATTTTTAAAATGCTCAATTTGGAATGGATGCCATTTTCTTGCACTCATAAGAATCTGAAGTAATGTCATTCTGTACTGTGTAATGGTATACTATGTTAAGATATCATTTTGATAGACTGCTATTAGCAAGAAAAATTATTCTGAAATAGGTTCAATTTCCTAAATGTTTTCAAGATTGATAGCAGGCACATTTAGAATTTTATGTTTTCCCCAGACAATGCCAGTCAAGAAATCTCATTCTACATAAAAAAAAATTAATAAATAAGCTAAAACCAATCAGTACATTGTAATTCTATCTTTGTTCATGCTAAGTGCATCAAGTCTGCTGACGTGAATCATGCTGTATCAAGTAATGCAAACTAGCATGTATTTGTGTTCCTACATTTTATTTACAATATTCTGTTTCAGGATGTGGGCGATCATGACTCTCCACAACATCCTTTGAAGCTCTTAAAAAATTTGCCTTTTTACTAGCCCTCCCAATCTCTGATTTGCCATCCAATTACACAAGCTCAGAGGGTAAGAGGGAAATGGACAGTAACTTAAGTAACTTACTGCTCATTTCCCTCTTATTTTCAATATGTCCTGTGAGGGTTAAATTCTCCATGCCCTCTTTTTTCATTATGTATTCCAGAAATTTTAACTGTCTCTCTCTGATTCTAAGTGGAATTCAAATTTTTGATTACATAGTTCTAATTCTGTAGAGTTTGTTAATAAATAATACCTAATAATGTCTGTTTTCATATGTATATTTCACTAGAATAATTAAAATCATGGTATTACTAGTTTAGAAGGAAATGAATATTTTATTTTTAAAAATTAGTCCTGACCTGGTATCTTAACTTTAGTCACTTTCCCACTGCTTCTTTTCTATAAATACTTTCATCGTAATTGTTCTGATGAACTTTCTGTTATGGTACTTAGACTTTATGAACTTAAGTACAGTAGTAATTGGCAAAAAATTTCATGATTTTTATAGTTGAAATGGCTACGTGTAACTGTAAGTTCTACAATAAGTTTTTTTCTATTGCATTTCTCACTTGTGGAATTCTCTTCTGGCTTCTTGCTTTCCAGCCAACTCTTATCTTCAAAAATTTAAATGTCAATCATTATCTTCTGTATTCTTAATACCTGTTCTTTTATAGTTCTTTCTGCTTAATAGCGTTTTTTTTCTCATAAAAAAATTATAATGGTAGGAATAGCCATTTATAAAATATGAAGAATCTGCAATGTTACTGGTCTTGGCCTGGCATCTTGGCTTCAGTCACTTTCAAACCACAAGGTGCAATGAGTCACTTTTCTGGAGGATAGCATCAGCCATGCTGATGGAAAGCAGAGAGGGGTCTCTCAGATGATTAATGGAGAGAAGCTTAGTTTTGGTGGCATTAAAATTGACAAGCCATCTTTTGTCCCAGTTAATGACAGTTTTGAGGTCACTTTGGACATCAGCTGTCATTTTGACCTTGTCTGATTGATCAGCCTTACTATCAAGGCAGAAATAAAGGGTACTATCACCCACATACATTCCAAGTTGAGAGCTGATGCCATCAGGAAGGTTGTTAATGAAGATTAAAAACAGCATAGGACAAAGGATAGGGCCCTGGGAGACACCTGTGTTAGTACGAAAGGATGTAGATGAGTGACCATTCAGGATAATTTTCATTTCACAATTAGATAGGAACGATTGGATCAGCTCAATTTATTTAAATATCTATCACTCTATTTTTCTATACATTAAAACAAATATACAACACATGGAAAAACAAAAAATAGGGATATTTACTCAAACATAGACACCCATTAAATATAACATTATATATATATATTATATATATATATATGAGAATCTACAGCAGGCATGCCATTCCATTAATATTAGCATCATCATGTCTATAATTGTTCAATATGTATCACAGATTTTCTTTCTCTAATACAGCTCAATTTCAATGACTTGGATTTTGTTTTTCAATGCAGCCACTTTCTATTCATATACCTAACTAGCTGCGGTACCTGGCGCTGCCCATGTGTAAATGGTTACAATTGTATAAGCGCACTCCCTGCTTAGAAATGTCTGCCTGCATCCCTGCTTGCATGCATCATCTGTTGGTATACTATTCTATTCCTCGCACCTTTTTTACAGTATGTTCTTTGCAAGAGTTTCATTGTTCTTAATAAAGGAACTCCATCAATAAAATCTATTTGTGTGGTCCTTGCTTGGGGTTAAATTGTTTCAATGTTTTAGTTATTCAGTAAATTTCCTATAGCTGTAATAATTTTCAAATAGTATGGTATTGTTCACAAATCTAATAATGAAACAAAAACAGGGATGAAGCATCAGAGCTTGATTCAACTGCAATTGCAAATGCATGAATGCCCCCCCCTACACCTCTCCTTCTTTGCATGTTTACTGTAAATCCAGGGTTAATATGAGGTTCTTTGGGAATTTTATCCTTTTAATGCTTCAATAAACCTTCTCAAACAACATTGCATCAAAGGTGGTTTGAATCATATGAAGAAACTATTGGCTTTTGCAGCTGATTTTGGACTTCGTTTGTTGCAGATTTCATCCATTTAACTGAAATTATCTAAACCAAACATTCACACAAGACAATTTGTGTGTCATATGTAATTTACATGACGATTTTGGAAAGCATCAGATGAAAAATTCAGGTAGTTATGGCTAATAAACGGACATTTTGAACAGTTTTCATGGTTTTTCATTATATGCAGAGAAGCAACTAGGATTAAAACCAGACTTATTTCTTGCAATATGGCAAATTTTTGCGACATGTTTGAAGAAAATCAGATAAAGAATGAGGAAGTTATTCAAGTTTTTATTTTAAGTAGTACGAAAAACTCAATTTTTTTTTTCATTTTTTTGCAATTTTTTGTATGAAGCCAATGTTGCAGGAAAACTATGAAGCACTCTACATAAATCTTGTAGCATGAACTATGTTTTGCATTAAGTGCAAAGAACATCAGCTCATCCAGTAAAAATTTTGTTTGCTTGTAACTTTGTCTTGGTTTTTGCAAAAGTTCATACCCACCTTCAGTGGGCCTGGAGATTGAAAAGTTGGTCTTGACCTTTCTTGGCAAATTTGCAACATGTGTGTACAATTTCATTGAAATCTGTCAAGAAATGTGGATGTGCATAAATAGCAAACATAAACACACACACACAGACATCTTCTGTTTTATAGATATAGATTGATTTTTTCTCTGTTGTGAAGGCCTGTATATTAATTCTGGTGTTCTACATATTTTATGATGACATACATTCTTGTGGTTTCTGTGAAGTGACACAGCCTAAAAAAAACTGTCTTTACTGACAAATATATAAGATTTTCCATCACAACATATTGAAACATTATATATAAGTATATAAACATTATAATAAAACAGGATTTGCAATGTCTGTAATCTAAATGTAACAGTTGAATAAGAACAAGTTGAATCCATAGAACTTCTATGGTCAACACTTGTATTGTCTTTATATTTCAAGAGGGATAAATTCATTAAATTCCCATGCAGCCATACAATGCATATTGCATTCTAATAATTTTTCAAATTGGTTTTTATATCTATTTACTTTAATCATGTACAGTGGGACTCAGGGAAATTCTTTCATTTTTACACATTTTTGTTACTGAAACTAATCATTTTAGGCTGGCATATTTCTATTACCATATCACTTCACTGAAGCAGACATTAAACATGTTATGGCATTATTGTTCCTCCATCTTCACTTTCTTTCTAAGAACATATATACAGATTTAACAAACTTCAGAATGAAGATTATCGGAAGTTAAAAAGGGTTAGACATTTACTCTCTTTTCTGTTGCTATACCAAGAATTTGTGGGCAGGGGAAAGGCAAGCTAAATTTGTATTTAAGGGATGAGTAAGCTATTACAAGGTGTTATGTATGTGCTAATCGAGGAATGAATGAAGAAGCATAATTATATAATTTTATATTTCTATGGTGGCTTTTAAGTGATATTGTTCAGAAGAACATATTGAGAACTTACCCAATGTTTGAAGCTTGAAACACAACTTTAGATGCTCTACTTCAACTTTGGAACAATAACCAATAGAGAAAAAACATCTTTTCAAATTTCTAAATGATATCAAATGCATGCCAATGTGCAAACATTTGTTTTTATCTGCCACACTTATAGAATTGAAAAACCCTGAAAGCAAAACGAATTCAGAGCAGTGAAAACCCCTGAAATAAGTTGGCAAAAGTGCAAGAGAGATTAATTATAAAAAGAAAGACTTTTATTTTTCACTTTCTTATAGTTTAATGTAAAAAATCTTGATTATATTTTCTTAAAATCATTTTGCCCCAAGCAAGACAATATTGAAATATATTTAGAAGAGAATTCATTGCATAAAACTTTTTATACACAAATCAGGGATGAAGAATTTTTATCATAGTGAAAAATGTAACTGATCTGCACTAACATTAAACCAAAAATGATTGGATTATTTGCTAACTACTGCAAATTAAATAGCTTAGTACCTAAGTCATAGCTTTCAGAGCCTAGCACCTATGTCAAAGTTTTCACAGCTTAGTATGTTAGTCAACGCTTTCATGGCCTAATAAATTAGTCAATGCTTTCACAGCCTAGTACCTATGTCAAAGCTTTTCATGGTCTAGTATGTAAGTCAATATTTTCACAGTTTAGTATGTAAGTCAATATTTTCACAGTTTAGTATGCAAGTCAATATTTTTTACAGTCTAGTATGTAAGTCAAATATTTAATGAATTAACTATGAAAGTGTTAACTTAGGTACTAAGTCAAAGCTTGCCAAATTTTTTACATTGGTGATAAAGTTCTGAAAGATAAAATTTTTCTGTGATATATTGCTAAAGTTTTATTATCCAAGCCATAAATGATAGGATAAGGAACAAATAAATTTAACATGTTTCAATTTTATTTCAACTTCATCATTTTCTAATCAACAAAAATTTCTGTCAGATTATAAAAAAAAGTAAAAAAAAATTAATAAATGTTTCCTATTTGTTCTTTATTTTATCATTCTCTTGGATTTTTATCCATATTTAATTCCAATTTGTCCAAGCCATATATATAATTCAAAATATACATAAGAAATGATTCAATTAAAATTTTACTTAATAATTAAAGAAAGAATGAGTAATTTATAATAACACTAATCTGTCACAACACACCAGTTTGGAAAGCTTTGATCTAAGTAATCAAAGATTTTGAAGTTTTTAAAAATTGCCAAACTGTGTTGAATGATTTGGTGTAACAAAAATCTATATTATTAATGAATATTTTTGTATTATTTGGATGACCAGATGATGAACTGAATCAGATGACAAAGTTTTAGAGAAAATGGAAGCAAAAAGGACACTTATATTTAACATCAGAAAGAAACAGTTGACATCTCTAGGATACGTAATGAAGAAAGAGGACTTGGAAAATTTGATACTCACAGGACAGATTGAAGGCAGGAGGGATAGCAGAAAACAATGCATCACTTATCTAGCAAGCTTGAGTAAATGGATGGTAGAACAAGTTTTAGAAGAGATAACAAAAAGACAAAATTTATTAAAAGCTGCAAAGGACAGGAAATTGTGGAGGGCCATAATCGCCAAAGTTCTGAAGGGACAAGGTACATAGAAGAAACTTTTTTTTATTCTCTATTGGTTTAATAAAATATTTTTTGTTTCCAAACATGTACAAGTTCAACATAAATTCTGTTTTCCAAAAGATTTTTTTTATAATGTTCACCATGTACAAGGCCCAAGAGCCATTCGCGGTAGAGGGTTACAGAGCAAGAGTTAGGGAGGCACAGTTTATGAGGATATGTGGGGAAGATAATGGTTAATGCTAGACTTGAATAGATTAAGATTGTAGTGATGAGGGAAACATCCTCTTAGGAGTTGGTTCTACAAAGTAGTAGTTTGTAGGAAGAAGCTGTTGAAGTGGAACTTACATCTCACCAGTGGAATACAAAAGGAATGAGGGCAGATTGCTATAATGTGCATGGCTTGGTGAGTCTTAGGCATGAAGGTTAGAACTGGTGAAAATAAATAATATAGTTCTCTTGAACACTTTACATGGAAATAACTAAACTTATGAGAGGTTTACAATGTTTCATCTGTGGGGAAAGGGGTTCCAGGGTGGAAAATAATTCATCACCCACAAGACCACATGGACACTTTTGGACTCTATTGAAAATAGAAAGTGAAGACTGCCTTAGAGCATACTAGCAGCATGGCCCGGCATTGCTCATGCTTGATTAAAAAATCGAACAACATACAGCAATCGCTATCACTTGACTTAAAATATTTTTGCCCTTCCTTGCCTTTAAAGGAGTGCCCTTTGCTGTGCTGATGTTGCTACATGCCTTACTTCTTGCCTATCTAACATTGCAAATTTTTCTAAGCTCTATACTAAATATTAAATCTGTTACGAAAAAACAAACTAAACAAAATGAACACAAAACAATCAGCTTTAAAAAGGACTCGTAACTGGAAAAACCGAATGAAAAAAAAGAATGTTAACAACAAATTCTTTTTCACACCCAACCCAGTTCTGCGGAATCAGAATCAACATTGAGTTTAAGCAAGTGAATGAGCCAATTGGAGTAAAGTGCCATGCAGATTTAAATATTTCCCACTTGTGACAAATGCAGCTACTAATTTTTTTTGCATGCTAGCATGCTAGTTAACATTCGTGTCAGTCAGCTGTTGGCTCTCACTCTGACCAATAGAATCTTCCTGCCTATTTGTGGCAGCCTGCTATTGGCTCTCACTCTGGCCAGTACAAAATGGCCGCAAACTACATGAAAACTGCCATAGAAGCATGAAAAAATTGATTATTTCCACTATCGATGGGAGTTGGGAAATGCAAGGTTGGTCTTGGCCTTCCCGCTTGGAGCATGTGGATATAAATTTTGGTGTAAATCCGTCAAAAATTGTGGCTGTGCATTCGTTACACACACACACACACACATCCTGCCTTTTATAGAGATAGTCAAAATTATGTCTAATATAAATAAATGAGTCAAATTCATAGTATCAATGACCATCATTTTAGAGATTAATTAACAAGTTACTAATTCCTAAAATCAATGATAACTTTTGACTTTAACATTTTTGGTTTACCATAAATAAGTATATCTTCTATAAGTTCATAGTTCTAATATAGATGCACTTACCACTAAGAAAATCCTTTCTGGCTTAGAGCCAGTTTGAATGACACTTTCTCTCTTAGTGGAACTTCAAGTCAAGATATGTGGTTACAGGCTCTACGAGTTTTTATTGAACTGAAGAATTAACATTGAAATAATTCAAGTGGCAGATTGTTGAATTTGGAATTATACCTTCACTTTAAAATATTAGCTTATCGTGAATATTTGGTAAGAAAATTGATAGGTGAAGAGGTTATGTGGGTGTCTCATTGCAAAATGTAATCTGTATGGCTGAACAATTGTGTCATGTGATTTGATAGTAAATAAATAAAGAGATACATGCTGGTTTGCTGCCATTACGTATTTTTAAATAAATGTGAGGAAGAAATAAGTATGTATAATAATAAATATAAATGTTATTTTAAAAAAATGAAACTAAGTGCACAGAAAGAAGGCTACCATACTTTATATTATTTAAATAAACATGAGTCTTACTAAGCAGATGATTTCTTATCTGACATGCCATATGCAATTTTCAAAGTTCTCTTTAATATAGGTTTTTTTGTTTGCTTTCTATATGGATTTGTTGATTATTGTGATATCACTACCAGTATCAAGTTGCATTTTCACTTGCACATTATTATTTATTTACATACACAAATTTTCATTGGTTTTCTGTAATTATTATTTCTGTCACAATGCTGTGTACAAAATTTTTTTGTGAGAACTTTTCCTTGCTTTAGTCTTACAGTGTGACGTTTTATGTCATACTTTTCCACACTTGTAGCACTTTGAATTCTTCAAGGGACAGTCATCTCTGAGATATAAAATTCCACATCTGAAACCTGGATTCATTTTTCTTTTTCTTCA
>CAHIKZ030005408.1:1945000-2107500 GCA_903632075.3 Acanthosepion pharaonis | reverse complement strand
CTTGCTAATTACAGTTAATATTACAATATTAAAGAGTGAGTCTAGGTACAAGTATTGGTGGTCTATGGTGTCTTGATGAACATTTGTCTACTACTTCAGTCCTTATGTACCATGCATGACACACACTTGGGTGATCATGTCTTTTTTTGATTCACGATTGACCTGGCAGGTGAATTCCCACAGTAGGCTGTGGTTACTTTCTGCAATAGAGTGGTTCCCAACCTAGGCTATAGGATCCAGTCTGTCTTGCTGATTAACCCATAGCTGGGGGAGAAGAGATGGATTCATACCTTTCCCAAGAGTGAATGTAATGAACTCAACTGGAATTCAAACTGTACTCTCTGAATTTATATTTTGAATTGTTATTAATCACACCACCCACACTTCCAAGCAGTTATCCATCTCAGTATGATCAGATTCAATGTTGGTTAACTTTGGTGAGTGGACAAGAACTAGTGATATGGCCATAATATGCTTACTGCTAGATAGTCTAAATTTTGCATAGAAGACTCAGAAGATTCTTTGACCACCATTTGTTTTGTGGAAGAGAGAATGGAGTGCTATGTCATCAAATTTGTTACCTCATGATTTACTAAGCTAAAAGTAAATTACTGAAGACTATTTTTTGCTATAATAAGGTAAACTTATATCTATAGTCCTCAGCCAGTCTTTCACTGGCTAAACCAATGATGTGCTTTGATTCTTGTTTGTGTTGTTGTAAACAAAAAATAGAAAAGACCTTCACAAATCATCTTTTCAATATATTGAACCCCAGGTATGGGTTAAATAGTAGGAATTGTATCAGTAAATCGTATCTCCAAAAAACTCTTACAATCTAAAAAAAAAGTATTTTCTGGCTTAAAATAAGCATTGATAGGCTGTAACAAAAAAAGAAATCAATCACTATATGAGGTTCTTTATTCATAGATTCACCTGGCACAGTCTGGTGGAGATAGGCAAGTGGCACTTGGAAAATTTTTTCTGCTACTTCTATCTTATCTCACAACAGTCTAATGGACCAATTATCTCTTTGGCCAATGAGAACTCAAACTGCCTCTGACTCTACATTTCTTACTCTAACCATCTCTCTCTCACTTCTGGCTGCCCATGACTCTACATATCCACCAACAGCTTCTTACTGGGGTCTCTGCAACCACTCTGTTAATGGCCCCACTCTCTGTGACTGTTTATCTTTCTTGCTCTAACAGTCACTCCCCTGTCACTAACTGTTTTGTTAATTTTATTCTGCCTATCTGTATATCATGATGTGCAGCCTTCTGATTTAATCAAATCGTGGCTCTGATTATATAGGCCTATGACTGGAATTCTTTAACTTCCTGCTGTGTGGTACTTAATCACAAATTCTTATTATTTAACTGCTTCATTTCCTTTTTCCTTACTTGTGGACAGCTATAAAGGGCCTGTATTTTAACTTTACTGTTGGTTGTTGTAAAACCAGGCCTAGCCAAAAACATTTCAGAACCAACTTGATATCATTTTGTCATAATAGCATAATAGATGTTTTGGATTGTGTTCTGTTTTTTGTTTTTGTTTTCTTATTTATTCTTAATGAAAAATGTAAAATAAATATATGAAATATGGGAAACTTGTATTGATATTTACTTGTTATTTTTAATTTTTTAATTTATTTTATTTTATTTTTTTGCAGGCTTCTGTGATTCTTAATTACAGAGAGCATCATTATGAGCAAGAAAACAATTTTAATTTGTGCAGCTTCAGTGTTGGGTATCGCCATCATCATTGGACTGCTTGCTTCATCTTTTCGAAAGCTTCAGTCTTATCAAGGTTTGTCTTCTTACTTATTACAAATTCATCTTAAAGATGTAGAGCCATTTTGATTTACATCTATAAAAAGCAGCTTTCATTATGACAGCTGTAAAGTCTATATGTGTACTCTTCTTTTTAGATCTGAGCCCATATGGTTGCAACCGCTTTTAGATAGAAGCCTGTATGGTTGCACCCCCTTTTAGGGATGGGTCCATGTGGTTGCACCCCCTTTTTAGATATGAGTTTGTACAGTTGCATCTATTATATTAGATACAAACTGTGTGGTATGAGCCCAGCCCATGTAGTTGAACTTTGTTTTTTTTTCTAGATATGAGCCCGTACAGTTGCAGCTTCCTCTAACCCATATATCATTGCACCCTTTTTAGATATGAACCAGTAAATGCTAGATATTTATTAATAAATAATACTCTGTGTGTTTTTCCACCAAAAGAAAAATTGTAGAAGCAATGTACATTTCTCTAGATAAAACTTACATTTGTGCACATTTCTGTAAATAAAACTTACATCTGTGCATATATATATAATATATATATATATATAATTATTTATTTAAAAATATGATTCCAAAACGCTACATAAGAAGTCTCGTGTTTCAAAACAAGAGCCGAAAACTTCAATATAATTATTTAAATTAAATTGAGCTAAAATAAGCTCTGTTCCATCTTCAAGCGAAATTTTTTTTTGGAATAACGTATATCTAAAATTTACGTGTTTTAAAAATTGAAATCAAAATATCCATGCTAACATCTAGGGCGAATTGTTTAAATTGTGTAGGCGAGTGTTGAGTGTTAATAATAAGTATCAGTATAGAGTTACTTTCATAGATGTCAAGTCAGGGAAAGGTGGGGGTGTTTAAATTTGAAACGGAAGATGTATTAACCCTCGTCTAGTTTGCATGTCTATGGATATTTATTAATTTTTTTATGAAAGGGATTTGTGCATATAAAAAAACTGTCGTAACGTTTGTTTTTTGACGACTTCATAAAGGGTTATCTTTTTTGTAGGGTATTTAAACTATTTATTTGGGCTATGGATTATGAAGGGTGTTATATTGCATGCATGTTTTTAGTTAATTATTCAAACCATGAATCTGATGAGTGGGCTATGGATTAAACAAGTTATTATATTGTATGCTATTTTTTTTAGCTAATAATTCAAACCAAAAATCTGATGATGTCTACAAAAAACTGTTAACTCGTGTCTATTGTTTAATAGATTATTATTATTTTGAAGCTTAATGATGTGCAATTTTTCATGGAGGCACAAAGGGCATGGGTCATCCCAAGTTTTACATGTTCTAGCCTTGTTTATAATTTTCCATTTAACTTTAGGTGTCCTATTTGTTTCCTTCAGATGCCAGAAATATTTAGATAGTGAAGTCTGATTTCTTTTGTTTATATTATTGAAAGAGCACATGCTGCCTCCATCTATCTTTAAATTCATTCTTCGTGGACTCAATGCTAGTGCTAGGGCTCTCAGTGGATGATATAGTACATTGGTATACCACAGATTTAATGCAGCATTTATTTTCTAATGGGCAGTCTTCTAGGTTTCTACAGTGACATAATTTTCTCTTTTTATTGTCTGATTTAAGTGCAGGGTTTTTTTATTAATACTGTTTTAGGCATGGGGGTTTGTTCAAGATCTTATTATTGTGTTTTTTTTTTATTATACGTTCAAGATTTTCAGAGCAGCTGTAACTCAATTTTAGGGTGTTCTTATTGAATATATTACTAAGCTTATTATTGGTGGGGAAGTGTTTATCAATTAGAGCTAAGAATGTCTGCCCTAGTTTAATATTAACCATTTGGTTGAACGGAGGGGTGTACCAAATGATTTTTCTTTTCCTGTTTTTTTTCCCATTGCCAGTGCAATTTTCTCTATAGTTAATGTTAGCATTTTTATAACCACTATTTTTTAGGGCAGTGTTATAGAAGCCATTGTGTTGTTGGAATATTTCCTTGTTAGCGGAGTTATTGCTAATTCTATTTTCTATTGATGAGGGTATATGTTTAATTATGGATGGAGGATGGTTTGACTTCGGGTGTATATATAAAGGGTTAGCATTTGGTTTACTATAAGGTTGGTATGTGTTGCCTGGTAAGTCTAGAGTTACGTTGAGGAAGTTTACCCTTTTCAAATTAGAAGAGACAATTATCTTTAAGTTTAGTTTTTTTAAATTCACTAAATATAATTTTTCTGATTTTTTCAATCTTAAAACTAGTAGAACTCCTCACCACCATGAGCCCGTCATCTCTATACAGCCCATCATTAAGCTTCAAAATAATAATAATCTATTAAACAATAGACACGAGTTAACGGTTTTTTGTAGACATCATCAGATTTTTGGTTTGAATTATTAGCTAAAAAATAGCATACAATATAATAACTTGTTTAATCCATAGCCCACTCATCAGATTCATGGTTTGAATAATTAACTAAAAACATGCATGCAATATAACACCCTTCATAATCCATAGCCCAAATAAATAGTTTAAATACCCTACAAAAAAGATAACCCTTTATGAAGTCGTCAAAAAACAAACGTTACGACAGTTTTTTTATATGCACAAATCCCTTTCATAAAAAAATTAATAAATATCCATAGACATGCAAACTAGACGAGGGTTAATACATCTTCCGTTTCAAATTTAAACACCCTCACCTTTCCCTGACTTGACATCTATGAAAGTAACTCTATACTGATACTTATTATTAACACTCAACACTCGCCTACCCAATTTAAACAATTCGCCCTAGATGTTAGCATGGATATTTTGATTTCAATTTTTAAAACACGTAAATTTTAGATATACGTTATTCCAAAAAAAAATTTTGCTTGAAGATGGAACAGAGCTTATTTTAACTCAATTTAATTTAAATAATTATATTGAAGTTTTCGGCTCTTGTTTTGAAACATGAGACTTCTTATGTAGCGTTTTGGAATCATATTTTTAAATAAATAATTATATTTATGCTCTACTTTTGTATCGAGCACTATTTTTTAAAAATACTAAGGGACTTTGGATTATTTACCTAACCAGTTCCTTCCTATTTTCTTTAAATTTTCACATATATATATATATATATACATGCCCACACACAGTGCGTTTGAACAAATATTCATACACATACAAATTTTTCATATAATTAACTTTACACAGATGCATAAATATGCATAAGAAACAGAAAAAAAACAGATGCATAAGAAACAGAAAAAAATTTAATCGAAGTAAATTCCATTTATCCATTTTAATGGGTGAAAAAAGTATTCATACAGTACAAACAGGAATACATAATCTTCATTTAATACTTTGTAGAATAGCCATTATTCAGTTCTACAGCAACCAACCTTTTTTCGTTTTCAATTAATGATTTGCAAATTTTAGTTGGCATTTTGTTCCATTCTCCTTCATGTATGGTCTTCAGATCCTGGATGTTTTTTGGACATCTCGATCAGATTTGAATTTTCAAATAACACCCCAGATTCTTGATTGGGTTTAAATCTGAGGACTGACTTGGTCATTTCAGGATATTTACATTATATTCAGCAAGCCATTTCTTTATAGATTTTGCAGTGTGCTCAGGATCATTATCTTGTTGGAAGATCCAATCAGGAGGAAGTTCAAGATTTTGCTTCCAAAATATTTTGATATGCTGTGGCATTGATTTTACCATCTATTACTGATATATGCTGCCAGAACCTTTTGCAGAAAAACATCCACAAACCATGATGCTGCTGCCACCAACAAATTTCACTGCTGGAATTATGTTCTTTTGTTTGAAGGGATTGCCATCTTTCCTCATTACAAGATTTCTAGAATTACGTCCAAACAACTCAATTTTTGTTTCACCTGTCCATAATACTCTTTCCCAATATGATTTTTCTTTATCCTTATGTTCACGAATGAATTTCAACCTGGCATCTCTGTGTCTTTTCAGTAGCATTGGGGTTTTCCGAGGGGAGTGTGACTTTAGATTGTTCCTATGAATTTCATTGCTTATTGTCTGTTTAGTGACACAGACTCCTCATGAAAGCATCCTGCAACTGTTGACAAGTAACCATTGGATTTTGTTTAATTTGACAAGTTAATTTCCTCAATGATCTTGAAGAAATCTTTCATGGAACACCTGTTCTTCTTTGGTTTTCAACAGTTTTTAGTATTTTATACCTTGCAGTGAATGAACTAATAGTAGTAAATGGAATATTCAGGTTCTCTGAGATTTTCCTGCAACTTTTACTTTTTTTCTAGAGCTTAACAATCAGTTCTTTTTGCAAATTTGTCAGTTCTTTACCTGTTCCCATAATAAGCTTCTTGCACGAATATCAATTAAAGAATGTTCTGTTCGTATTTTTTATGCTAAAAATAACTAATGATAAAATTATTGGAACATTTCAGAATATTCCACTTAAGTAATCTAGAGTATTAAAGTAATTTAAGTTTTAAAATCTGAAATTTGCATTGTATGAATATTTTTTTCAAACATTAAAATGTATAAATGGGATTTATTTCTATTAAATCAAAAATGAAAATAACACTGACATCTCATTTTAACAGATATATTTTCCAAAATTACACAAAAATTTCTTGAAATACTAAAGAGTAAATTTATTCAATAAAATTGCCATTGACTTCAACCACAGCCTTCAGCTGACTTTGGAATCTCCTGCAACTCTTCTAGACAGTCTCTTTGTATAAGTTGATGAATATTGCCGTAATTCTTACCTTCAGTTCATCTTTGGAGTTACAAGGAGTTTTGTTGATCTTTCACATCAGTTGCAGTCTGTGGAGTTAAGTGGCCAGATATAAAGGGTAATGTGATTGCAGAAATTGTCTGACAGGCATGATTAGGTTCTCTCACTTGTGTGGCATGGTGCAGAGTCCTGTTGCCATACATAGGGTCTTCCAGCAGCTACCCTCTTGACTCAGGGCAGCACTACCTCCTCAAGGCACTTGATGTAGTCCTCCATGTTGAGTATGAAGCCTGGTGGGAAGATGAATGGAGGCATAATGACACCATCACTAGTGATTACTCCAAACACTACAAAGTTGACTGGATATATTATCTGACTCTTTCTGAATCCTCTGTAATGTCCTCAGATTGACACCTATAAACTCTGAAATGTTTGTATTGGAACTTCCGGTGTCAATTTCAAGCAGTACAGCATGCTGTTTCCAAATTTCTCATGGAGTGAATTGTGTCATGGTGCTCTTTTCCTCACAGATGGTGCCCGACTGACTTTACTATACTCTGCAACTGATAAAATCAAAAACAATGTGCATGTGTGAAATTAAAAAAAAAAAAAATGTCGACAATTTATCCATCGCACCCTCTGTCTCTGTGTATATATATATATATATATATATATATATATATATATATATATATATATATATATATATATATATATAAATAATAATTTTCATTGAATAATATAGAAATATTATATCTATTTCTATAATAATCCTTTCCAGCTGTCTAATCAGTTTCTTGATGTTAAGAGCTCATTCCTCAAGGAAGGTGCTGTAGTTTTTTCATACCCAAGTACTTTTGATATCCTCCAAGATCATCTTCAGGGGTGAATTACAAAGACAAACTTATTATGATTGTTGTGATGATGATTTTTAAAAAACATGTGTGAATGCACTCTATTATAATTATTTGAAATTTATTCATTGCAGCTAATTGGAATTTTTTGCAAAACAAGCACCTCAATATAATTCACACCTGTGGAAGATCTTTGAGGAGATAGACAGTACTTTAGTAGGAAAAGCCTGAATATGGACAAGTTCTGTCTATCTTACTTTTGCGCATCTTAATTTTTAATATTTTTATTTCAGCTTGATAAAAATCAATCAAAAATCAAAATGAAAGTGGTTGTAATTCATTTAATAAAGGTTTTTCTTAACGAATATAGTTTAATTAAAATTTGTTGCTCCTGTTGATGTTACAATGTCGATCAGTCTTTTTCTATAATTTTTAAGAAGTTTCTGGTAGTAGAGAGTGCCAAATTTTGACCATTCTTCTTGGCAAAATTCCCATGATTGCTCGATATTACCTGGGGTTTCTTGCATACACTGGACTTGAATCAAAGATTTTCAATTGGGTTTAGATAAGGTTTTTGATGTTTCATGCATGACAAGGCCATTCCAAGACTTAACATTTCTTTTTACAAACCCATTCATTTATGGATTTGATTTGATGCTTCAGCTCATTGTTCTGTTGAAGATTCTAGCCTTGCCCTAAACCCAACTTTTGAACTGAGGACAAGACACTTTCATTCAAAATTGCTTGGTATCTTGGTGTAGAGTCGATTGTGCTGTCAATGCATACTATTTTGCCAGTTCTGGCTGCAGCAAAGCACCCCCAAATCATAAAGCTGTCACCATCATATTTAATGGTTGGTATCAAATTCTTCTTTTCAAAAGCCGTATTAGGAGCTCACCAGATATACCATCTATTGTTCTTCATAAAAAGCTCTTGTTTGGTCTTATCTGACCATAAAACCTTTTACCAGAATGCTTCTTGCTTAATACGAGCTTTGGCATAGATGAGGCGATCATGCTTGTGCTATTTCGTAAGCAGTGGCTTTTTCTAGGCATTCTGCCACAAAGATTGACGTTGTTCAGATTTTGTCACACTGCAGATGTATGCACATGGATTCTGACATTGGCCAGTGAGCAGTGGAGAACTGCAAAAGTTGCAGCAGATTTACCTGTGCTTGCTGAACTAGATGTCTACTTGCTCTTGCTGTTATTTTTTGCGAACATCCACTTCTTGATTATGATGCCGTCATGCTAAAGGCCTTCCATTTATAAATAATTTGTTGTGTGCTGGAGATGTGCACTCCAAACCGTTTGTTTTTAGCATTCTCCATCTTTATGGGTTTCAACTATGTGATTTTTTTTAAAGCTTCAGGAAGTTCTTTTGATCTTTGCATATATATTTTTTAAAATTTAGTCTCTAACTGTACACTTTTGCATACACAATGAGTTATATTGTTTGACTGCAGTATACACAGCTTACTAAAAAAATGAACACTTGCCATTTTGATTTTTACACGTGCACAAAAAATTGTTTGCACTGGTAACCATGTAAAACAAAAATACACATTGTAAATGTAAGGGTTTACTTACTTTTGCACATCTTAATTTTTTATGAATATTTTTATTCCAGCTTGATAAAAATTTTGAAAGTGGTTGTAATTAATAAAGTTTTTTCATAATGAATATATATATATATATATATATATATATATATATATATCATTTAATTAAGATTTGTTGATTATCTGGAAAAAGAGACAATTATTTTAAATGTTATCTTAGGGGTTCACTTACTTTTGCACAGCACTGTGTATCTCTATCTCTCTCTCTCTCTCTCTATATATATATATATATATATATATATATATATAAATAAAACAATATCACTCAAATCAGGAAAGTATTTAAACAAAAGAAACTACTTATTTGCTTAAAGGAAACTAGCAGTATAACTCGTCTTTGAACAGATCTTTCATTATTGGGAATTTTTGCTGTTCAATTGGAGCAGTTTAAGTTTAAAGCCAGCCCACCCAAAAATCATTATTAATAACAACAATTGGGTGCAACTAAGGCACATCCTCAAGTGGAAGGGGTTAACATTTTGAAGTGGGGGGTCCTGAAAAGGGCCGTTTTTTGCATTCCCAATCTTATTTCAGGCCTATGTGCAGCAGCAGTTGAAGAGGCATTTCTCCTCAGTCACTGAGTCCTTTGATCATCATTTTCAGCCTTGTGCACAGAAGCGGCCAGGTATGCTCTTCTGAAAAGCCGATGGCTACATTTTATCTTTGGACTCGGTGGCTCTGATTGAAGCATTCCGAGAGGAATTTTGAAACAGGCAAACTGAATGTTCTAAAGACGATTCGTTATCTATTATTCATATGGCAGACCTGGCGACAGCAGTTTTGTGACCTAGGCAAGTTCTTTTCTTTGGTGGCATGTCTTAGGCAAGTATGACTTGTCAGATGGAATGTGTGGGCAAATACCAGAAGAGAACGCTGTAAAGCTACAGGGATCACTAAGCTCGAATATCTTTAGGAAAGGTTGGAAAAATAAATGTTGAATAATAAAAAAAGCAAGCTCACTTATTATTAGGGTGAATGCAATGCAAAAACTGGCAGGACAATAAAAAAATTTAAATTGAGAACGGCTATAAACGACAATGAAAGCAATGCCTTAAAACTGTAATAGTAGTAGGCTTTATGCAATTGAGAATTAATATAATTAATTATATAAATTTAACTGTATAATATTGTAATAATTTAAACTATTTATTTTTATTAAAATTTTTATGAAAGATATATATCCAAGAACAGGTAGTAAATAGTAAAATGTTGCTGAGAGTTATAATGGACAGGAAGTAGTGGAGAGCCATTGTCACCAACAATTTGGATTCAAAACCAGCACTGAAGAATTATCGATCAAACAAAAACAAATTTCATTGAAATTGGATGGAAACTGTGGAAGCACATAAACAACATCCGATCATACATACACACACACATACACACACACATACACACACACACACACATTTTGAGAATTAGAGATACAGATGGTTTCTTTTCCTTTTATATTCAAATCTGTCAGTATTCAGCTGCTGAATTTCTATTGCTTCTAACCAGGTTCTGATTATGTACTAGCAGCTATACCCAGCTGGTCGATTAGAAAAAGTGTTCAATTCGAATGGAGCAAAAACAGCATCATGTTTAGATGTAACAGTCTATCTTCTTCAATTACTTTAAAGTACTGCCATTAAAAAACATTTTGAATTAATGCAGTTACTGATATAACAGAGGTAGTTTGTATTTATTTAATCAAAGCTAGCCGAGGACACGAAGGGGTAAAACAGGCTACATGAAAACCCATTTTAGACCACAATTATTTTGGAGTTTTTGAAATTCAATTTTTCAGTGTGCTACCAGGGATGTAAAAGAGGATCCATTTGTAAAGCAGTTGTTAAGTTTGATGAAAATTGGTTGGAAGATCACCAAAAAATAAGAAAGAAACCAGTATTTATTTCGGTTTTCACTATATAGGTGGACTTAATTATCAAGTTAAATGACTGTTAAACAATCAACTTATTGTTGGCTACAATTGAATGAAGTTTGTATTGGATTGCTTTGAAAATTCAGTGAATTTTTAGTTTAAAATTTGTGTTGAAATCAATTTTTTGTTTTTCATGGTTTTTGGCTATAAATGCATTGGTGTAGAAATAAAAATAAGGTATCGTTGAGCTCGTCATGATGTAAATAACCTACATAGTGAGTTTGAATGAAATCAGAGGAAAAAAGTTGAATTTATCGATTTTTGATCAGCTTTATTGGTTATTGATTTTTTAAAAATTATTGATTTTTTTTTTATGCTAAGAACCTTGTATGAGCCAAGTTTGGTCAAAATCAGTTGGATGGATCTTGAGTGAAAAGGTATCACACAGGCAGGCACACAGACATCCTCTGTTTTATTTATATATATATATATATATATATATATATATATATATATAACAGAGGATGTCTGTGTACCTGTATATATATATATATATATATATATATATATATATATATATATATATATATATATATATAGAGAGAGAGAGAGATTTACTTGTCTCAGTTCTTGATAAACCAAAATTTTGGCCATTCCACATCCCAAGTTATCAACAATAGTGTTTCACATTTATCACTGTTAAATTGTGAATTAAATGAAGCAGACACCATTTTTTAAAAATTTTTATTATCTATATTGATTTTTCTCTTTCTTTTCCAGTGGGGCTTATTTACAACAAAATTACCCGAAATTTAAATAATAACCCTCAGACTGAAGGCCTTCACATTGGGCCTCCTGGATATGAATTCATTATTTTTCCAAATGTCTATGAAACAATGATCTTTGATGATCTTCAGGTAAACTATAAACTTTTATTTTTCTCTTTCATAGGCTTTTTGCAAGTTTATTTATATATATATATATATATATATATATATATATATATATATATATATGATAAAATATAGTTTTAAGGTGTGCTCTATTTATAGGTTAAAGTGATAGAGCATATGTAAATATAAAAGTGGACATTAAAGTCAACACCCAGTGGCAACATTCTGTTTCATGCTTACATGCAATTGTCAGGCATGAAACAGACTGTTACTGCTGGGTGTTGACTTCAATATCCACACACACACACATATATATATTTGGTTGAATTGATGTGAGTTTGTGACAATTGCAAAAGCGTGAAACCCAGGGTCACAAACCAACATCAATCCAACCAAATCTGTTATCATCTTTGATATTGAGTGCTTTCTAATAAGTACTGTGCATATAATATATAAATAATAATATATATAATATATTACACATATTTTTGTTTAAATGATATTGACAAGTTCTCTCTATCAATGTCTTTCATTTAATTTTTTAAATTTTCTGAATTAAGTGTTTTGTGCTATCAGTATATTTGCCAAAGTTCATATTTATATTTATTTTATATTATTTTCTTCCTGAGTACTTTCAAATGTTACTACATTTGTTTTCAATGATTTTTCTGAGGTACTAAAAAGGATAGATCATCAGAACAATTACCATGGAAATAGTTATTAAAAAGACACAGAGAAGATACAATATGGGGATGGGAAAGGGGCTGAAGGTGAGATACCAGATCATGACTAATAACATTACAGATTTTTTTTTTTGATTTGACCAAGAATCTCTAAAAACATAGCAGAAGCATCAGACCAGATGTAACTGTGTTGTTTTTGTTATTTTATTTTTTTTTTATGTAATCATTTACACTAAGCATATTGAGGGTAAAAAAAAATAGAAGGCAGCAAGCTACTACTTACCTGATGAGCTTGTGTGAATGGATGATCAAACAGAGAGTTTGAAACCTTAACTAGATCGGAAGAGCCATAACCGTCTATTATCTGACACAGAAGGATGAATTTTCAAAAAAACGTTCTGGGAACAGACCTAAAATTCAATTTTAGAAATAATTACACATCTTTTTTGTGTCTTTGTATTCTTGTATTTATATTTTTTTTTTTTTTTTTTTTTTTTTTTTTTTGAGATATCAAGTTAAATTTTTGTTCATTGTTTTCCAGTGCCTTAATCTTAATGGTGTCCGAATTATACTTGATGTGACATGCCAATTTAAAATCCAAGTGCCCCACATGAAAAAAGTTGTAATGGAATTTCGGAATTTTGATAGATTCAAACAAGTCTTGAAATATATGGGTAAGTGGCCTTCATTTAACTTGTAATGACATAACGTTTTTTTTTGGGGGGGGGAGATGTAATCATTTCACCCGAAACAAGGCAATAAAGCCACTAAGACACAGGTCGTTACTGAGAGGAAAAATCTTTATTAAGGAAAGTTTTTTCTGTTTAGTGGCATATCAACTTCTTATGGGTCATCTAATGCTGAAATTTAATTTTCTTGGGAGCATTAGTAATTTTTTTATTTTTTTTTATTTTTTTTTACAAAATTACATTGCTGGTAATTTTTTTATTACGAAAATGTAATATGAAAACCAGGAATAATTCTCTCTCACTCTCTCTTTTATTTCCAAGATTTTTTTCATATTGTTGTTTGCTCCCTCTAAAGAATCTATGTTGGACTCTTCTGCCTACTATAAGATTAGTAGGAGAGAAGGCCTTGGGGGAACAGTCGAATAGATTGAATGCTGGGGTAACTGACACACACTCACTAGTCATGTAATACTTTTCTGTTGTACTTACTGTTTAATCTCTATCTATAAAAGGCAGGATGTATATGTGTGTGTGTGTGTGTGTGTGTGTGTGTGTGTGTAACGAATGCACGGACGCAATTTTTGATGGATTTGCACCAAAATTTACACGCACATGCTCCAAGTTAGTGGAAAAGCCAAGACCAACTTTGCATTTCCCAACTCCCATCAATAGTGGAAATAATCGATTTTTTTCATAATTCTATGGCAGTTTTCATGTAGTTTGCAGCCATTTTCTACTGGCCAGAGTGAGAGCCAGTAGCTAGCTGTCACGAATAGACAGGAAGATTCTATTGGCCAGTGTGAGAGCCAACAGCTGACTGACATGAATGTTAACTAGCATGCTAGCATGCAAAAAAATCGATAGCTGCATTTGTCACAAGTGGGAAAAATTTAAATCTGCATGGCACTTTACTCCAATTGGCTCATTCACTTGCTTAAACTCAACGTTGATTCTGATTCCGCAGAACTAGGTTGGGTGTGAAAAAGTATTTGTTGTTAACATTCTTTTTTCATTCAGTTTTTCCAGTTATGAGTCCTTTTTTAAAGCTGATTGTTTTGTGTTCATTTTGTTTAGTTCTTTTTTCGTAACAGATTTAAGGTTTAGTATAGAGCTTATAAAAAATTTGCAGTGTGAGATAGGCAAGAAGTAAGGCATGTAGCAACATAGCATGATAGCGATTGCTGTATGAGTCGTATGATTTTTGAATCAAGCATGGACAACGCCGGACCATGCTGCTAGTATATGATATATCTGCAACACTTGTTTTGTTATTTCTTTAACCATTTACTTGGTCACAACATTACTATAGATTAAGTACTCAAGATCCTGAATATAAAAAAAAAACTTAAATTTTATACAAAAGGGAGGCCATTTTGCTATGTGATTGGCACCCACTCCCATCAAGATCATCATCCTCTCTCCCTATTCTCTTTCTTTCCCCCAGAAAGCCCACACATCTGACCAGAAGCCTTTTGGTTCAAAGAGGATTGAGACAGGCAATATCTGGCAAACCTGGTTGCATTGGGCTGTCAAATGCTTGGTCTGCCTTGGTTATGCCAGCCTGACTGGTGCTGCCTTCTTCCACTGGTTTGGCCATTGAGATTGTGTAGATGTTTGCCAATTCTGCTATTGAGGTCTTCAGGGGTTGGTCACATTCAGTCTGGTCCTTCTTCATTGACCTTACTGCTATGGGTGTGGCCCTACAGATATTGGAACTCCAGACAGCTTTCCTCTTGAGATCACTGTGGCAAGTAAACCTTCTACCATGATAAGGAATGACCATATATATATATTTTACACTGGATGTCAGAGTGAACAATTTATCATCAAATGTACATTATGTAATTTCATTGTAAATTGATCCCCCTATAGAAGCCATTGGAAATATGATCATATAACATGATTTCTTAAAATGTAATATATATATATGATAGGATAAAGAACAAATAGGAAACATTTATAAATCTAACTTTTATTAAAACTTCATCAGAGAATGACATATGGAAGAACATTTATTGATTCACCTGAGACAGTTTGTATTAAGCCTCACTTGATGAAGCTTATGAATTCAGTTTTAGAAGCATTGACATCATCCAATGTTACTGGCAGCATTTTATAGATGATGTAGGAGAACTAGCTATAATATTGAATAAATCACTAAAAGTTCAATGTACTTATCTCAATTGACTGGTTTATCCAACATCTGGCCCTGACGAATATTTTGATATGAAACTCTGGAGTCAGTCAATTGAGATAAGTCATTGAACTTTTATTGATTTGTTGAATATATATGTAGCCAAAGTTTAACCTTTGTGCCTGCAAAAGAACAGTCTGTCTGTAGATACCACTGTACACATTGTGTTCAGCAGAGGATGTGCAAGTAGCATAATAAATAGCAGCTTGGAATGAGAACTCAAAGAGCTGAGTTCAAATTACAGTTAGGTTTGTTACATTCACTTTTTTACCCTTTGGAAAGATTATGAATCCATCTCCTCTCCCCAGCTATGGGTTAAATAGTGGGATTTGTATCTGGAAAAATTAGTGCTACTATTTATATAATTATTAATGCAATATTTTGTTGTCAAAAACAAGAAAGGAATTATTCATACACTCCAGAATGTATTTCAACTTTAAATAATCCACAAAAGGTTGATAAACTGTAAAAAAAAATGAATCAATCAATACATCCTGCATTCAGTAGCAATTGCTGCTGATTCAGTAAAATGGAGTTTAAAGGAAATATGTTTGAAATGTTAAGATAGTATTTTTTTGTTACTACCACTTATAAAGATTGTACTAATAAGACAAATGTTATTTATTTACCCCAGCAAATCATGTCATGGGACTAATATATATATATATATATATATATATATATATATATATATATATATATATATATATATATATAGTATTAAGAAATATAGTCTTAAGATGTGCTATATTTATGGGATAAAGTGGTCAATATCAGAGATAGAGTGTGTGTTTCATGCTAGATGCAATCATCAGGCCTGATGATTGCATCTAGCATGAAACAGACTGTTGCCTCTAAGTGTTAACTTCTATGTTCACTTATATATATATATATATATATATATATATATATAGTGCACACTGAATGCTCAAAGTAAAATAACAGAACTGTAAATTATATATTAAAAATAAATACATTTTTTTCCACACCATTAGTACAATTCTGGGTTTCATGCACAAGCTAATTAGGTAAGTTATGTGCTGTTTTCCTCTGTCTCTCTTGCCTTCAATCTGTCCTGTGAGTGTCAAATTTTCCAAGCTCTCTTTTCCCGTGTACCCTAGAAATTTCAATTTACATTAATTTCATTATTCGGACTATTGTCCTCATCTTTATTGTCATATTCACAACATTTCAGCTGTTGTCCACTCTGGCCTTCTTCAGGTGATATACGTTGGAATAAAGTGTGTAACAGTCGAAATGTTGTGAATATGACAATATAGATGAGGACAGTAATCTGAACAATGTAAATAGTGTAAATAGTTACAATACCTCATCTCAGAAATATAGACTGATCCTGAAGAAGGCCGGAGAGTATGATGGCCAAAACGTTGTGAATATGGCAGTAAAGATGAGGACAATAAATAATGTAAATAGTTACAATACCTCCTCTCAGAAATATAGACAGATAAAAATTTCAACTGTCTATTTCTAATGTTAGATATAAGTATCCTTCTTGTTTTCATTTTTTTTCATTTTTTTTTTTTTTATCTTTTATAAATTCATGTTCCTATATCTTTGTTTGGTTGTAAGATTTAAGCTGTGAAAACTCGTACGTGATTTTGTGTAAAGAATTTTTACAGCATCCGAAAAGAGAGTTGAAATTTACTTTTAGAAAAGACGCTTAAATCTGAGATTATTTTTATGATTTTCATGGTAACCATTTGTGTTGCAGGAATTGCAGCCATTCATGAAGCATGCAGCAATTTCACAACTGCCCAGTTCCAAGAAGTCCGTGAAGCTTTTCAGTTTACTGTTAGAAATAAAATTGAAGAAAGATTCAACAGTGTCCATGCTGATGTCTCGGGAATACAAGTCAGTCATTTTTTTTCTCTTTATTCCTTTCAGTCTCAGAATAAAAAAACAAAAAAGAAGGCTTATGATGAGTCTTCTTTGTTTTTACACCATTTAATCTGAAAGAAAAGGTTTATTAAGGTTTCTTATTGTTTTTTACACCATTTAATTTGAAAGAAAAGGTTTATTAAGGTTTCTTATTGTTTTTACACCATTTAATCTGAAAGAAAAGGTTTATTAAGGTTTCTTATTGTTTTTACACCATTTAATTTGAAAGAAAAGGTTTATTAAGGTTTCTTATTGTTTTTACACCATTTAATCTGAAAGAAAAGGTTTATTAAGGTTTCTTATTGTTTTTACACCATTTAATCTGAAAGAAAAGGTTTATTAAGATTTCTTATTGTTTTTACACCATTTAATCTGAAAGAAAAGGTTTATTAAGGTTTCTTATTGTTTTTACACCATTTAATCTGAAAAAAAGGTTTATTAAGGTTTCTTATTGTTTTTACACCATTTAATCTGAAAGAAAAAGTTTTATTAAGGTTTCTTATTGTTTTTACACCATTTAATCTGAAAGAAAAGGTTTATTAAGGTTTCTTATTGTTTTTACACCATTTAATCTGAAAAAAAAAAGGTTTATTAAGGTTTCTTATTGTTTTTACACCATTTAATCTGAAAGAAAAGGTTTATTAAGGTTTCTTATTGTTTTTACACCATTTAATCTGAAAGAAAAGGTTTATTAAGGTTTCTTATTGTTTTTACACCATTTAATCTGAAAGAAAAGGTTTATTAAGGTTTCTTATTGTTTTTACACCATTTAATTTGAAAGAAAAGGTTTATTAAGGTTTCTTATTGTTTTTACACCATTTAATCTGAAAGAAAAGGTTTATTAAGGTTTCTTATTGTTTTTACCATTTAATCTGAAAAGAAAAGGTTTATTAAGGTTTCTTATTGTTTTTACACCATTTAATCTGAAAGAAAAGGTTTATTAAGGTTTCTTATTGTTTTTACACCATTTAATCTGAAAGAAAAGTTTTAAGGTTTCTTATTGTTTTTACACCATTTAATCTGAAAGAAAAGGTTTATTAAGGTTTCTTATTGTTTTTACACCATTTAATCTGAAAGAAAAGGTTTATTAAGGTTTCTTATTGTTTTTACACCATTTAATTTGAAAGAAAAGGTTTATTAAGGTTTACTATTGTTTTTACAATTTATCTGGAAAAGCTGAGTTCAAATTCCAGTTGAATCCATTACATTCACTTACATGTTAATACCCTTGGGAAAGGTATGAATCCTCTTCTCCCCCTCAGCTATGGGTAAGTAGCAGGACAGAGCAGGTTCTATCTATAGGTTCTGTAGACTGGTTTACTGTAAAAAGAAATGGCGACCTACTGCAGGGAAAAAACCTGCTTTGTCAGTCACATATTGAAAGATACATGATTGCCTAATCGTGTATCCTGTATAGCACACAACTGAGTGACTGATTGTTTTTACACCATTTATCTGAAAGAAAAGATTTATTAAGGTGTATTATTTTTTTTTACACCATTTATCTGAAAAAAGGTTTATCAACCCTTCTACATTAATATCTATAAAATGCCTGGTATCATGGTTTTTGAATGAATTCATTTAAGGATGATTCAATGGGACAAAAAAAGTGAATTAAGCTGTGAGATAGGTTTGTCTATCATCCAGTTCACACTCCTCCCCAGTTTTTTGAACAGGTGTAGAGGTTTATCCCTTGCTTAGGATTGGGTTTCTAGCTCCTTCTAAAATCTACTTCAACTCTATACTTCTAATGTCTCTGCCTAAAACTCTGAACTTTCATTTACTATTGGTTTACAATTTTTTTTTCCTCAATAGGAATAGATAGGTTCAGTTATCATCTGGTTCATATTCCTTTTCGGTCTTTTGAACAGGCATAGAGGTTTATCCCTTGTTTCCTGTTTAGGATTCGGCTACTAGTTCCTTCTAAAGCCTTTTTCCTTGTCTTTTACTTCTCGTATCCTTTACATCTTGGTAGCATTATCTCCTTGCTTCGGGTGGTGTCTCTTACACTATACTCTGTAACCCACTGCCTCGAGTGGCTCTTGGGTCTTGTATAAGATGAACATTGTAAAAAAAAAAAAAAAAAAAAAAAAAATTCTATTTGAATGTCTGGGATGAGGAGTTATCATTAATTACTCTATTTATAATGTCCTCATCTTTGTCACAGTGTTTTAGCTGTTTTACCCTCAAGTCTTCATGAGGTTCCCTGTAGGTTTCTCAGATCAGTACACACTTGCTGAGAATTGGAGGTAACAACAACAAAGATGAGGACAATTGTCTGAATGTAAATAATGTAAATAAGCTGTAGATAATTTAAAATAAGATTTTCTGGAATAAGCCCTGTTAATTCAATAAATTACTATTAGAAATATATATTCAAATCTACCCTATTTGGTGTCGTATGCCCCAGGTCTTGTATACAAAGTTCAGATGTCTGGTAGGTTAATGTTTACCAAGATTCCATCAACTAATATTGCTCAACTCTGTAATACACTAATATGACTAATATCTGAAGAGAGAAAAAAAGGAACAATGTTGCTTGCTGCTTCTTTTTAAACACTCACATGATTGATTCTTATTGGTTCAGCAGTAATGTCTATTTTTGGAAATAAGTGTGACATGCAGATTTTAATTTCTGCTAGACTCCATGCCTTTAATCGCAATAGTTTGTGTTCATCTCAATTATTGTTTTTCTTATCTGCAGATTGAACTTATTTCTAAATTTTACCAGGTTTTAGGTAACTCAAATTTAATGTTTCGCTAACTCAATTTGATCAAATTTTTTTGTTAATTTGATTTTATAATGTATACAATGTAGCTTAGTTACTGTTTCATTTTTTTCTCAAGCGTGATCAAGGCTTGCAAAAGCTTTCCAAAATATATCTGTTTTAACAATAAATTATCTGTTGGAATTACAAGGTTTTATTCCTTTTAAAAGCAGATGTTTATTCCTTGTTTCCTGTTTAGGATTTGGTTCCTTTTAAAATCTTATTCCCTTTTACTCCCAGTGGCCTTCCCTACTTCAACAAAAAACTAGGAGTATTTTTTTTCTACTCTGGTTTCGAAATGACATTTCTTTCCTTCTTTAAGTAATTCTCACGCTTTCAGCTTACGCATGTCTCATGAACTCAATTCGATCGAATTTTTTTTGTTAATTTGAATTTATAACGTATACAGTGTAGTTTAGTTACTGTTTCATTTATTTCTAAAGAGTGATCAAAGGTTGAAAAAGCTTTCCAAAATATATCTGTTTTAACAAATTATCCATTGGAAGTACAAGTTTTTATTCTTTTTCATTCAACTTCACCAATGGAATCAAGCATTTTTGCAATTAACTCAAATTCAATCTCTTAATATCTGTATAAATTCAGGAAAAATTATGCTTTGTAGGAGAGGCATTTTTATTAAAGAATATCTATTTTTTTTTTCATTTCCATGGGAAACAAATGCCATGAAATTGTTGAAATATGTGAAATATATTACAAATACATGCGAAATATGTGAAATATATTACAAATACATGCATTTGGCCTACAGCTGTCGAAATCTCTATTATCATTAGAGCTAAATTTGTTTTATTTCCTCAAACTTGTCCTTAGAGTTAAGAATGGCCTGTAAAACCTCCTGGGCATTTATCAATCTATACCCAGTTCTTATGGTATTGAAATTCGGACATTGATGAAATATCACAAAATAAATCACTAATTTAAAAACATGGCATCATTATATAAAATGTGATATTAAGATTGGAAAAAGAAGCTGTGATTTTTACCACAATCTCAAATGTTTTGGTTTTATGGCCAGTGGATGGGATTTTTGAATTGGCCTCCACCTGATGAAAGAGGAAGAAGACAATGAGTAGGCAAAGGAAAGCAGTTGAGGTCAAGCAACATAAAAATGGATATTGGTTATTTCCACTTGTTGGTCTATATTAAAAGTCATGCTTATGATTGAGGGGGCCAATTCCAGTCTGTCTTTGGCAAGAGATGGACTGTCCTTGCTCATTCATATTGCCAGCCACATGTTGTAGATGGGCAGGTGATTGTTAGGAGGGAACAGTTGAGTTATTAGAGCAATGTAGGTGAC
This sequence comes from Acanthosepion pharaonis, assembly GCA_903632075.3. Lineage (NCBI taxonomy): Eukaryota > Metazoa > Mollusca > Cephalopoda > Sepiida > Sepiidae > Acanthosepion > Acanthosepion pharaonis. The sequence goes on along the minus strand of CAHIKZ030005408.1, from coordinate 2,086,212 downwards.
ATTTAGGATAGTTTCTACTATCTACCAATCCAGACTGAGCATGCAAAGGCCCTGAATCAAATATCAACATATGCAGTGGGCTCTTTCTCAGCTTTCATTGAACACCAGCATTTTTTTCTTAATGTTCAGTTTATAGAAGACCCAAGAGCCGTTCAAGGTAGAAGTTTATTGAAGGAGGTTGTTGTATGAATAGTAAGTGGCAAGAGGTGCAATTTATGAATATATGTGAGAAAGTTAACAAACCTAGATTTTTTTTTTTTTAAGCATTTCACCCCAAGCAAGGCGGGAAGCCACTAGCACGCAAGGGGTTACAGAAAATATAGAGCAAGATCAGGTAGGAGTGATAGAAGAGGGTATGAGGTGAAGGGTAGTGGATAGATCAAGGCAACTGGAGATGTCGATTGACATTACACTTGAATAGCTGGAGATTATAGCTCTCAGGGAAACTGGAATAGGGAAGGAAGTTCCACAGGCGAGAGGAGCAGGACATGAAGCTATTAGAGTAGAAGAGACGGCTACATTTAGGAGTTTCGACAGTGAAAGGGTGAGAGTGGGATGCCAGCCTCGTCGGGCGCTTGAACTCATGAAGTCTGGGAACCAGCAAATACAGCTCCTCGGAGCAATTACCATGAACGTATTTGTAGAACAGACAGAGAGAGGCGACGGTGTGTCTGTGAGAAAGTGACTGTAGACGAGATGCCAGATCAGGGCCAATTATATTGCATATCCGACTCTGGAGCCTATCAAGAACTCCGAGGCAAACAGAAGGAGCACCAGACCATATATGGCAGCAATACTCTATGCAAGGGAGAAGAGATTAAGAGTGTAGTGGTCGGGAAAGCATCTTCTTGGGAGTCAGTTCCACAAAGTATCAGTTTGTGGGAAGAAGCTGTTCAAGTGGAACTTCCTTCCTCCTCATGGAATATGAAGGGAATGAAGATAGTTTACCTCAGTGTACTGTCTACAATGAACACAGTCTCTATATCTATATATCTGTCTCAGTGTACATGGCAGGGCAGATCATAGCTTTGAGTTGGTAGAACTAAGGAAAATTGTTTGTTTGTTGCTATTTTCATGGGAAATGTTCAGAGTCGTGAGAGGCTTGCAATGTTTTGTCAGTGGAAAAGGGGTTGTATGGTGGAAAATAATTCATCCCCCACTAGGCTGTGTAGATTTTTTTGAACTCTATCAAGAATGCAAAGTGAAGACTGGGCAGTTCCAGCCCAGATATGGCAGCAGTACACCATTTTTGGTCTGATCTGGCTCTTGTAAAGATAGAGTTTAGCAGGAGGAGTCAGATACTTACTAGAGTGGTATAGGGAATGAACCATTATTCTAGCATCTTTAGTGATGGATTGTATATGTTCCACTTGAGGTTGGGGGTGGGAGGCTTAAGTCCCAATAGGTGTTCAAGGCAAGGGGCCTCCTTGAAGGAACACCTGTTCATTGAAATTTAGTTTGGTGTTGATGGAATATTACTAATTTGGTTTTTGAGGTATTGAATGCAACCAGACAGTTTTTTTTTTCACCTTTGCCAGTCAGTGGAAAGTTTGGGCAAAAGTTATGTTGTAACCTAGGAAGGATTACTGAATGAGAAATAACCAAAATGGAGGTTCTAAAATGAATGGTAATTATTGTTTGTTGAGGTTATAAAACATCAACAAAATACAAGTGCTTGCCAGCAACGTGAAGTAGGTAAACCACTGCTAGTGGTGGACTACTAAGCATATTACCCCCACTTTCAATAGTGTCCAACGTATTTATAAGGATTGGGACATACCCATTAGTGTTCATAAGTATAGTATATAACAGGTTGCATCTTATAATTACCAGAAGTCACTATATTAATCAGTTCACTTCAATAGTCCACATCCTTCTATTATCAATTAGTATTATTAGATTGAGTTGTAAATAAATATATGTTTAGCCAGAACTGTCAGGTTTATGAGAGTGTCATAATGTTAACTCCTTTTATTTACTTTATTCTGTTATCAGCATTTAGAGAAAATAAAGAATTGACTCTATACCATATTTATCAAAATGGTATTAAGAAGCCACCTTCATAAATCATCTATCAAATAAAGATAATTTAATGTATTGCAAGATTCTCGGATGTTCAGTTATATTAAGTTACCACTTTGTTGTTAAGAGAAGGAAAACTCTATATTTAAACATCTGCTGTCTTGTGGCTATACTTAATCATGGGAAAGGTTTCAGGAATAAACTCTGAAGACAAATCTGGAGCTGAAGTCCCTAGGATTTTATGCTCAACTTCATTTTGGCAACTCCTGCAATGATGCTGGTGCCAAGCAGTATTGGACTCTACCTTTTCCTTAGACAACATCAGTGATGTGGAGAAGAGAGATTTGCTGCATGGGCAACTGTCGATCTCTCATAAATCCCTGCTCAGATCTGCACCCTGGAGAAAGACGTGCCACTATCAGAAGCTGAGGTATAACTTTTTGGGTACAGATCTGTGGTCTCTCAAGACTGATGGATGCCACACATCCACTTTGTTGTGGGAATCAACACTTTTGAGATGAGTGTGTGTAAATTGTAGAGTAAATATTTATGGGCTCGTGGAACATTTGTCCCAGAAACATAATCAGTGGACTCGTGTGAGTCCAGGTAAAAGAAGTAACACAAAACAATAATTTTAAGACAAATGGCAATTAATGCATGTATTAACAAAAGTATTTGCATGTGTACACAATTAAAATAAAAGGACATTGAACCTAAGTATAAGAGTGTGTGTGTGAGGTGAAAAGTCAATAGAGTAAGAAAAATGAATGTGCCCAGTAGCAGCATTTTTTTTTTTACCAATGTTTGACTACATCTGGAAGAAAGAGGAAGATGAAGGAAATGTTAAACTTTTTATCTAAAGAGCACCCCCCATACAGGCATTTTTGGCATAGCCAAGTGGGGTAACACCAAATGTCTTTTACATTTGCAAAATGATATGAGTGTATTTTACAATATTTATTCTTAATATTTGAATGCATTTCTTTTACTATGTTTTATTCCTTCAGTTTTTCATTTTTCTGCAGGTGAATAATATCCAGCGTCCTCATGCTTATGAAAAAGCTATCCGAGATAAAGAAAGAGCCAGAGAAGACATTCTTGTAAGTTGCTTTGAAAATTTGTCTAACACTCTGTAGTTTTGATTCCTGTGTCGACACTATATTTATACATTTCTCTATAATGCGCACACTCTCCATGTCTATATATCTGCCTATAAGGCACACACACAAAGTTGTACCTCTTTAAGTTAATTCTAGAGCAATATAAAATGCTGTAAAACAGAAATTAACCCCCTAAGCTTACATCCTATATAAACATATGCTATTTGGAGCCACTCCCTGGATTTCAAAGAATGACCATAAAATCAAAAGCTGCATGCTTTTTTTCAAAATCAATTTACTAGCTCACTTTAGACAAGATTGACTTTCTCTTCCTGAAGTGTTTTTTGATATATTCGTTAATAATAATAATTTATCTTATTACTGCATAAAGTTTCCTTCCAATTTATACCACTTTTCTCCTAATCTAGCTTGCTGGCTAATGGTAATCTTAGGGCTAGTGATTTTTAAATTTAAAAAAATCGGACTGCAATCACTAATTGGTTAAATAGTTTTAGCATCCTAGCTTAGTAGAAATTAATTAAACCAAAGAAAGCATGAAACTTACTAGTTATTAAATTAATAGTCCCAAAATTTTGGTCTATAGTATATGTCTGACTCCATAGTGTTTACAAGCACAGCCCACATTATATATTATTATAAAAGGAAATTGTTTATGCTTTTTTTTTAATTAGTTGTATTAAAAATAAATAATAAATAGATTTAATTCTATATGAAAATAGGCATCAAAAGTTGTTTTATTTTTTTTTTCACTTTGGTCTCAAAATGTGATTCAGTTTTAACATATTCAGTTTAAAAAGTTGTTTATAAATTACTAAACTGCAGTTGAATCCACAGTTTGAAACTGAATTAAAGGACTCTAGTAACAGACCCCTAAACTAGTGGTGGTGCATTCAAAAAGGTGTTGGACCATGGGAATATTCTGACCACAGAGAGCTAGATTTGAAAGGTACATCTGTATCTAAGAAAGATATTTGAAAACAGCTTGAATTTGAATAAATTTTTTAAAATTTTCTGTTATAAATAAATAACACTGTAGCATACATAGCAGAAGTTGAAATGAATAAGGTTTATAAATTTCAACAGATGGAATAATTTTGCATATATATTTTTATATAAAGCATAACAATACAAGAAGATAAAAAATATACTAGTGTGTACACAGATAACTGAACAAGAAGAAAAACACTATAGATTTTACTGTAGAAATATGTGAGTGTGATTTGTTTGAAATGAATTTTGCCGAGCAATTAAGAAATCTTTCTCAAAGGGGAAAAGTGCTGTGTTGTCACTAGTACATCCAGAGCAAAAAAGGAGGTTATACCCATTCTTTTATAGTCCTGAAACAGTGCCATATAGTGGATGTCTTGGTGGACAAGGTGGGGATAATCCTGATAATCTTGTAAATATTGGAGATTACCAATCAAAATTTTATGAGATTCAATATTTTTTTTCAATATATATTCTTATTATCTATGGTATTTTTTTCAATGTATTAGGTTGGTGCAAAAATAATGACGTAATGTCTTTTTTTGACGTTAAAAAATACGTCCAAAAACGACATTATTACGTCATTATTTTTGCACCAACCTAATATTCTTCTTATCTATGGTATGATTTTAGGTGGCCCAACAAGAACAGCCGAAAAAATTGACTGCTGCTCGAACAAAGGAGAAGGAAGCCAAGACTCAGTACAACATTATTGTTGAAAAAGCCCAGTCAGATGCAAGGATAAAACTAAAACAGTAAGTTCTACCAGATTTCCTTTCATTTAATTTATCCATAAAATTGTATAAATTAGTATATTAGTATAGGTAGAGTTGGTGGAAAAGACAAAGAAAGAAACAGTTTTAATAATTATAATAATTTTCTCTATTTCTGGATGTATGAGTAAGAAGTAGAAGTGAAGATAATGAGGGTAGATAATGATTAACCCTAAATTTAAAGAGGTTAAATTAGCAATGTTCAGAGAAATATCTATATTGGAATCTATTTGACAAAGTAACAGTTCTTGGGAAGAAGCTGTCAGAGTAGAGCTTCCTTCTTATAAATGGAATACAGATGAAATGAAGGCAATTTGACAGTGTGGACATAACATGCCAGGGAAGTATAAAGTGCCCATTTTCACAAATAATTGCTGCTGAATGCTTGATGGTTGTGTGAGAACATCTGAAACTTTTAGTTGTGGCCAGCCAGTGTTCATCAAGAATTTATTTAGTATTTGGTATATGTTTTCTGTTTATATGTTTTTTATGGATACAATTATTTGAATAAATGCTCTGTTTTTAATTAAACAGTATTAATTACATTTACCAGCCTGAATGTTCAAAACATTTCGTAGAAAATGTGTGTCCTCTGACAGGAATTGAATCTGTATCCTATATGGAACCGTCATTTAGCCTGATGTGCTATGACCAATCAGTCACAGAGAACTTCTGGTTTAGCAAATATTTTTCAGATTTAATCCATTTCACTTATATATATATATATATATATACACGCACAATGAAATGGACTAAGTCTGACAATTGTTTAATATATTTTCTGTTTATATATAATTTTAATAAATACAATTTATTTAAGTAAACACTCTGTTTTTTTTAATTAGACAGTATTAATTACATTTACCGGCCTGAATCTTCAAGAAATTTTGTAGAAAATATGTGTTCTCTAACTGGAATCAAACATGTATTATACAGAATCATCATTTGATCTGACGTGCTATACCACTTAGCTATAGAGAAGCATCTGGTTGGCAAAGTCTAAATTAATCCTTCAAATCTACAAGTCAACCATTCGCCCTTGCATGGAGTATTGCTGCCATATATGGTCCGGTGCCCATTCTGTTTGTCTCAAGGTTCTTGATAAGATCCAGAGACGGATAAGCAATGTAATTGGCCCTGATGTGGCATCTCATCTGCAGTCGCTCTCTCACAGATGTGCCATCGCCTCCCTCTGTCTTTTTTTACAAATACTTTCATGGTAACTACTCCGATGAGCTGCTTTCGCTAGTTCCCAGACTTCATGAATTTAAGCGTTCTATTAGGCTGGCATCCCACTCACACCCCTTCACTGTCGAAACTGTTAAATGTAGCCGTCTCTTCTACTTCAATAGCTTCATGTCTCACACCTCTCGCCTGTGGAACTCCCTCCCCTTTTCCTGTTTCCCTGATAGCTATAATCTCCAAACTATTTAAATGTAATGTCAATCGACATCTCCAGATGCCCTGATCTATCACCTATTCTTCTCTTCATCCTTTCCTCTATCACTCCTCTTTGGCCTCACTCCAATTCTCTGTAACCTTTTGCATGCTAGTGGCTTCCCACTGTGCTTGGGGTGAAATGCTTAAAAAAAAAAATAAATAAATAAATATAATATATTGTGTGCATGTGTATATTAGTACAAATATAAAATTTGTCACTTAGCTAATTGGTGTTTTTTTTTTCAACATCCTAACACCAGAGTTTTGCAGATGGACCCTCCACCAACCACTCTGTCCACTCGTCAGGAGATATCAGCAATTGACTGTTTATTTTCTCATTTTTCTTTTATATATGCACTTTTGGTGCATAGTTGAGATTTTTTTTTTCTTTATTGAACCTATATCCATTTTTTTCACCAGGGAAACCGTTTCTGTAGCTGAAACCTGATGCTACCAGTCTGGCAACAGAGTCTGTTTACATAACAAGGTTTGAATTGCCTATTTAAGGAATTCACATCTTTCTCTGTTGGAACTTCTACGCATCTATATATACTAGCTTCAATTTCATATCTGAAGACGCTATGTATAATTATTATATATTTCTCTTTTTGCAGGGCTCAGGCTGAGGTTGACTCCATTTCATTCCAGTACAAGAAGGAAGCAGAATCTTACAAAAAAATAATGGACAAACAAGGATTAGCCTTCAACAGTACAGGTTTCCTCTCGTACTTGGCTATTCGAACCATTTCCTCAGTTAAGAATCCACTCTATATCAGCATGAACATACCAGAAAACAAATGAATACACATTTTTTACATCTTGTGAAACTGGTTTAAAAAATTCACCAGCCCCTCATTTCACACATTAATATTTTTCAATTTAAATCTCATCAAACGATATTAATATACATACATATATATATATATATATAAAAAAAAAAAATGTCACAAATTTGTTCATAAATATTTAAGAACAAAAAAATAACACAATACTTATAAATTTTATAATCCAGAAAATATATATATATATATATATATATATATATATATATATATATATATATATATATATATAATGATAAATGAAGAATAAAACCAAGACAATTCAAGTTTTACCCTAAAAGTGAGAAATTGTTAAGCTAGACTTAATCTTAATTAGATGTCTCTTATAGTTTACATTTCAAACATGGAGAACTTTTGTTATTGTTTTTTTTAATTTTTTGCATGAATATAAATGTCATCTGGATTATATATTAGCTATTAAATGCTTTTTTGCAAAAAATATAGCTAATATAGAACCTGGATGATCCAGGAACAAAAAAAAAAGAGTTCTCTATACTAAGAGTTATATCTGATGTCGATTGAACTTGACATAACAATCCTTCATTTTTAGGATGAAACTTGAGTTGCCTTGAATTTTAGTCTTGATTTATCTTGTTTCATAGGCTCTGCCTTGTATTGAGCACCTTTTAATTGATAACTTTATCATAGTTGTAATTTAACAACTAATATATATATATATTAGTTGTTAAATTACAAAATGTGTTTTTATATATATATATATATATATATATATATATATATATATATAAACACAGGTACTAACAAACCAAACAACAGTCAGAGATTCTTGGCATATGTTTAATTTATTAGTGTTACTATTGTCTTTGTCTGATTTCTAGAGGCATTGGGCATTTTAGGTTTTTGCATAGATAGGTATCTATATTTTATGTTTTAATAGTTTTTAAAATTTTTTATCATTTTCCTTTTGGTGTTATGTTTTTTTCCTTTGGTAGGCTTAGTGTTGGTAGAGTTGTTCTTTGAGCCATTCTTTTAGCTATTTTTGTCTTTTTCTTTCTCTCTGATGACTTAAGCCCGGTTTCTTTTTTTTTTTTTTTGTTGTTTTCAAGGTTTCAGTTATTCTATAGCGTATAGAACCTCTGTATTCTATGGTACAGTGTAACCCGGATATAAGTGAGTTGTCGGGACTGGAGAAGAAGTCTCTTATATCCGGGTTTGGTCTATTTTGTTTAGGTAAGTATGGGAACACTTCATATAACGCTTTTTACATACAGAACACTAGTTTATTTAACAGTTATAGACATAAAAAACACAGACAAAAATACATTTTCAATCAGTTTTCAAAATAATTCAATCAAAAATTACTTTTTCTTAAAAAAGTCAGTCATTTTTGATTGTACAGAAATCTCTTTGTTAACATCATGAACACTTTCATACAGTCCGTAAATCATTTTCAATGCGCCATCAGGATTACTGCTTTGTGCTTCAAAGTAGGCTGTCAGAGTTTCAAGCGCATTCAATGCAGCCAAAGATTTTGGCACTGGTTTGTCTCTTTCAGAAACTTCAGAATTTATGCTTTCAGCATCATCATCTTTGTCAAAATCTTGATCATCCAATTTTATACCACGTGTGATGTCTGTGTCAATCAGTTCTCCATTCTTCGTTAACGTCCTTGTGCACGGATTGGCACTTTCGTTTGCAATTAGTGTTTCTATTCATTTGCATGCAAGATCTGAGATTGTCTTCTTTCTTGAGAATTTTTGCTGCTGTTGAATAACCGATTCCGTACTTTTTGGCTGCAGCAGCCAGTTTGAGTTTCTTCACTTTGACATCGTCGATGAGCTCCAACTGTTCAGAAATGCTCAGAGTTTTTTCATTGAGACGCCGACGTTGACATTACTAATTGCATTGATCACAAGCAAACGGTTTTCAGTGGCAAAATTAACAAACAGACAAACTTCTGACTCAACAGAACAGTGGGTAAAGTGAAAGTGCTGTCCAGTAAATGCAATGACAAGCAAAGTTGGCAAAAAAGCGAGTGGCGCTACCCTTAGACACACAAAGCAAAATCATAATGTAGAGGGTGTCTCCTACAGACACAGATTGGACACACCGTGTCTCTAGACTAGTCAAGATTAAGTAATTGAACTTCACTCTCTCTCTAACTGACCTCTGTTTGACCGAGTTACGACATTACACTGTCACTCAAAACCGAACTCTCTTATATCGGGGAGGACGGGACCAGAGAAAATCTCTCTTATATCCGGGTTTCTCTTATATCCTGGTCTCTTATATCCGGGTTACACTGTATATACAATTTCTATAAAGTATTCTGTCACATTACTTTAGATGTTTATTCATCTCTGTCATTATATTACATTTTCTTTTTTTTGTTTTACAAGAGGTGATCATAAAGAGATAGTTAATTTATACATCACTGTAGTGGACTCCTCTGTTGACATAGAAAAATGTAAAATCCACGTACATAATTTTTAAATGGACTTTTTTAATTTTATATTATTACTATAAATGTTATTTTTCGGGAGTAAACATATTTGCGTTGACAGCCATGTTTTCTTATTTGCTTAAACTTAACATTTTTTTCTTTTAGTAAGGATTTTATTTAGTCCGGTTGATATTAATTTCATTGTTTAAGAAAATTAAATGAAACAAGTATGTCAAGTCAAACACATGTTCCCACTAAAATTAATATTTATAGTCATAATGCATTTGGAGAACCACTTCAAGATAACAAAATTAAGTAAATAAACTTGTCATGAATACTATGATCTGTTGGTTGGTCTGCAGCAGTTTGGGTGAATATTAAATATGATTATATGATCATGAAATAATTATACTTAGTTTTTTGTTGTTTATGTAATTTTTTCTGTTGTACTAAATGTTCCATAATAATCTAAACCTTATCAGCGTTCTGCAGAGGCCTTCAAAATTTCTAGACGAAATATTGAAGTAGCTATTGAATGTGCTAATGGTTTCTCTTCTCACACATCTGACTTGTGGAATTCTATCCTCACTTCTTGCTTTCCAGTCAAATTTGATCTTCAAAAATTTAAATCCAATGTCAATCGTCGTCATCTGTCTTTTATTGGCCTCTTTCCTTAATAATGATTTTTCTCATATTTTTTCACACAAGTAACTGCTTGTATCTTAGTGGACCTTGTTTGCGATGAAAAAAAAAACCTGAGCGAGTAAAGATTTTTATAGAATATTTGGAATCTAATGCTGAAATTTTTCCTACTACAATACTAGGAAAGATACCCCTGTCTGGATGAAGGGGTGGAATATTTCAGTATCTTCCTACGGGGACATAATATGGCACAAGGCTCTTTTTCTTTTTTTTTTTTTTCCCCCACTGTGGGACTCCATATACATTTGTGTGGGTTAGTGTAAAATTTGCTTCTTTCCATGAAGTAAAATTTAACTATTATGAATTATTTTTAAACTTTATTTCCTATATCTTTAGACCAGTATTTCTCAAATGGTGTACCTGGGGCCACTGATGCACCCTGAAAGGTAGCTGGGTGTGTCTCAAGTTAACAGAAGAGCAATTTATGAATTATTTTTATATTTAAAAATCTTTATTTATAAAAAAGCTAGCGATGCCAACCACATTGACTACCATGTTTAAGTTAAGTCTTTGTAATTTGATATTTTATACTGGATGTTAAATTCCTTAATCTTTTAATAAGGAGGGGATAAACCTTTCTTCTTTGCTTTCCTCAAGGCATAACATATAGGCCCTATCATTCAAAAGACACAGTTTTCATATAAGCATACTTAAATATATAATGTTTTAAAAATAAATGCTTATTTCAAGAAATATTTCTTTTATTATTTTCCTATTTTCAAATTTCAGTACTAATTTTTCTTTATTAAAATTTAAAGTGTGCCTCAGAGTTTTAGTTATTCTGTAAGTGAGCCATGAAGTAAAAAAGTTTGAGAAACACTGTTTTAGGCTGTTGTCTCTATTTTTGTTATGTCATAAAATATTTCATTTAATGTATTCTTCTTCATTCATAGTGTGTATAATATTTCTAAAAGAATGTTTTAGTTAAACACTAAATAAGAATCTCTGAGTTTTACAAAAAACATCACTTTGAAATTGGATGTTGTTTTGTGTTTTTTGTCTTATTTTTTCAACAAAGAAGAAAAAAAAGAATGTTGGGGAAAAAGTTGTTCTTTTTATTTTATGATAACGAACAAATATTTATAATTATTTTTTCTCAACTGTTTGAAAGATTAATAAAACTCTTTTTAGATAATGAAACAACACTAAAAACTGATCAATATGTGGAAGAAATATTATTTTTTATCAATTTTTATGATTTTATTGATATAAAATGAAAATGTTCTAACCCTCCATTTTTTTGGGAGAGAACTACCTCATTCTTGTTTCATTTTTATTTATTTATTTTTTTGTTATTTCCCCACAGGGCCAGTACAATGATCTCTTGCCCTCCTCTGATTCTCTAATATGACCCCCCTCCCACCCGATCTACTACATCTCAATTTTCATAAGGTAGTATTCATGTAAAATACAAATATTATTGTTACCTAATTGCGTACAATAATGGATTATATACAATATAGTTGAACAGTTCAACTAGAAAAATTGGAAATAAATACAATGTATCTAAATTCAAATTAGAGACATGTCATAATAGATCCATCTTAAATAAATCAATGTTTTGCAGCAATTTTTAACCTCAACTTGAGATTTTTCTTGTTAAAAAGTTGAATAATTTTAAGACATTCAACATATGGATAAAAAACAATTAATTTTATATAGTGTTTTTTCAAAACTTAGCAAAACAAATTCACAGATTTGAACAAAAAACTCCCCTAAGAATGACATCAAAATCCACAGAAATCTTTCACCCTTTAATAGTCAGTTTTGCTTAGTTTAATTTATAATGTAGATAGAAAAAAAGTAAATGTTGATAAGATAACAAAGCACTGCCTTGACCAAATCAGGCTTGAAAGGTCAACAACACGTTGGCCCTGTTTCCTCATTAGGCAGGAGTAAAAAGTTTCTAGTTAATTATTTAGATTTTGATGAGAGTGAAATGCTAGTTCCTTATTTAGAAATTTTCCTTATTTTTAGGCATTAGAAAAAAAATATATTTTAAATGTTTTTTCATAATGCACAATAAATTTTTTAAAATCATGTATTTCAAATAAAATTAAGATTTTATTTATTTAAAATAAAAAATGACTGAATATTTAGATATTTATTATAAAAAATGTTTTGCAAAATTTTAGTAAAATTCAGTTTTCAGCATTTTTTCATACTTAAAAAATATCAGTGTACTGACCAAAATTCAAGTTTCAGCATTCTTCCGGATTTGGGATTTTAAAAATCTGGATTATTTATTTTGATTCAATTTTTACTATTGCTAAAATTTTATTAAAAAACTAACATTTTAAAAATCGTTTTATATTGTTCTCTGAAATCATGATCTGTAACCATGAATATGGTTCGTTGTAAGAAAGATAAAATCTTGTGGATTTTAAAATTATTTGACCAATTCAGTTTGTTTTCCTTTTATTTTCTTTTATTCAAATCCTCTATATCATTGTTGTAATAGAATGTACAGTGTGCAGCAGAAACTCCACCCACATAATAAACCCACATTAGAGGCAATGGTGTTTTCATCTAGCTAATGTCTTACCATTATATGGGAAGTATTTCTGCCATGCCCTGTATATCAAGTGGAATTTTTCATTAAATAAAATGAAATTCTTAATATACATAAATTAAAAATGTATATTCCAGATTAAAATCAAAAATGATAATATTGAAACTTATTTTAGTTTTTAATTAGTATCTAAAATTAAAAATAGTGTTGTGGTATTTGTTATTAATATTGTCGATTTGTTACATTTTTCTTTTTAGATAAATACATATACTTTTTGTTTTATTGTGAGTTATATCATTACAAACTGTTTATTTTATAAAAATATATTGTTAATTGTTTCATTGTCTATGAAATTGATAATTATCATATTTGTTTCAATATAAATTGTTTTATCAGTTAAAAAATATATAATAATTTATTTAAATATTTAAAAATGTTTGGGAAATTTCAGAACTAAAGTATTTTCAGCACATCTTCCAACTGAATCAAACAAAAATCATTGAATTATTTAAACTATTTTAAGAAAAAAAGAATAGGCAATTATGACTATTCTGGTCTAATACTTAATTTGCTGTCTGAAATTTTACAGTTTGATCTTTTAAAAGGTTTGAATAGGTGTGTAAATTGAAAAATAAGATCCTGGCTTTTTTGCATTTACTACATTATCCAACATTGAGAACACTCCAGCTTTTTTATTTTCAAATTTTTACTTGATAAATTTTTGGGGAAAAAATTACCTTTGACCTGTAGAATTCATGGTAAATTTTTTAAATTTATTTTGGAAAACAAATAAAACTTTTTTTGAATATACAACATCAGATCTGACTGTAGTAATTTTTACTTGATAAATTTTGGATAAAAAAATTACCTTTGGCCTGTGTAAATTTTTTTTTGGCTTATTTTGGGAAATGAATAAAAAAATTTTTTTTTTTTTTTTATGATCAGAGATATGGTAACTCTTTAATATTTAACACATACAACTTCAGATCTGACTGTAGTAATTGCTAATTTCTAAAGGAGTGACAGATTTTTATTTATCAATATAACATTTTATTACTTAAATATGATTTTTTACTGGATAAGGCACTATTCAACTTATTTAGTTATAAGGCTATTCAATTTTACTTGATCATTGACAACACTTCATAGCCAAGGCAGTCTAAAGCACATCAGATATAGTAATGATTTCTCCAGCCAGCTGGGATGCAGGTTCAAATCCTGAGAGAGTGTATATATGTGTATCCAGTAAAACTAACATTTAATAAAATCTGTCAGATTAATTAATAAAAATCCATACTTCTTTAGAAATTGCTTTGTTTATGTTAGGATACGAAGCTGAGTAGATATGAACATTTCCAGAATCTGATAAAAATTTGCACGGTTTCTCCTACCAAGAGGGACACAGTTTCAAGTCCTGCTGGAGAGTGCATATTTTTTCTTTAATAAGATTTCTCAAATATTAAAGCTGGTAGATGAAAATAAATAAATGTACTGTTTAATAAATAAGCAAAGTGTCTACTGAAATATAACTTTTAAGTAATAAAAAGTAATTGCAAATTAACTGCTCAACCAATTTGCTATAATTTATAGTTTAAAGCAAAAAGAAAGGAAAATATAAGTCATACACCATATTGAAACTTTTATTATTTTCTTTTTTTATGATATATACCTACTATTTTTTATTCTTTAATACCATATTAATAAATTGGCTGAAAGAAGCCTTACCTAACTCTAACTGTGTGATAATATTGGTCATTATAAAAATTAAAATTGTTTTTTTTTTTTTTTTTTTTTTTTTTGAGAATGCAATCTTTATTTGATTATTCTATATTTGTATGGTAAAAGAACCCGTGAATTCTGTAATGAAAAATTTTATGTAAATCTTGTTTAATGATTATAATAAAGTCAAATGTATTTTTTCTTCACTTAAATTTGTCTTCCATATAATGTCTGTATATTTTTCATGAGGTACATAAGCACAACAATTTAAATATCTGGGAAGTGTTTTAACAGAGGGCAGAAATTGTGACATTGGAATTTATATTATATTTCTCTAGAAAGGCATAAAACCTGGGGAGAGAAATGATTGCTGATGTCCTGAATAAAATGCAATAAAGAAACATGGACAACTGTTTTAGATATTTTTTTTTTTTTTTAAAAAGGAATAAAAACTTTATAAAGTCATCTGCACACTATCAGTTACTTAAGTCCTTTGTGAGAAGACATTTTCAAATCTAAAAATCATAAAGACAAGGTTAAGAAAATTGCTGTCAGAGGTGAGTTTGGAATCATACATGTTGCTATCCAGGAATTGTTAGATGAATTGGATGCAGAAGCAATTATTAGCAAATTCAAACAATCATCTAGTGAACATAAACAATTTCTCTTAATATAGTGGACTGCATCTAATGCTCTATTGTGCTTTGAACAATTTAAAAATATCAACCAATTAAAATTAAAAAAATAAATAAATAAAAGATCACTTATAACATTCTGTGTTTATATTTGGTATCTTCTGCCAGTAAAATGTAACAGTAAATGTACATTCTAATTAACAAGAAATACACATTTTTTCCACAAATATTTTAATTGCACCCTTTTTTTCATATATATTTTTTAAAATGTTATTTATTTGTTATGAAAATTAAATGATAATATTGTAGTTGTGGGTGGACCCACTTTATTTTCTGGTAATATTTTGAGTATTTTGCTTATGATCGTTAAAAATAAATAAATGGGTCAAAATCTGTTTACTTCATAGCTAAGTTCAGAAATAAAACAAAACTATTTCATCTTTGGACTGGAAGGCATAATCTCCTCCAAAATAGAAAAATCATTAATAGTCAATGTTCTAGAAATATCTACTCTAGAAATAATGTTGAGCAAAGCATTTTTCTTTTACACATGATTTTTACTTTAAAGAAAAAAAAATCACACTAAAAAATCAAAATTCTACATTTGATTTATCTTTTAAAATAAACTAGATATTAGACTAAACCAGGGGTCCCCAAAGTGGTTGGTATTGACCTATCCAAGGGATCAATAAAAAAGACATGTGAAAAGTGGGTTGATAAATAAAACATGTAGAATTACAACTAAAGTTCACCAATTTCCTATCAATATCCTTGTAATGGTTCAAACACATCCTTCCAATTAATGATGTCAACAAATTCATTAAAAAGGTATATTAATTTATTTTTAATATGTTTATTATTATCTTTATTATCTATGAAATTTTCCTCATTATTATTAATATTATTATGTTGGTGTCAGACATTGTTCTAGTAAATGGAATTTCTTTTCTTGAGGCATGGTGTCAACAAAACTCCTCACAACTCAAGAACCTTTCAGAGAATACTTGCAGAGTAAATGATTTTCTGGACCTCTACAATTGTCGTCTCAATTCAAATTCTCACTAAGTGCTCTTTCAAGTTTCAAATTGGTGTTCCAAGTACACCTATTACTACTGGAATTACTTCAACAGTCATGTTCCATAATTTCTTTAACTTCCTATCCAGATCCTGGTATTTTTCAGTCCTTTTTTTTTTTTTTTTTTTTTTTTTTTTTTTTTGAGTCCACTCTTTTATAGAATAGTAAAATCAATAATTAATAAAATCAATTTGATAATTGCCTATTTCCTTATTTATCACAATAAAGTTAGGTTTTCGCATTTCAATGACATGATCTTTCTGGACAGAGAAATCCCATAATATTTTGTGTTTGTCATTTTCTGCTACTCCTGGCTGATATTCATATCATTATCATTTAAAAAATTATTATTATTATATATCAATAAAATAATGAACACATGTTATGATGGAATGATACATAGTCTTACAAGATATTGTTATTGATTTTCTCTTTCTTTGAATGTGACAATGCTTGTGCTAAAGTTAAACAAGTGCTGAAGTCCCCAAAGGAGTTGATGGGACTATCTAGAGGTTAATAAATATCTGAGGGGTCAAAAGTAGATAAATAAATGCCTGGAAGTTAAAAATAATAAATAAATAAAACATGCAGACTTACAACTAAAATTCACCAATTTGATCAAATATCAATGTCCTTGTTATGGTTCATCAAACACATCCTTCCCATTAATGATATCAACCAATTCAATAAAAAATATATATTAATTTATTTTTAGTATATTTATTATTACCTGTATTATCTATGAATTTTTTCTCATAATTATTATTATTTGAACAAACAAGTCTAGTATAGTAATAGAAATTGAAAAACGAATGTAATGCTAAAATGAATCTTATTGAGAAACTAATGAAGGAAAAGTGAAGAGGAATTTTTAACCTTAAATAAAAAATTATTATTATTGATATTGTTTTAAAATAACAGGGATGTCAACCCAGACATGCTTATTTGCTAAAAGTAATATTTATAGTAATAAGAAATTTAAGATTAAAAAATATCATTTACATAAATAATAGAATATTCTTTCTAGTTTGAATTCCTCCTGATTTTCCTCACACTCACCTGGCCAGTCCAGAACCCCCATCAGGGTTTAAATAAAGTGTAACATACTTAGCTTCAGGGTTCAGTATACACAAGGGAGATGGCTAGCTTTAATTACTGGCATTTGAAGTGTCCCCCAAAAGCTTCCACTTTAAACCTAACCTTGTCACATATTCTGTTCAAATGGGTGTTTGGCTAAATACCCCATCTTGTCTTCCTTCTTCTGCATTAAGCTGAGACCTTCAACCAAATTAAATTATCCTTTCTCTTTTTTTTTTTAATCATTTCACCCCATGCAAGGGATTACTGGTAGTGAAAGAGATTAAGAAGATTTCAGGAGAAGTAACTTGAAACAGGAAACAAGGGATAAAACCTTTACTCCTGTTCAAAAGATGAGGAAAGAGAGTAAACAAGACAGTAAAATAAATTTTTATATGTCCATTAGCTGAGCTAAACTACTTTCAGTTGAGTTAGGTTACAGAATAATGATATGACAAGCGGTGAGTGAAGCAGTTACAGATGTTAAATTGGGAAGATGTTTTCAAAAAATAAACAATTCTAAAACGACTGATTTTAGTCAAGGTTCAGTACAAAGAAAAGAGATTACTTATAAACCTTAGCCTAATATGGCACAAAATCAAATGGAATAAGATGACTGCGCTGTGCCGATCTTTGAAGCAATAAGAGTCAGCTTGCCTTGAAAAATGAATAAATGCCATGACTGTAGAAATTAGTACAAGCATGTAAGGGAGAAAAAGAATACTTGAAATTCCACAGAGATATAAAGCAAGTATTAATCAAAGTAATATATAGAAGACTCAATAAAATCAAACCACGGATTTAAGAAGAAAATTAAGTTAATTAACGTCATTTGGCGTTGAACATCTTAATCTTTTATTATCCAGTGAGATTTACAATGAGAAAAACAGAGTAGCCTCCCTTAGACAATTTTTACTGTCTGTGAACATTACATCTCTAGAAAACATGGGGAAAACGTTTACATTTACAATTATATAATTTTTATCAGCAATCATGACATTACAGTAGTTAGGGGTTAATTTCTCAAAATTCTGAGAACGAGTTTGATCTTTGTCGAATCTTTTTACGGTCTGGCTGTGTGCTATATTTTTTATTTATTTAGTTTGGATTTTCCATTGGCGTTTAAACAAATCATTTCTTAAAATAACTTACCTCCATTTAGTGCAGAGGATTTGAAGCTAAATATTTTCCGATGTTTTGTTTATAAGAAAATTGACAATAATAATAAGAAGAAATAAAAAGTAAATAATTTCTGATGCATGACAATTTCAAATCCAAATATAGAAAATAAGAGAGAACGAGACTAGTTAAAAAAAAATGTAAGGGAGGTAATTCCGTCTGAAATTCTGCCCGAAAATTGATTAGAGCGGCTAAAATCAACAGTATCCGAAAAGTAGAATAAGTTTTAATTCGAACAGATCGGCCATCATTGGGCTTATGATTTTGAAGGGGTTCTCTCGAAACCGAGATGCCAGGCCAGGACCTATAACATTGTAGATTCTCTTGGGATTTTATCAAGAGCAGAATGTGGCAGCAATATTCAATGCATAGACGAATGGTAGTCATTATAAGAATTAAATTAAAAACAATCAAAGAAAAAAAAATAGCTAACGTATGTGAAACCCTTTGTGATATAAAATAAGGAAAAACATTAAATCAATAAGAAAAGAGTGTCTGAACTGAAGTCATGTGAAAAGTTTCATTTCTGTTCACGCGTCCAGCGTTCAGATTTTCGCCAGTGTCAAATTACTCGCCAATTATATTATCGGCCTTAACCGAGTACGTAGCACTTCAAATAACTTTATTTCAACAATCAAAGAAGGCTAAGTATTTCAAACTGTCTCTCTTCATCTACTTTTGAACTTATGCAACTATTTTCGAACATTGGGTCGCATGAGGTACATTATTTTTCATCATTCAAAACATGCGAAAAACTTCAAGCGTGTAAATTCCGCTCTTTTAACCCCGAAGCCCTAAAAAACACGACATGGGTCGTATCAATTTCCTCCGTATTAAAGATAACCGACGCAGCCATTTTCCCAATTGAAATGAGCATGCAACTATTTTCGCATCATGAGGTACATTACATCATAAGCCTCTAAAAAAAAAATCGGGGAAGAGATACGAGCCATTTTTTGAAGAGCTTTGGAGAAGAGGTTCCTTCTATAATAAAAAAAAGAAAACAAAACTGATGTCTTGGTATAATATCACTCATGAGAGTGATTAATACATACTGTTGCATGTGATTTGTTTCTAATTTATTCATTTGTCTATACAAAAATATTTGTAAAAGAAGTATATTTATTTTCTAGATAAAATTATCCTTGACGTTTCCTGTTTCTGAAGCAAAAAGTATTTACATGTATGATCCCCCTTAGTGAAAATTACCAATGGTTTAAAATGATGAAAACGTCATCTTCAAGGAAAAGTTACAAAATTCAAGAAACACTGTACTTAACCATTGAAGAAAGGGAAAAAATTGTTAATTCTTCATTTATATAAAATATTTGTAGATTTTAAGCGGCAGACAGTGAATGACATTCTGCTGTTCATGTATCAACAGAAAGAAAGAATCTAGGCTACGCTATGTAGGCTAAAAAAGCTCTGTACCGTTAAGGTTAGCCAAAGGTACAGTGAGAATGTAGGCCTACCAAGTAGGTTACGGTTTTAGCTACGGTTCTGCTACCACTTATCTATCAATGTTAATTTTGGTGCAAATCTGTGCAAAAAGTGGGTCAGAGAGCCTTGATATTTTTCTCACTTCTCATTGGTCAGTTAATATTTAAGCTACGCGTTATTCAAAACCATTTTTCCGATCACATGATTACGTTTATTATAAATACCAGACACAAGTTCGTTCTTCTCTCTCTTCTCTTTTTGATTTCTCTCGCTTTTCGACCTTTTACGGGCGGACGCTCTGAAATCATATTCACACACGCACACATACACATACGTATGGGACATTGCATAACATTTTATTACAAGATACAGAAACTTAATTACGAGCATTACGGAACATTCGCTCTTCTGGAGCTAAAAGTTTATCAACATATTCTCAGCTTTACAGAATTCTGTCAACTCTCTCACAGTGAACATTTTGAGCGGCAAGTTCATTCAACTTTTTATGAGCTCAGATAAAAAAAAATGTTTCTTTAGTAAAGACTTTAATTCAAATCAAAGGGAAGTAACTCCTATTAATTATGTTTGTATTCATTGACATACATAAATACGAATATTCTTGTTATAAAACCGTTTTGTGTTCCTTCTTATTGTTTCATATTTTGTGGTATTTTGCGTTAAATATAAATTCGAGAGGTCACACCAACTAACAGGCCTCTATACGGTCGCCTAAAATGCATGAATTTTAACCCTTCCAGAAAGAAATTACCTGTGTATAGTGCAACCGGTTACTGAAAAGTGAAAATACCTGATTTTTAACCTCTTCAAAAAAATAAAATAAAATAAAAAATTACTTGTGTATAGTGAAACACCTTATTTTTTGCTTAAAAACTGATCATAAAAGCTCACACTATACTCGTGTATATACGGTAAGTCGAACTGAAAACTAGTAATCGTCTGATTCCCAATGTTTAGCCCTGATCAGCTGTTGCATTGACGATCTTTTAGGAATATAAGAGATAAACCCTATTTCCAGCACAGATTAAATACCCACATAAATATCTTATTAAAACACGCCTAAACTTTATTTTCTACCCAATAACAGATAATATTACAAACACACTAAAAAGATTCCACAATACAACCCACACTGTTTAAATTAAAGTGATCGTTGAATAGAAATTAACATCACCCCGTGAAATATTTAGCCAATCAGAAAACTAAAACCTTATTTTTCTCGACCCTAATTTCGGGAAAAAAAATCTTATAAAACCTCACAGAAGTCCGTGTTCCCCGCCCCGCGTCTTATGAAAGAAACGTCGGCGACCTTAAACGAATCAACACCAACAACAGCATAGACGGCCAGTCGGGGACATCAAATGAATCATCTCCAACAACAAAGATGGTCAGTGAATCTTCGCTAATGATAAAAGTCTTTTCTCAACAGCAACCTATTTTTCTGTGGGCCAACTATCTAAAAGTCTTTTCTAAATCACAGATTTTCTGTGTACCAACTACTCAAAGAGTAATTCAATTAAAGACTATTTTTGCTCCTTTTCCACACATTTGAATTCATGTACATATGTTTTTAAATACAAATGACTTCTTTATTTTATGTTTTCTTTATTTTTATTTTATTATTTTTGGAATTCGGACGTTTAGATGTTTAATATAAAAAACAACCCTGGACGACAGAATTTCCCACACACGAATTAAGTAAATGCTTATAGACTAAAATATAAACGGTCAATATTGATGTATCTCCTGATCAATTAAATGCTTATAGATTCAAATACAAATGGTCAGTATTTACCTATCCTCGAACCAAGTAAATGCTTACAGACTCAATTGTAAATGACCAATATTTATCTATTCTTAAATAAATTAAATACTTATCGGCTCAGATACAATAATAAAAAAGACTGACTTCAATATTAAGTAGCCTAACAGGTGATGACAAGTCGTAAAATCAACCACCCTAACCCAACTCAACCTAGTCCCCATATCTAGTCTTGTCTGTTATTTTTTCCCTCTTATGTGCATATCTAGTGTCGTCGGGGTCAAGAATTTAGAAAATCAAATTTAAAATACTATCACTTCAGAATTACCAAATGTGAAGGACATTTGAAGCTTTTCTGCTATAAAAATGATTAATTCTACTTTGCGTGCATGCTGTATGTATAAAAATGCCATAAAAACATCAGTGATGTCAAAATCGACTACGTAAAAATTAAGTCTGGAGCCATAGGCTCCAATTTAAAGTCACTTCTTAAGTCTCAACTCGTACCGACCATATATTAGCGTAAAAACAAATATGCCACAAGGCTGTTAAATCTTTAGAGCAGCCAAACCAGAAGCGCTTTAAGCACTGTGCATTGTCTTGGCTTGGCTCAATGGCCTGCAGAGATGGATTGTATTTGAGGATACAAGAGTGTGGAATCAGATGATTGTCATCTATTTGGCCTGACATTCACCCTGGGTCAGGGAATTACAGCAGAAAACATTCCCACATTACTCATGATAGGAATTTGAATTTACGAGAATCTACCACAGTCTGTTATCTATCTGTCATTTTGTTCATTATCTATCTATCTATCTATCTATCTATCTATCTATCTATCTTGGTCTGTTCAGATCTATCTATCTATCTATCTATCTATCTATCTATCTATCTATCTATCTATCTATCTTGGTCTGTTCTATCTATCTATCTATCTATCTATCTATCTATCTATCTATCTATCTCATTTTCTGATGTCTATCTATCTATCTATCCATCTATCTATCTATCTATCTATCTTGGTCTTCATCTATCTATCTATCTATCTATCTATCTATCTATCTATCTATCCCAACTCTGTCTATCTATCTATCTATCTATCTATCTATCTATCTATCTTGGTCTGTCCAGATCCATCTATCTATCTATCCATCTATCTATCTATCTATCTATCTATCTATCCCCTGTTCAGCATCTATCTATCTATCTATCTATCTTCCATCTATCTATCCATCTATCTATCTCAGTTTTCTGACGTCCATCCATCCATCTATCTATCTATCCATCTATCTATCTATCTATCTATCTATCTATCTATCTTGGTCTGTTCAGATCTATCTATCTATCTATCTATCTATCTATCTATCTATCTATCTTGGTCTGTTCAGATCTATCTATCTATCTATCTATCTATCTATCTATCTATCTATCTATCTATCTATCTATCTCTGCTCAGTATCTATCTATCTATCTATCTATCTATCTATCTATCTATCTATCTATCTATCTATCTATCTATCTCAGTTTTCTGATGTCTATCTATCTATCTATCTATCTATCTATCTATCTATCTATCTATCTTGGTCTGTTCAGATCTATCTATCTATCTATCTATCTATCTATCTATCTATCTATCTATCTATCTATCTTGGTCTGTTCAGATCTATCTATCTATCTATCTATCTATCTATCTATCTATCTATCTCCGATTCAATATATATCCATTTACATATCTACCTTGTGAGACTGACTAAAACAGGGAAATTTCAATCTATTGATAATACTTGATGCTAGGGCCCAAAATAAAAGCCTACATTTTTTTTTGAGAAATATAAATATTTTATTTCTACCAAATCGAAGTTCTTGTGACAATCACAAAAACTTATTAGAAAGAGCAAGACAATAGTAGGCTCAAAATTACAAAACAAGACAATCACTGCGTAAAATTTTAAAAAGAAAAACACATTTATTTTACAATTACGGAAAAAGATACAAGTTTGCAGAAAAATTTCCTTTTTGCGCCCATTAAGGCAGGATAACAAAATAAAAAGATACCAGCGTAAAATGGAAAAAAAACCCTAGAGTTTGGGAAAAGACAAGGATTTTGAAAATGACGAAAAGAGAAAAAAAGCAGTAAAAAAACAAAGTTGCCTTTGAGAAAAAACGAAAAGAGCTACTCTCACTTGCCCCACAAGCATCTTTGGAACACAGTAATATTCAAAAAGTCCCTTTTAACTTCACATAGTTCGTGCTGGGGAAAATTTCTTAGAATTCCTAATTTACGTAATCTGTGCTGGAAATAGGGTTCTTGGTTGTCCAACCACTTGAACTTTTGCTCTCTTCGTGGCTGGATGGTAACTGGTGCCTTCTTTGATGTTTTCTTCTTCATGTCAAATGACTTCTTTAATGTTGACGGTCTTGCCTTGTTCCCTTGCTGTCAAAACGTCTTCTCATCGTAATCTACTAGCATGAGCTCTATTTATTTTAAAATTTAGGCTCACCTCTGCCCCACTATTCGGAATGCTATTAGAACTTGAGACCACGTCTCTCATTGATGAATATATGCGAAAAAATAGACCCTTTAAAAAATTGACTGGTTTTAATCGCTGAATCGAAAACGATGTACAATTATAACAATTTTTAATAAAAACTATCTGGCCTTCAGAAAAATACACTTTTCTTAAAAGAACGTATATTAAAAATCAACAACCTAGACGATTATACATTTATACAACGCTAACATTTTAAAATAATAAAAATAAATTTTTTATAGAAAGTCCAACCGATGTGTCACAGTCTTTTCTAACTAACCTAAAGGTATGATTTTTTTATGAGAGAACTCAGTGCGTATTTAGGATATGTCAAATAGAGCACGTAACTTGGGTGCCATTGGTGGGAGGACGCCACTGAACAAATAATTTGTAGCGTAGTATTTGTTAATTGAACCTTAAGCACTAAATCGTCTGGCAATATTTTAGAAAAAGAATGAGCCCAAAGTGAGTTACCAAAATCAAACAAGTGCTGAGAACCGAAGGTGTATTGGAATAGCCGAAGATGCATTCGAAAAGCTAAGCAGAGTGCTATGAAATAGGAAAATTTCGCTAGAAAAAAGGAAAAGAATACTAAACTGCTATGTGATATTTGTCCCCCTATATGGCAGTGTATACTGGATGACCTCCACAAAACTGAAGAGGGGATTTGAACCGACAGAAATGTGGTTCTACAGAAGGCTGCTCAGGATACCGTGGACCGAACATCTGAGCAACGACAAAGTTTTAGAGAAAATGAAAACAAAAAGGAAACTAATACGTAACATCTGGAAGAGACAGTTGAGGTTTCTGGGGCACATAATGAGGAAAGAGAGCTTGGAAAATCCGATACCCACGGGATAGATAGAGGGCAAGAGGAACAGAAGAAAACAACGCATAGCATAATTAATGGGCTTGAGGAAATGGATGTCGAAATAGGGTTTAGGAGAAATAACAGAAAAAGAAATTTTAAGAGCTACAAGGAACAGGAAGTTGTAGAGAGCCATGATCACGTACGTCCTAAGGGGACACGGCACATAAAGAAGAAAAATGCCGATGTCAAATCGAGTCAATATAAAAGTATCAAGTTTATGTCTATATTTCTGAGATAAGGTATTGTAACTATTTACACTATTTACATTGTTCGGACTGTTGTCCTCATTTTTATTGTCATATTCACGATGTTTCGGCATATGCACGCTCTGTATTTCTTCAGGTGATATACGTTGGAATTTCGAACCGAACCGTTTAGTTAGTCCAGGGTGGTGGGTAGATTGGGTAAAAGTAAAATAATCTCATCATATATACCGGGTGTAACAGCAAAATTGTTCAAATCGTCTTACACCATAAGTGTCCATCCCACAAAATACTTAATATCTTAAAAACAACCAATAAACTAATTGGGTTTCTTTTTTCTATGTTTTCAGAAGTTCGCACGCACTACAGTAAATTTTTGGACATTTAGCGTTCATATCATCTTTGTGACATTTTATAGTTTCATATTAATATGGAAATCTGCATACGCTTATGAATATCTCCGGTTCTGCGATTGCAGAACATCTGATAAAAAAATCCGTTTTTTGTGCCTCGTCTTATAACAGAGATTTTTTTTCCCAATAAGTCAGCCGAACACACCCAGAAAACCATTTGAAAATGCTTGAGACTTTGTATATTGATTCAAAGCAACCTTCCCACTCTAAGCAGAAGTAATGATTGCTGGGTTTTCTGTCATCTCTCTGTGATTAATATTGCTGATTCTTTAGTCGTACTTTCTTCCCCCTCGTTTATTTGTCTTCGAATGAGCTCTGAAGAACGAAGGGAGATAACCAGCTACTTTTTTTTTGTTTCGATTTTGCTATAATTTTCGTTATATTTTTCGATTCACCACCGTTTATGTTATCCTTGCCCGCGCCTTTGTTTTATTTGTATATATTATATATATTATATGGACATATTTGTATAGATATTATATATATTATGTAAATATAATCTTATTTATATTCTATAGGTTATATGAATATATTTGTATATATGTAATATATATTATGTGAATTTATTTGTATATATGTATTATATAAATATATTTGTATATAACATATATATTATGTGAATATATTTGTATATATATATAGTTATTTTCTAAGCGTAGCTTAGATGTAGCACAAAGGCCGATTTTGTATATATATATATATTATATATTATATGAATATATTGTGTATATATTATATATATTGTATAAATATATTTGTATATATATATATATATATATATATATATATATATATATATATATATATATATATATTATGCTAATATATTTGTATGCATCCAGTTCTCATTTTCCTGTCTTGATAGCGTCCAAAGACTTGTCAGAATCCTTGTTGGAGGAGAATTACTTTCCACCCTCCAACCTCTTTACCACATGCGGGTTGTGGCTGCTCTATCGCTACTATCATTGAAAGTGCTCGGACGAACTACATTCCTTGGTTCTGCTAGGTCTAACCTTCACGGCTAGGACCCGCCATGCTACTTACATAGTAGCGAACCATCCACATTCCCCCCGTATTCCATCAGAGAGACGTTCCACTCAAGCAGCTTCTTTCCGTGACTTCCAAGGGAAGCGAATTCCCCGATCACTACAATTTTAATCTGTTCAAGAGTTAACTGTTATTTTCGCCTTAACGTAACCCTCTACCTCGAGTAGCCCATGTGCTTTGTACAGTACTGTAAATAAATAAATAAATATATATATATATATATATATATATATATATATATATATATATATATATATATATTATATGTATAGTGATCCACAAACAGACTATTTCCTTTGGTCCTCAGTGTGGCTAGACGCCCGATTGCTTTAAACCGGGATCGAAACCCGACTGATTTGACATAGTCAGACATCCTATCCATAGGCCATCGTCACACGGCAGAAAGGAAGGGAATTTTAACGTTTTTCTCTATACGAAATACGGCAGTGGCTTGGAGAACTCAATTCATACTTGAAGAGTAATGCTGGAGTAATGCTATATTATATGAATATATACTTTTAAAATGTTCGTTTTTAAACACATAATATGGTTTTGCAACCCCAACAGATTATTTACCGTAAGTTTTATATTCATTTTTATGAAATTTTATAAACTAAAATAAGTTCTCGGTCTGTACGAGCTTTGACTGGATCATTCAATAGAAATACACGTGCTCACTGGTACTTAAGCTCACTCGGTTTGCCAGTAAACTTCGTGCTATCGACCCGTGTTCGATTATTACATTATCATTTGTGTTGGAATGGCTTCGCGATCTTTACGATGGCCAACAAATACGAGCAACGTGCTTTGCTATCAGATTTTGCACGAGACCCGTCAAGTCAGTGCCGCTTGGAATTGTCAAACCTGTGAGAATTTTTCAACTTATAAAACCAGCGTACCGGCTCAAATAAAAAAGTTTCTTTGGGATTTTTTTTCTTCTTTCTAAGTTTAATAAACTGAAACAAAATAGGCGTGCTGTACCAAATATGCATCATGCGGGGGTGGGGGTAGGGTGTTGTGTGTGGTGGAGTACTGATGGAAATAGTTTAGTCGTGCCGGCGCTTGTATTTGGTGCATAAGTGTACCGAGACCTTGAAATGTTTTATTAGAAAGAAAAAAGAACAAATAAAACAGGGTTGAAAAAGAAAGAAAAGGAAGTAAGATTAAATGAGTGTAGACTGAAAAAAAAAAAGAGTCTGTAGCGGACCGCCCGGAAGGGGGGAAGCGATGTTATATGGCCCGAATTCCCCAAAGACGTAGGAGGACACAAGAGGCTCACTAACACTTTCAAATTAATGACATGAAATCTGTCAGGTGAAACATTATGGACAACAGAAACGATTAATACGAAATTTATTTACAGTATAGACCAGAGTCTTCATAGGTTAGATTACCATGTAAGATTAGTGAAAGGTTGCAGGTGATCGCTGCTGGTCGTTGCAGGTCAAAACCAATGTCCAGTGCTGGCGTTACGCTGTTGCTGGTCGGGTCCAGTGGTAAATCTCCCGTAGTATTATAACCGTAGTGTATGGGATAGGTTAGAGTCTGGAGCGAGTAGGGACCGATGTGTAGCCGGAAGTTGCAAGACCAAGAATGCCAGAAATAACGGTCTGTGATCGTCTGAAGTAATGAATAGTAAGAGTGTGCCGGAAAGTAGTAAAGGTCAAGAGTGCCGGAAGTAGAAATGCACAAGAAACCTGAAGTAAAAAAAAAAAGAAAAAAAAAAGGAACGTAACTTAATACGTAGCTCGTCCAAGCGCCCTAGCTACAATAGCCAGGGGCTTGCATTTCTCCTCCTCCTCCTCTCCGACCGGGATTTATTTTGTAAAAATACAAAATTGTGGCACAATCGAAAAGGGGGGAGGGGGGTAAAAGGCTGGTCTTCACTAACTATACCTAGCTAATTTGATTCACGACCCATTCAGACATTACAATTTACTCATTCACCATAAGAACTCGTCCGTCGCCAATCGATCCTCCATGCACCATAATACCACATCCACTCTAGGGAGACCTACAAAACGCGCCCCGTGTCATAATGATTTAATGATCCTAACACATATGTACAAAAATTCTAAGATGAGAAAATGAGAGGGGGAGGGGGGGGGATGAACCCAATAACGAACTAAAATATTAACATAAATGACCGCCTGAATTTGGCCAGAAGTCGCCAACTTATGTGAAAGGAGCCTAGCAACATTGACAGGTCTCGCGAAGTACTAAAAATCTCGAGAGTAACTCGAAGAAGAAAGGTCAAGGTCGAAGCGTCCTATGTTCCTGTTTAGGAGCAGCTGGCAGCGTCTGCGACAAGTCAAAGAAAACATAAGAAAAGGCTGAAAGTTTAGAAGAAAAAAGAAAAATAACGAGAGAGAAAGAAACAAAGAATACGTGTATAATGAAATAATGAAAAAGAAGAAATGGGTAAATTAGGAGAAAAAGAAAGGAAGGAAGAAAGAATTAGATCTTCAAATGTTTAAATGCAATTGTCAATCGTTATCTACTGTCATCTTGATTCCTCTTCTTTTATTTTTCTCATTCCTTAATAATGTTTCTATTTTTCTTATTCCTTCGCACTCAGTAACCCCTTGTGTCTTAGTTGCTTTATTCCCTTGCTTGGGATGAAAGGATAAATAAATACATGTAAAATGTAAGAAAAAAAGGTTAAAAAAAGGAGAGACGAAAATAATGAAAGAAAGAAATATGTGCAGAATGAAAGAAAGAAAAAGAAGAAAAGGCTGTATGAGAAAATAAATAAATAAATAAATAAATAAATAAAGAAAGAAAGAAAGAAAGAAAGAATACATGTAGAATGAAGGAAAAAATTAAAAATGTTGAATGGGTCAAAAAAGAAAGAAAGTATACGTGAAGAATGAAGGAAAAAAGAAAAAATAAGAAAAAAGTTTAATGGGTAGAAAAAGAAAGAATGAATACCTATAGAATTAAGAGGCAAATAAAGAAGTAAAATATTGAATGAGGAGAAAAAGATAAAAGAAATAACTTGAGAAAATAAAGAGAGAAAGAATGTGTGTAGAATGAAGGAAAAAAAGAAAAAGTTAAATGGATAGAAAAAGATATAAATAACGAAAGAAAAGAAAGAAAGAAAAAATACATGTAGAATGAAAGAAACAATTTTAAATGTTCAATGGGTAGAAAAAGAAAGAAAGAAATACGTGTAGAATGAAGGAGAAAAAGAAAAAAGTAGAATGGGTAGGAAAAAAGAAAGAAAAAGAAAGAATATTTGTAGAATAAAGAAAAAAATAAGAAAAATGTTGAATGGATAGAAAACGATAGAAATAACGAGTGAAAAGAAAGAAAGAAAGAAAGAAAGAAAGAAAGAAAGAAAGAAAGAAAGAAAGAAGGAAAGAAAGAAAGAAAGATTACGTGTAGGATGAAGGAAAAAAGAAAGAAGTTGATTAGGTAGAAAACGAAAAAGAGAAAGAAAGCGAGAAAGAAAGAGAAAAAAGAAAGAGACAACACAAAGAAAGAAAGAGAGCGAGAGAGAGAAGAAAGAAAGAGAGAACATAAAGAAAGAGATCGAGAGAAAGAGAGAGAGAAAGAGAGAGAGAGAAGAAAGACAAAAAAGAATGAGAGAGAGAGACAGAGAGAGAGAGAGAAGAAAGACAAAAAAGAATGAGAGAGAGAGAGAGACAGAAGAAAGACAAAAAAGAATGAGAGAGAGAGAGAGAGAGAGAGAGAGAAATGAAAAGTATTTTGCTTCAAGGTGTTTCTCTGAGAAATACGACACAGTTGTTTATTTCTTAAACAATCTCTTGCCCATCCGTATTGTTATTTTTCTTCTTACTCAATCGACGATTGGCCTCTTTGTTAATAAGCAGTGACAATAACAGTTGTATTCATAAACGTTTTGTGAAACACTCAAGACGCAAGATGCACTCAAAGACTTCGCCATTATTGCCAATTTTCACAGAACATTTACTTCTCTTTTCAATGCACTTTGCTTTTGAGGCGTTCTGCGTTCTTTCGGTGTATTTCGTTGTCGTGACAACAGTTGAAATAATCTTGAAGGGGCTGCCAATTCTGACAGTGAGAGAGAAACGGGTTTGCGGATAATAGTTTCTTTACTACTGGAATGCTAAAAGATTTTCAAAGAAATAACCAACTACGGCACACAAACACCACCACCGCCGTCGCCACCACCCAAAAACATTTGGTCTATATAATAAGAATGTTCTTCGCTATTATTTTGAAATTCAAGAGCATTGAACGGACTCTATCTATCTATCTATCTATCTATCTATCTATCTATCTAGCTAAATCTGTTTCTCTCTCTCTATCTATCTATCTAAATCTGTTTCTCCTTCTCTCTCCCTTCTCTCTCTCTCTTCTCTCTCTCTCTCTCTCTCTATATATATATATATATATATATATATATATATATATATATATATATATATGTATACAACTCTATGAATGCTCTTCGCTACTATTTTGAAATTCAAGAGCTTGAACAGATTATCTATCTATCTAAATCTGTTTCTCTATCTATCTCTCTCTCTATCTAAATCTGTTTCTTTCTCTATCTATCCATCTGTTTTTCCTCCCTCTATCTAAATCTGTTTCTTTCTCTCTCTCTCTCCCCGTATCTATCTATCTATCTATCTATCTATCTATCTATCTATCTATCTATCTATCCTTCAACATCGTAAACCTCTCCTTTTTTCTTTATGTGCAGTGTCCTCTCAGGACGTAGGCGATCATGGCTCTTCAAATCTTCCTGTACTTCGAAGCGCTTAATAAATTTGATATTTCTATTTCTCCTAAACCCTGTTCCGTCAACCATCTACGAAAGTTCACTAAAACTAAAAGTATTCTATGCGTTGTTTTCCTTTGTCCCAATTGTCTTCAATCTGTCCTGTGAGTATCGGATTTTCCAAACCTTCTTTCCTCATTATGTGCCCTCGAAACCTCAACTGTCTCTTCTTGATGTTAAGTATGTTACCTTTTTGTTTCCATTTTCTCTAAAACTTCGTATGTTCCAGGGTATCTTCATCATCCTTCTATAGAACCATATATCTGTTGCTTCAAGACACTCCTTCATCTTTGAGGAGATTGTACAGAAATCACTGCTATAGAGGAGGACAGTTTAGTACACATTTCCTTGTTTCTACTGAAGTTTATATTTCTTAGTATTCTACTTAGCTTTTGCAATACCTCTTTAGTTATCCCAATACGCCTTAGGATTTCAGTGTCACACTTTCCGTTCTCTGTTAAACTCTTCCTACGTATTTAAATTTTTGTACTTTTTTGAGTTTGGTATCTCCGATTTACAATTCTAATATCCTATCCAAATATATTGTGATTACCTGACAGTTCCAATAGTTGTTTGCAACGTACTTTACCAAACGTTTTTGTATAATCTATAAAACCTAGGTATATATTACTTTGCATTTGTGTTACTTTTCCTGAAATCATTCTGAGCATAAATATCGCATTCCTTGTTTGCACTTGCACTGCGTACTACACCCTATGACTGTATCGCTTTAACAAAACTGACAGAATTTACTTCCTGATTTGTTATACGGATATCAGATTGGAAATACTATGTGTCAGTCGATCAGTTCTCATAGTGTAGTTTTTTTGTTTTATTTGATGTTGTTTTGAAGTGGGAGTGAAGCAAATGTCTCATGTAAACGTAATCTGAGAATCTGGACGACATCTTATACGGAAAACCACAGATAATCCAAGATTGACGAAGTCATAAATAATAAATACATAATAAATATAAATAAATAAGAAAACATTTTAATCAAATAAATATTACGTTCTTTAGAAGCGTCGTCTGTTTCTGTTCACTGTTCCTGCGTGCGCATGCGCCTCTTTCATTTTATGTCAGAGAAGGCGCATCAATAAGTCCTTAACTTGATAGGTTATTGAATGTAACTTGATCACTATATAACGTTCGAGCTGTGTGATTAACAGAGAAACATTGGCTTAAGTGCAAAATAGCATGTGCGGCTGGTGCTTTGGTGGTCCGTTCAGAAAGATAAATCGGCAAGCTAATTTCAAATTCCGGTTGAGCTTGTTACATTCATTTTCGGACAAATTGCCTTGGGAAAGGTATGAATCCATCCCTTCTGCTCCCCACCTATGGAATAAATAACAAGGCAGACAGGGTTTTCTATCCGCGGTTGGCAACCTGTCTACTTGGAGGACAACATAGAGTATACAGTATTTTTTTTCTTTTTCTAATAGGGTACATTGAGCCCATTAGTTTTGGGTGGCACCCAGTCTAAGAGATGGAAAACTCTGAATTCAAAAGCTTAGAGACGGCCACGATAGCGGAAGATACCTTCCAAAAACTAAACAGAGTATTAAGAAACAGAAAAAAATCGCCAGAAAAAAGAAGAGTACTGACCTGTAACATAATATAAGCCCTCCTTTATGACAGCGAATGCTGGACAATCTTCTCAAAGACGATGAAGAGATTTGAAGCAACAAACTGCGGGTCAACAGAAGGATGCTGAGGATACCATGGACCGACAGAACTCACTATTCAGTCGTAATCGTTCTAGGGAGACAAGCTTGCTAACCATTATACCATTTCGAGATGCCAAATCATAGACAGTAGTTATGAGTTGTGGAATTTTTTAAGAAAGTCAGATGTGTAGAAATAAGAACGGCATATCATTGTGGATCATATAAAGGGCACTGTTGGACATTTTAGGTAAGGTAGCGGACATAGCGGACACTTAAGGAAAGCGGAAGGTACCGCGTCCTAAACGTTTTGATAAAAAAAATTCCAATTTGCCTTTATTCGTCTTTAAAGAGTCAACATTTACTGTTTTTTTCAAAAACTTGATTGCTTTCCTCAATGGTCTCTCTTCTCTCTCTTTCTCTTTGTAAGTGCCATATTTCTTCAAGGTGTGGGCGATCATGGCTCTCCACAGCTATATTTTCTACAATTGCATTACCATGTTTGTTCTTTGAAAAGGTAGTCATGTAGTTTCCCGTTGCATTCTCTACAGTTTTAAATCAAGAATTATCTTTATCGTAGACTGGTTGCCAAACAAGGCTACAGAGCTCATTTAGTCTAGTAGTTGGTGTTAAAGGCGAGAATAATTTGATTTATGTCTTTCCCAAGGCGGAAAATTAGAATTTAATATAATTATATATATATTAGTTAATATAATAATAATAACAATAATAATAATAATAATAATAATAATAATAAGAAGAAGAAGAAGAAGAAGAAGGAGAATAGGAAGAAGAAAAAGAAGTCCATCGAGAATCGATGATGACACAACCTAGTACAAAATGATTTGACATGCTCGAGGTATTGACTCATTTCTACAAGTATGTCATAAGGCCAAGATTTGAAAAAAAAAAAACACATTTTGACACAGATGGGGCCTCCTACTTGGGAGGTTCAACAAGCACCAAGTTTCTGTGGTGTTCTCTTAACTTCTAGCTTTTGCACTCTGTCATTTTCAAATTGGTTTAAAATGAATTTTTAAAAATGAAATCTATATAATAAATGCGATGTTAGTGTGTCACCGTGTCACACTTTTTCAAATTTACACCTAGAGGCCATAGCCCAACATATCGGACCATTTTGGAATCAGGCCGACTCCGTAAGCAAATTAAAAACATTCCGGGCCGGATCCGGTCCCGCAATCCTGAAATTTTGGATTCCCAAGTTTGCATTATTGTTTTCTCCGACTTTATTTTTACGCGATTTTTGAGACAAATTTTGTACGATAACAATTTTTCTAACTTGGAAATAAATTTGGAAACAATCAAAATTAATTGCAAAATCCAGCGAAAGTCAGCCATGAAATAAAAATAATTGTTTGTACGGAAAGTAAGGACCTACGTACATCAAATTGTCTTTAAATTAAGTGGCGACAGAAGTATTATCGTTAAACTTTTAAAAGTTAAGCTTAAATATTAATGCAATATTTAAATTTAACGATCAATTTTGAATTCTTTTGTAGTTTATTTTTGCCAATTGCATCTACTCCTCTTTACCTATTTTGATGGAAGCCCAATCAAGAGCCCTCCGCAGGACCTAGCTTAAATATATAGCTAGCTTAATATATATACTAGCTTTGAAGCTAGTATATATATATGTGTGTGTGTATGTGGTATGTGCAGAAGACATAAAAACACATTCATTGGTTTAGATTTTGAATTAGCTTAACTATTCCTGACACAAGGCAATAATAGTGAGTACCTTATGAGTTACAAAGTCTGCACTAAGAATAAGCTTACAATTGGCCTTTTTTGCCTTAAATGCTAAATTCTTATGATTATAGGAATTTACGTTTTAACTCATTTTAACTGATTTTTTTTATTATAACATACTTTAGTTAACACATGCCAAACACAAATGACGAAAATATAATTAACGTTTTGATTTTATTACAACGCAATTAAAAAATTAGTAAACCTTTATCTCCAAGCTTAAAAAATAATCTGTGAGCTAAAAATAATTTAACATAAACAAATGATAGCGACTAATTTGTCAAACTTTGTAAAACTAAAAATATTTCTCCTCCATCATGAGAAGAGCGGAAATTTTAAAATAACAACATTTAACCTTACGTCTATGTATAGAATGTTGTTGCCATATATGGACTAGTGACCCCACTGTTCATCTCGAGGTTCTCGACAAAATCCAAAGACGGATATGCAGTGTGATCGGTCCTGACTTGGGGTCTCGACTCCAGTCACTTTCTCACCGACCTAATATGGCTTCCCTCTGTCTTTACTATAAATATTTTTATGGCATCTGCTCTGATGAGCTATTTTCACTGGTGCACCGACTGCATAAATTTAAGCGTGTTACTAGGTTGGCATCTCGTTCCTATTCTTTTGCTGTCGGAATAGTTAAATATAATTTCCTCTTCTACTCTGACAGCTTCTTCTCCAACACTTCCCGACAGTGGAACTTCCTTCCTCTTACTTGATTCCCTGATAATTATAATCTTCAAAAATTTAGATGTAATGTCAATCGATATCTTCTGTTGCCTTGATTCCCGTTCTTCCTTTTATCCTTCCCTTAAGCACCCCCCACATACCCAGTCTTTTTCCTTATTTACACTCTCTGTAGCACTCCCGCTTTGCTTGGGGTGAAATGCCTTAAAAAAAATTTAAGTATACTATTTTTCATGTTAAAAATATAATTTAAAATATTTAATACATTTAAAACAATATTTTTGTCGACGCCATTCAATGTCCAATACATAGAGATGGGCGACTTACCTAACATTATCATTAAAAAAATGATTATTAAAAGGTTTTACACGCACACACACTATCTATCTATCTATCTATCTATCTATCTATCTATCTATCTGTTCATTATCTATCTATCGATCTATTCATCTGTTCACTATGTATGTATATATGTATGTATGTATCTGTTCCTTATATATGTATGTATGTGTCTATCTGTTCATTATCTATCTATCTATCTATCTATCTATCTATCTATCTGTACATTATTACAATGAATCATTCATACAAAAAGTAAATTAGTAAAGTTAATGATATAAAATGGCGAAATCTCTTCGCTAACTAAATTTTAAAGATACATTAACCTACTAATCACTCAATGAATGTTATGATCCTTGTTTTTTTAAATCGTAAACTGTATTAGGTCTTCCTTAAATACGCAAGTACTTTCGACTGTACGTCCAGTCATTATCAGGCATGGAAATTATTTTGTTTCATTATGTATGTATGTATCTATCTATCTGAGCGTCCTCAAACGACCACTTTTAACCACCTCTCCCCAACCATTTCTGTCATCTACCACTCTATTTTATGGTTCTCGCTCATTAATGTTTTTCTTTTTCTTATTCTTTCACACTCAGTAACACCTTGTGTCTTAGTGACTTTATTACCTTATTCAGCTGGAATTATTAAAAAAGAAAACTTCCCAGTTCTTCCTTTCTTCCTTGTCCGACTCTTCTTCTTCTGACTGGCGAATTCGCTTCGCGCATTCGTATTTATTGACCTAATTTTGGGGAATTCCCTTCTCCCAATCTCTTATATTATTACCTCTCCCTAAACCTCTTCAGTGAGCGTGGGTGGCTTATCCACCCACCCCATGTCTCGAATCAACTTTAAACCAGGATAATCAACTCAAAATTCGTTGTTTACGAAAATGAAGTTTTCGCTTTACAGCTTGCATTTGCAGCTGTGTGTCAATCAACATTGCCCCTTAAATCTGGGTTACTTCTCCATTGTTCAAGCTGCTCGACATACAATTCAACTCGTTTATGTGTGAATTAAAGCTTCAGTTCTTCCCAAGGTTTTTTGGTATTAACCCTTCTCGTTTCAAAGTCTCTCAGCACATAACACTTTTTTATGTTTTAACAAAACTTTCTTTCATTTTACCGCGGCAACGACAAATAGTATCACATTCATAAAAATACACTTATCTCCCCACCCTAAGAAAGTGTTTTAAAAACAGACTAGACGATTAAGTATCTATGAAGGGTAACATTTTTAAAACAGTAAAATAAATTTTTTATACAACTTCTTGTCGGATTTAATCCAATTCATATATATATATACTGGGTGTGTGGTTGAATGGCTACAACATTGCCATTCCGATCATAAGACCGGTTTTCAATATGAGCATAGTCGATTTGTCAAAGAGGTAAATTATTGATTATATCGACCTGGGGAGACGATTCGCGCGACTGGCACTGCTAGGAAGTGCTTTAAAACCATGCTACAGACACACACATACAGTTTTTCTTCACCGGTAACACGACTCGGAGTTTCTTGCACAACGCAATCTTCAGGTGCCGAATTGAGACTGACCGTTACATAACTTAAATTTTGTTAAATGCATCGCAATGTTGGGGCAGTCCATATTTCATACTGGGATTGTTTTTTTTTTGTTTAATTTTGTATTTAAAATAAACATAAATATAAAAGAAAAAAAAAACACATCCACACAAATTACTTACTTCAAGTTACAAAGGTAGAATTATAGTCTAAATATAAATATTTCCATGTAAGTATTTATATATAAAAAAATATAAAGTATTCTGATTGCAGACTCGCACGCAGGCACATTTATCGAGCCCACCTGTGGTTTATACTGAAACTATGCTGAGCAGACCTTAGTTACAGTTTCTGGGAGAGAACGTGTCATCTAGAATGATCAACAATCTGAACAACACCAGCACACTCAAACACCTCAGCCACGATGACTTGTGACTCTGCGCTAGCACAGCTATCGAGGTTCCCAAGTGTTCCGTCTACCCAATTTCACTCACAAGGCTTGGGTCAATGTCGCAAACACTTTCCAAAAGCCCGCACGCTGGGAGCATTCCCACTCCAGACCGATAACATCAGGAAGTCTCCTTCCTGAGAAATCGACCATGGTGAGTTTCGAACACAGGTTTCATGATCAGAAAGTTAACGTTTTAACTACTCGGCCACGCGCCCAAATATATACATACATATATATACATATATAAGCATACAAGTTTCGTTAGAAGTGTCATTTTTTATTTAATTTTTCTTGCGTTTTTATAATTTTCTTCTTTTCTGGACAGATATTATGTAGAAATTGTCCGAATATTCTGTATGTTCAGCACTTTCGGCTATTCTTTTAGCTATTATTAAGCATTATTTTATTTTTACTTTTAACTGAATGTATGGATTGTTTTATATATATATCCAAAGTTATAGGAATGTTTTATTTTCCAAACACGGTCAGCATATTGTAGCCGTGTTCATACGAAACATTCGGACAATTTCTACATAATTTATGTCCAGAAAAGAAAATTATAAGAACACAAGAAAAATTAAAAAAAAAAACTTAAACGCTATATTTTGTTAGTCGTTTTTAATAAAATTTATATAAAAGAGTGATTGCTGCCCAAATGTGTATATATATATATATATATATATATATATATATATATACACACACCTGGTCAAAATCTTAAGACCAGATACAAAAGGGTTAAAAAATATAAAATACTGTTACTTTAATCAAAATATACTTGCGAAACATTACATTTAATTAGAAACTTCTCGCCAAACCAGAGGGGGAGGAGAAACGCAGGCCCCTGGCCATTGTGGCCAGGGCTCTTGGACGCGTTATATATTGAGTTACGTGCCCATTTATTTTTGTTCTGCCAACTGGACGCTAGTTGGTCTTTCCTATCCATTCTTACTGCCCGCAATCTTGCCTTTTATAGTTTTTGGCTAACGCAGCCCTTTAGCTTCCGGCGTTTCTCACTTCCGCCATTTCCGATCTGCGCATACTTCTCAGATCCTTACTTTCGGCAATCCTGACCTAAACTACTTCCGGCTACCACAGACCTTATTTCTGGCTACCACGGACCTTTATCTTTTGGCATTCCTGGCCTTTATTACTTACGGGTACGCATTGATCCCTACTTCTGGCATCTCTATCTCAACCTAACTCACCTAGTTGATTGGTGTTAATGGACCTACTTACAACAGCTCCTCACTTCCGGCTACGCATAAATCCCTGCTTCCGGCTTTTCTGTCAACCTAACTCACTTGGTTTAGGAAATTGCTGCAAGACTCAAAGTATCTACTCCGTACACTTCAGTTAAAATACTACGGTAGGTTCACCGTTTCATTTAACCAGCAACTACACAACGCGCTTCATATCTAAATTGAACTTTCTTCTCCTTGGTTATATCATTCAAACTTCAAGTAACCTATTCCGTACACTTCGGTTAAAATACTACGGAAAGTTCACCATTGGACTTAACCAGCAGCTTTTCAACACTTTCACCAGATATTTGAACTGAACTTTCGAACTGTGGACATACGTGCCAACTTAACTTACATGGACTCTACTTTTAGTATTTAGCCACGGTTATGATATCTAGATCTTTTCTAGCTGGTTAGTATTCTTCAATTTACTTACTTCTGCCTCCATTACTTCATTCATTGTTTGCTCACGTTCCTTTAATCAACATGCTTTTGTATATGATGTAAATAAATCTTGTATTCATTTTTGGTTTGTTGTTTGCTGTCCTTTTGTTGACCTGTTAGATTTCACGTCTTTTCGTTTTAAAATTTTAGTGGGCCTCTTGTGACATCTATCACTTATTTGGGTCGCTCAGGTCATATTATATCGCGCCCCCTCCACAAAGTCCACTACATCAGCAATGTTACTATTGAGACAGGAGTAAATGTTAGTGTCGTCTGCATAGATGCCGACTTGAGAACTGATGACGTCAGGAAGATCATTGATGAAGATCAGAAACAGTATAGGACCAAGGATAAAAACTTGAAGAACACCAGCGTTCGTATGGAAGTAACTGGAAGAGAACCCGTTCGGGACAACCTTCATTTCACGGCTTGACAGGAATGATTGGATTAAATCAAATAATCGTCCTTTAATACCGTAGCTTACGCAGAAAGCCAGCATGCCAAACCCTGTCAATTGCTTTCGATATATCTAGAGCAACACTCGAGCTTCGTTGTTAATGGATTGATTTTAAAATCTAACATCATATAATTCTTCTTCTTCCTTAGTTACGTCCTGCTAATACCTAATAAATAATGTACTATTCCGTTTTGATGACGAGGAAAGACAATTCAGATACGCTGTTTGGTATCAGTGAAAGAAAGATAGAAAGAAATAACTTTCACATGTGTTTAACGTCTGCTTCAGTGAAATGGAAAAAAGAACAACTCTTTTTTGTCAAACTGAATTTTAAAAATTTGTACCCTCTTACTTAAATAATGATCTGAATTCACAATTATGATTGTTATTGCAATATTTTATGAAAGTTGTTGGGTTCAAATATTTAACGATGCAATGGAAGAATTCTCACGAGAATTTATAATCGTGAAGATCTCAAGGAGCTTATACAATTATTAACTTAAGAATTATGAGACATCAGAAAATTCAAACTCCTGATTTTGACTATCATGAAATAACATTTGACTGGGAATCAGTATCAAAGTGATGATGACGTCATAATTGCTGCTGATGACTTTTTTATCAACAGGATGAACAGTCTTCTTTGAACAGTCAGATATCAGTTTACTTGGAAATAAATAATGCAGTTATTAATAAGAAGAAATGAAATCAATGCACGCAAGATTACACAGCTCTAGGATCAATGCTTCATCAACAGCCTATGAACTTTTCAGTTCACCCTCGTGTATATTTTATATTTCAAGCGGCTTTTGTCGGAACATTTTCTTGGTTTACATGTTTTGGGGTTTTTTTTGGCACATTGAAAGTGTGGCTATTTGGTGAACTGGATGAACCTTTTGCGTGGCAGGTTTAATAACGATAGGTGGATAAGAAATTTCTCATATCTCTCCAACCTCTCAATTCCTTTCACAAATCTATCTCAAATTGTACATATCTATCTATCTATCTAGATATTTATTATGTAAAAAATTACATAATTGTGGCACAAGGCCGAAAAGGGGGAGGGGTTAAGGCTGGTCCACACTAACTATCTTATACCTAGCTAATCCGATTCACGACCCATTCACTCATTACAATTTACCCATTCACCACAAGAACTCGTCCATTACCAATCAATCCTCCATGCACCATAATACCACATTGTCTCTAGAGGCGACCTACAAAACGCGCCCCATCCCATAAAAAAATTAATGATAGTAAAATATATATAAAAATCTGTGATGAAAAAATGAGAGGGGAGGGAGATGAACCCAGTAACAAACTGAAATATTCACACAAATCAAATTAAATATAGCTGATGTTAGTAGGGTCCGTTCAATCCTCAAAAACAGAGAGGCCGTTGTATTCTGCCCATGGGACAAAATCAAGAAGCTCTCTCGCTAAGGGAGTGGGAAAAGGATAAAAAATCATACGGTCATGGGAAAATATGAAGCTGACCCAGTCGAGATAAAAAGGGGTTAAAAACAAACTGGGTAGGTTGGGAATCTCAACCTGGATCATAACCAAAGATGTGGCCGGGAACAGGCCGGGAACAACACTTACTCACATTAACTAGGTACAAAAAGCTTGTCTAACCTAACCAGGGGAGGGCTCCACAGTAAAG
Source organism: Acanthosepion pharaonis (assembly GCA_903632075.3). Classification (NCBI taxonomy): domain Eukaryota; kingdom Metazoa; phylum Mollusca; class Cephalopoda; order Sepiida; family Sepiidae; genus Acanthosepion; species Acanthosepion pharaonis. The sequence continues at coordinate 2,044,416 of CAHIKZ030005408.1, read as the reverse complement.
CGTCCCGATGTGACATAGACTGACCTAAAAGAGAAAATCAAGGCTATCCCTGTTCAAACGAACCAAGCCCGCCTCTTTCACCCACCTTTCGCTGAAGACTGTCGAATGTAATCGTTTTCTATCAGTTCTAATCTTCATCTTGAGCTGATGCTCAAAGAATCGGATCAGATCCTGATGAGAAAGACGATTGCCTCGCAAGACTTCCATTCGAGCCCCTCCAGGAACGGTGATTCCACGTAGAGCCGGACTGCATACCCTGTCCCTTAGTCGGTGAAGAAGAGGCTCCAACGCCAAAGCATAAAGTAGGGGCGACAGAGGACAACCCTGACGAACCGACCTAGACATCGCAAAAGCGCACGACAGCTTCCCGTTCACCTGTACCACAGCACTGGGGGATCGATACAGGAGGCTAATTCAGCGGCAGAAGTCGGGTTCGAATCCGGCGGCCTGCAGGACAGCAGCAAGATAGCGATGGTCAACCCTATCAAATGCCTTGGACCGATCTAAATTGATCAGCGCGGCCTCATCGTCGTCTTTTACACTCTCTATGATCGTGCGGATCAGATGCAGGTTGCTCTGAATTGTTCGACCCCTCACAGCACAAGTCTGCTCAGGACCTAACAGAGACTCGGCAACCCACTGCAAACGCTCCTGCAGGATCTTGGCCAAAATCTTTAACTCTGTGTTTAGCAAAGTTATGGGCCTATAATCATCTAAGTTCCCCGCATCACCCTTTCCCTTCTTCAACAGCGTGATCACACCCCTGGAAATCCGGTTAGAGATGGACCCCGACCGGAACCAGTTGTTGAACACCAAAGTCAAATTCGGGAAAAAGATGTGCGACAGCCTCAAGTACAATTCATAGGGCAAACCATCTAGACTGAGCGACTTGCCTCTGCTGACCTTCTTCAATGCCGCGTAGACTTCACCATCCGTGATCTCTCTCTCGCAGCTAGCCGCTTCAGTCGGCAAAAGCCGAGGAAAGTCAGCCAAATATCTGCGAAAATCCTCCTCACAGAGACCAGGCTCCTTGGTAAATCGGCTCTCGAAATGCCGCCGAAATGCCTCGCACATGTCGTCAGTGGCCCGAAGAGTACGCCCCTCCGGGGAATTGACCTCACGAATGTAAAGATCGTAACCTCGGCGAATCTCTTCCTTGCGCAGATCTGCGCCCATATTCACGGCTTCAGAAGACATCTTGCTTAACCTATGTCTAATTACCTGGCCCATGTAGCGATCGCTATTCGAACGCTCCAGGGTCTCCCTAGCTAAGGCTATCTCTAAAGGACACCCCCCAGCCACCGCCCGGGAAAAACTAGCCTTAAGCGTCTTCACCTTTTCAGCTCTATCTAAGGCGAGCCGTTTATTGAAATCAGTGGTGAAAGACATAATCCTATCCTTAAGCCTCTCCCACCACTTATTCCCGATAACCACTCCCACTAGCTCCTGCTGCATTTAAGCTAGTTAGCTGCTCCTGGAAGTCCCGCCTGTCCAGTAAAGACAGATTGAACTTCCAGTAGCCAGCCATTCTAGGCCTATGATCTAACGCCATCCAGGCACAAACGAGTTTGTGATGCGAATAGCCTACCCAGTGGAACGTGGGACAATCTATCAAATCTATGTCGGCTCCTCTAACTAACATTCTGTCAAGGTAGCTAACCACCTTATCAAAAGGCCAATTCTGAGCCCACGTCCACATCCTCCCCCGGGGTGATCGACCCGGTATTTATCAACAAGACCAAAAACGTTGATCAGATCAACCAATCTACGATCGCCCCTACACCCGCTAGCTTCCCGCCCCCGATCTAACTTGGGGTGCAGGATGGCATTCCAGTCCCCCATTAAGACTAGGCGCGTTGAATCCACCAGAAACGGCCCCAACTGCCGAAAAAAAGAAACCTGTTCCTCCTGGTCGTTGGGGGCATAAACCGCAACGACCCGAAACGAACCACTTTTCACGGAAATATCGACCACGATCAACCGGCCCTTGGCATCGGCATGCACAAGGTCCACCCTCGCATCAAGAGTACGTCTAACGAACAAAGAAACTCCTCTGGCCCGTCGGTCCCCATATGCTGAATAAACGATAAAGTCGTTCCCCAGCACACACTCATCGACACTGCAAACAAAGTGGACTTCTTCGATCGCGGCGACATCCACGCCGAAAGACAAGAGATCACGAAGCAGACGGGCCGCCTTACCCCGATCCCTCAGACCCTTCACATTCACAGTGGCTATCTTAATTGACATCTCGGTCTGAAAAAGAAAACGAGAGAAAAGAAAAGACCTACTCACATACAGGCCGGAAACCTGCATCAGTTAGGACCCCGACGGAATATTCTAGGCTCCCCACACGTCATTTGTACTTCTAGAACGATCCCGCCGACGTCCGTGGAATAGGTTAATTTAAAACACCTATATAGTGAAGGATGGATTAAGACAGGGACCCTCCCGGAACAATATTGCCTTAATTTCCTCAAATAGTGATCCTGTGTTTTGAGCATCTTAATTTTTGGGAATGCTTTTTGTGCTGCCTCCAGGTGCGCCCAAACTTTTAGGTAGCCACCCGTTTCCCTTATACAGGTGACTACCCCAGGAGCATCGGGAAAGTTCTTGGAGTTTTCAATGGATTTCCCATACACAGACGACATTTTCATCAGCAAGCCGAATAACGATTTTTTATGGCCTGACAAGCCTTTTTTAATTTCCTCCATATACACTCTGCAAATGTTCTCCGCGTCAGAGAAAAATCTTTTTTTCTTTTTCTTTTTCCTGACACGGTGGGGACTGGAAGAAGTGGAAGAGTGAGGGGGAGTGGATATTGAACTAGCAGGGGAGGTGGATGGAGAGGGAAACGGGGCTTGAGTGAGTGAAGTGGGGAGGCTCCTAGCTTTTGCAAGTTCTTGTCTAACTTGTCCTGGCTTGACCGGTTCAGACAACGACCTGTATTTTGGCAAACTTTTTTCTGCCCTGTTTCGTCCAACACGCTTCTCTACTGGTTTTTCAGCGTCCTCCTCCTCTTCTCTAGTTTTTTTCAAAGAAGAAGAGTGAGGGGGGAGGCATTTCCCCCACCTCCATCTCCTCTTCCGGTTGTTGCTGCTGTTTTACTTTATCTCTTTCTTCCTTGTGGTTTTGCTGTTTAGTTACAGGTTTTGGAGATTTCGATTGTTGTTTCTGGGGTTGTTGTTGCTGGGGTTTCTGTTGTTGTTCTGCCTTTCCTGTCGTGCTGGAGGAGAGGGTGTGTTTGTCACTCCCCACCTCAATCCATGCATCTGGGGGCCTTTTCTTTTGTTGGTGTAACTTCTGCAGCTGCCGGTGGTGCGTCTTTTGTCGGCTATTCGACTTTTTCCCCGGAGCACGCCTTCGCTATGTGCCCCACTGCACCACATGCCCAAAAACATGACTTCCATCCTTCAACCACGACTAGCATCGTTTTGTCCCGGCAAATTAACACATTGGGGATGTCCCGAAAGCTCTGTCGAGTGAGGACCACTTGCAATATGATGTCTCCTGTTGCAATTCCCGATTTGCTTCTGGCTGCGATGACCTCGTCCATATTGTCTCTGCTGACTCCAATGAGTTTGTGACTTTTAACATCTGTGGTCAGTAAAGATATCACTTTGACCGCCACCAAGGCCTCTGGAATTGTAAGTAACTCGTTACCTTGCAGTTATTTCTCATACTTTTTGCCGTTGTTCCTCATAAGCGGTGTCCTTTTTCTTAGTCCCGCTCTCAGACCAGGCCTGTTTTTTTGCTGGTGACAAATTTTCGGTTTGTACCGGCGGTGATTCTAAGTTTTCACTCATGGTGGCTACCAGCCACCACGACTGAAAAAATTACACTTTTCTTAGGTGTTATTATTATTATTTTTTAAACAGGCATAAAATACACAACAGAATTTTAAAGAACCAAATAAAAACAAGAACGTGGAAAAATAAAGCCAATAAACACGTAAGAAGTAAAATAAAGAAATACGAAAAAGTTAAATAAAACGAGGGGGAGGGTCAAAATATAAAAAGGAAATAAACAGAAAAGAAACAAAAATATATAAATACTAATATATACGAAAAACATGCAAAAGGAAAAAACTGAAAAATTGAAAACGGTTGCGAAAATAGCAAAATAGACTTATCAGCACAAACTCAGTGATTTTTCAAACTCAGTCAAAAACGATTGTTCTTCTTTGCAGCTTCTATGCATAATCTATCTATCTATCTATCTATCTATCTATCTATCTATCTATCTATCTATCTATCTTATGAAAACACATGTAATTAACGTAGTGGAAACGTGCATCTATGAAATGAACGGATTCTCTCTTTTTAACCCAGATACATTTATTTTGGCAGCGTCTGACGTCATTTGGAGACAATGCCGTCACTGCTGTGATTATCAATGTAAAGAAGACCTTATGACTCAAAGGTCAGAGTTTACGATATTCCCAAAGTATACGTGTCATTTTGCAATCATAATAGTAACCAGAGGTACGGCTGCAGCGATAACAATAAGAGTTATTAATTGTCTTCACGTATCAAAGGGCCTGAGTTTGAGTCATATATGAACAGAAGGTTTGTCAACATCTTTGCCCAATCAATAAGGGTTGATCATTTACAAATGGTCACTCATCTATCAGTTTTATTTTTACTTGTGTGAATATTACATAGTACTATCTATCTATCTATCTATCTATCTATCTATCTATCTATCGTGTTAATGCAGTGTAAATTTGAAATTTAACGTAGGTTTTTCGTTTTGGCGACTACAGCCTGGGGATATGCAAAAGCAGTTTGAAAGAGTTGGTATTCGGACTTATACTAAATAAAAGATTAACTATTTTATTTTTTTACCCCCACCGGCGAACAGTTAAGTATACATGTTTGTGCTGGGTCATCTGTGGGTCATAGCTCGACTCTCCAAATGAGTTATCAGAAAGAAAACTCGTTCTTTGAAATAATTTGTCTGGAAGTCAAATCTGGTATTGTTTTCTGTTTCTTTTTTAAATAAGAGTAGATAGGCAATCCTATCGCCCTATCCATACTCCTTCCCTTCTCTTGAACAAGAATAGAGGCTCATCCTTTGTTTCTTGTTTAGGAATGGGTGCTCGGTTCTTTACCTTTTGTCAGGACTTAATAGAGGTTCTGTCTTGAATTTCTTGTGATATGCGTGAATGGTGGCAACGCCACTTCATACTTAGGGTACCGGTTTGGCAGTTTCCTAGTTGCCGACTGGTAGTTCGAAGCCCGAACTCTTGCACAGTGTCTTCAGAGGCTGCTCTGATCAACAGTTGCATAATATCGTGGTTTCTTGCAATGCCATGTCGCGCCAGGAATGTTGTCCCTGCAAGCATCTCCAGTGGACAACCCCGAGGCTACACTATGTTGCAGACTGCGCCAGTTTCTCTTCATGCATATGTTACATTAGATGGCCAACTGCTACTACTACTCTAGGCCTTTCCTTACCAATATAGCACATCATAACTATAAACAACCAAAAATATAAACCCAAACCAACTCAATAAAAACACTTAAACCCCTTAAACTTTCTTTCTCCAACATTCGTGGTATTCGTACCAACTTGTGCAGTGTGGAATCGTCCCTCTTCAAAATGTCTCTGGACATCTTAGCTCTCTGCGAAACTAACTTTAACTCTTCAATCCCCTCCTCGATTCCTCGCCACTTTCCTCTCCTTAGAAAAGGACTCCACATGCATGGCCTGGGGGTTTATGTCCGCGAACATCTCCCGCTGACTAGGGAACTCTCCCTTTAAACTCCAGACCGTCTCTCTCTACTTAACTCAGTCAGCTACCTCTTCTTTCTCTACCGTTCCCCTTCCCCTCAAGACTGTTGCGTGCTAGATAGTATCTCAGATAATATAGACAAGGGCACCTCCCTAGACCCGTTTGCAAACATATTCATTCTCGGGGAATTTAATGCCCACCATACCAGGTGGCTTCAACACTCTGTCACTGACCTCGCTGGCATCCAAAACCTTTTCACATTCACTCAATCTTTCATGCAACTTGACTTCCTTACACGTTTTTTCAGTAACCCTGACGGAAACACTTTTCTTCTCGATCTCTTTTTTACCTCTGTCCTTGACTCCTGTCGTATTACGCAGCACTTCCCTCTTCGCAACTCTGATCATTCGGTAGTGTCTGTAAACATCTCCCGCTTCCGCACCAGCCAAGAACCTCCTACCAACAGAATATCTTTCTGCTATTAAGGAGCAGATTGGGGCTCGTTCCGTAATTTCCTTCGTGATGTTCTTTGGAATGAAGTATTTAAGCATCCTGTTCAAAAATGAGCGTCTGTGGTCTCCTCTTGGGTGAAAACCAGGATCGATGTTTTCATTCCAGTAAGTTAAACCGCATTCATCTCCTTGGTTGTCACCTGCATGCTCGGCCGCTGTAGCCCAAAGGTATCACTTCTTCCGGCTGTATCAGAGCGACACGTCTGATTGCAACAGACTTCACTTTGCCTATGCTCGTAACGAATGCAACCGTGTCTTCAATGAAGCAAAGTTACTGTTTTGCTGATAGAATTAAACAACGGATAGCATCTCGCAAGTTCGGATCTAGAGATTATTGGCAGCTCTGCAAGAGTGGGCTGAACAACAGGAAATCATCAATTCCTCCTCTATTCAATCAATTCGAAGTCCTGACATCTACAGCAGATATGGTTGAATGCTTTGCTCAGAAATTCTCTCAATACTCGACTTATGCGGAATACCCACACCAGATTTTCCCTCGATAATTGAGGCTATACTGAGAGATATGCACATAACCCCGTCACTGGTCTCGGGAATCATTTCTAAATTAGACTCTCATAAGGTAAGTAGAGATGACGGGATAAAGAAATGTGTCCCCGAGCTGGTTCCCGTTCACTCCAAACTCTACAACTATTGCCTTGCTGTTTCCTGTTTTCCATCTTGTTGAAAGTCCTCCTCTGTAGTTCCTATTTTAAGAACTCTGAAGAACCCTCTGACCCATCTAACTATCGCCCTATTAGTCCCCTACCACTTTTAGACAAAGTATTTGAGGCTTTAATCAATGGTGAAGTGGTTAAGCATCTTACCTTTCACGACAAACTCTCTGACAAACAATATGGATTCCGTTTTGCTCGGTTTACCGCTGACGTGCTTACGGTCATCACTGAATATGTATATCAATCTCTTGATAATAACGGAGAAGCTCGAGCTGTGGCTTTAAATATTCCGAAATCATTTGACAGGGTTTGGCATACTGGTCTTCTACGTATGCTTCAGGGCTACGGTATTATAGGACGATTGATTAATTTAATCCAATCGTTTCTATCAAATCGTGAAATGAAGTTCGTTCTGAATGGGCTCGCTTCCAGATCCTTTCACACGGACATGTCCCTCAATGCTGTTACTGATCTTCATCAAGGATCTTTCTGATATCATCACTTTCCAAGTAGGCATTTATGCAGATGACACTACCATTTTCTCCTGTCTCAAAAGCTAATCCTTCATAGCTGACAAAGCTAACCTGGCTGCTGCTCTTGAAAAGGACCTCTAAGAAGTGATTAACTGCGGTAGGAAATGGCTAGTGAATTTTAATGCTTCCAAAACTAAACTATTCTCATTTAACCACTACAGAGAAACTTCTCTGTTCGCCATCAGCATGGCTGATGCTCAACTTCAGAAGAGCGTCTCACTGCGCCTTCTTGACTTCACGTTTTCAACTGACTTGAAGTTGAACAACAACATTGAATCAATAGCTGCATCTACTGTAAGGAAAGTTGGTTCATTGTGTCGTGCTAGAATGTTTTTCTCGTCAAAGTTCATCTTGCACATTTACAAAACTACCATTCGTCCGTGCATTGGATACTGTTGCCATATCTGGTTTTGTGCCCCTGCCGTTTATCTCGGGGTTCACAACAAAATCCAAGAGATAATAGTTCAAACATTAAATAATTTAATAAATAATAATAATATTAATTAATTTATAGATAATTTCTGCTTCAGTTCTCTATTGAGTACTTTGTTGGCAAATATTCTGCTGGCCTTAAAATACGCTAAATTCTAGTAATTTTGACGTATTTTGATTGGCGGGCAATCATGGCTCTCCACAATTTCTAGTCCTTATAGCTCTGTCACAAGAAGCGTTCTTAGGTAGGTTATGCGCTGTTTTCCTCTGTTTCTCTTGTCTTCAATATGTCATGTGAGTGTAAAATTTTTTAAGTCCTCTTTCCTCATTATGTTCCCTAGAAATTTCAACTGTCTCTTTCTGATGTACCTTTTGTTTCCATTACCGCTAAAACTTCGTCGCTGCTCACGTGTTCAGCCCATGGTATTCTCAGCATCCTTCTGTAGAACGGCATTTCTGTTGCTTCAAATTTCTTCTTCATCTGTGAGGCGATTTTCCAGCATTCACTGTCATATAGGACGATTGATATTACATAGCGGGTCAGCACTCTTTTCTTTGTTTCTTATGAAATTTCCCTGTTTCATAATACTTTGCTTAACTTTTAGAAAGCACCTTTCACTATACAAATGCGCCTTCGGATTTTGGTGTCAAACTTTCCGTCCTCTGTTGATTGATTGAATCGGTTTCTACGGCTTATCAACTTTTTGCAGGTTATTTAAAGCCAGGAAATATATTTTAGATTCTTAGAATTTTTTTTAGATAATAATGATTTAGCGATAAAAGTATTACTAATTAACCCATAGCTGGGGAAGAAAAGGTGGATTCATAGCTTTACCAAGGCTATTTGCGCGTAAGTGATAACAAACGCAACGTGAATCGGAACTCGGCTCTCCGATTAACATTATCCATTACACCACCCACACATCCAAGCTTACAGCACCTGGTATTTCCAAACGGCTGTCCATTTAGGTACTGACCGGTTTAACTTTGGTGATCGTAGGAATCGATGTTTAACATGATAAAACCGTAGGCCTCGCTTCCGAGATATTTCAATTTTTATACTTGCTTCATTTAGATATCTCCAATTTGTAATTTGCATGTTGGGCTGTTGCTTTTGCTGACAACAATCGCATTCTGTCTTCTTGTACTAATATTCCAATTAAGGAGAGCCTACCAGACTAGTCAATTTGAAACCCTGGCTTTATCTGGGCTGTAGGTATCATTGTACGCATCACACTTTTTACCACCTGTCCGCCCTTCAAAGATGCGACGTTCGTTTATTCAAAGGGCTAATGAACTATGCTAGGTAATGATGTTCAACACACCTGAGCCATTTGCTGGTACAGACTCATATGATTCTTTTAATCGATATTGACATTAAACCAATAAGGGTTCGTGTGGTCTTGTTGTGGCCAGAATAAAGACACAAGAGTGAATTTAAGTTAACAAATATATTAACGAAAATCGGTAATACAATAATATACAAGAATGTTAAGTCCGAACTGTCAGAGCTGATTGTTGGGAAAAAACTCTCCTGACAAAAGCAGTACCTGCTTTTATTCGTAACTTGGAAGAGTCCATCCATGTATGTGTAATTTACCATAACAGTTCTAATTAACCGACCTAACCTGCTGCTCTACGACAGAGTGCGTTAAATATTTACTAAAGTTAATTCAGTCGGGAAGGTAAACACAGTTACAGAAATTCCCAAAGAAGAATCAGCAATATCATTGGTCCTATCCTGGCGTCTCGGCGTTAGTCATTTTCCGTAATGTAGCTTCCCTGTGCCTTTCACATAAATACTTCCATGCCAATTTTTCGCTATGCTACGAAGATTTATGAATTTAAGCGCAGTACTAGATTGGCGGTAAGGTCCCATCATTTTACATTTAAAATGGCCAGATGTAATCCTAAGTTCTATGCTAACAGTTTCTTCTCTCGCACTTCTCGCCTGTGGAACTTTCTTTCGGTTTCTTGCTTTCCAGCCAACCTTAATCTTCAAAAATTTAAAAGTAATCGTTATCTACTTTCTTCATTACTCTTCTATTGTTCTCACTCCTTAATAACGTTTTTTTTTCTTATTCTTTCACACTCAGTAACCACTGTGTCTTAGTGGCTTTACTGTCCTGCATGGGGTGAAATAATTAAAAAGATGTCTTGAGAGTAGTGATCTCATTTTTCTAGAGAATCGAGGTAGTTATAAAATTCATAATGTCAAGTAGTTTAGTCATTTTTTGTTGGTGCTTACAGCCCATATAAAACCAGGGTTTCGAATTTTCTAGTTAGGCAGGTCTTTCTTAAATAGAATAATAAAGGCGGTGATTATGACTTACACCACAGACTTGCTTCGGCAATTAGTTGGAGATTCGTCTCCAGCTAAGCTAGTCGAACTCTGCCTTCGGGCAGAGAGGAACCCAGACGAAGCTGAGCAGAACGGCAGAGTCTCGTCTGGGGTGGTAGACAGCTACCCGACCCCGTTTTTTACGGGGTCTACGGGGAATTTCTGCCCGAGCCTACGGGCTTGGATACCCCGCGTTAAATTCGGTCTTGTGCCACATCTGACCGCGTGGGACGATTAGCAAATATCATTACACCACAGAATGAATCACTGAACCTTTTTCCCTAAGACATTTATTGCTTCAACACGAGATGTCCTTGAGCTTTGAGTTGGGTAAACATTAGTAAAAAAAATAATAATCAGTGTTTGTGAAGTGTGAACGGCTTAAGAAGGTATTTATAGCGACAATATTGTTGCAGCGTCAAAACTTTAGTCATGGTTAAATGATTACATTATCGATTTTTAAAAGTATACAATAGTAGTCTAGCCTTTTAGCAAAAGTTCGTTACATTCACTTTCGAGTAAATACCCTTGGAAAAAATATGGCTACATCATTCTCACCATCACCGATTATGCGTTAAATAATACGGCACACTGAGCCCCTCACCTTTGATTGACAACCAGATATTAGAAAGATAACTCCGAAATCAAAAAACCGGTTGGGAAACCATAGCAATAACGCTTAGCTTGTTGAAAGCTCTGATCTCATATTTCCCAGTTGAGACTACGAGACTTTTAAAAAAAAATCATTTCGCCACAAGCAAGGCGAGAATGCCAGTAGTACGCAGGGGGTTTACAGGGACTTAAACTGAGAGAAAAGACTGAGTATAGGGAGGATTAAAGAAAGGACCAAATATGAACGGGATTCAAGAAGATAGAAAATGGCGATTGACGTTGCATTAAATTTTTTTAAGATATGTTATATATTTTACATTATTTATATAAGTTTTCATATATGGGTGATTTAAATAACTATATGAGGAGTTGGTGAAAATTTCTTGACCCTATCCATTTCACAAAATCTGATAAGCAGAAATTTTTTTAGAACTTCTTGGTTTGGTTTGTTTTGTTTTACGACATATCAACCTCAATGGGTTAGTTAATGCCGACAAAATTTTCATTGTTGGCCATATTTTTTCCAGAAATCTATTTCTGCTAATATTTTTTTCCTTAAAAAAATCTTTCCGGTAATAAATTTCCTTTGCTGGTAATATTATTTGCTTTTCAAAAATGTATTGCTGGTAATATTTTTTTTTTCAAAAACATATTGCTGGTAATAATTTTTTTTACAAAAAGTGTTTCTGGTATTAAAACCTATTCTTACACTTTCATAGTGTTTTGACCCTAGTTTTGGGGTTAACTATTTGCCCATAGCTGGGAACCTAACAGGTGCTACCACCCCGGGTCAGGGTGGACCTGGGAACACCAGCAATTAAGAGGCGGTTCCACGCTCCTCAGAACCTCCTGATCAGAGGCCTTGCTGTTGGATGTAGTTTATCGTCTTACCCAGGACGTTTCACAAGCGGGAAGTGCAAGAAAAGAAACTGTTAGAATAGAAGTGGCGGTTGCATTTAGCTATATCAACAGTAAAAGGAAGACCTAGATACCAATCTAGTATCACGCTTAAATTCATGCAGTCGGGGCAGCAGTGGAAAAAATCTTGTCAGAGCAGTTACCATGAAAATATTTGTAGAAAAGGGAGAGGGAAGCCACGTCATGTCGGTGAGAAAGTGTGATTTGAGCGAGTAGTTTTATTGACCAATGAAATGAAACCCGGTATCCGCAAGTCTTCTGATTCATGGTCTAATTACTGAGCCCAAACCCGCTAAACTCGCGCGCTTTCTTTCTAAAGGGAATCCAAAAATGTTTCTTCTATTTTATATATTATCATGGCGTGTCACCGATATTTGGTTTAAGGATCTCGTGTTGAGAAGATTCAACGCACCATCACGTGTTGTTTTGATTTCCTTGACATACTTTGTAATATTCCAGCTATTTCCGGTGGCGCTTGTGGTGGTGGCGAAGGGAGAAGAGAAAGCCAGAAAACAAGGTAAAGAGAGAGCATCGAAAGAGAGAAATAGAGAGAGAGAGAGAGAGAGAGGAAGAGAAGGAGAAAACGAGAGAGAGCAGAGAAAGAGACAGAAATATATAGTTAGAGAGAGTAAAACAGAGAGAGAGAGAGAGAGAGAGAGAGAGAGAGCAGAGAGATAACAGAGAAAAAGAGAGAGAGAAATATATATATAGAAAAATAGAGTAAATAAAGAGAGAGAAATATAGATAGAGAAAGAAAGAGAGAGAACAAGGGCGAGAGAAAGCAGATAGAGATAGAGAGAAACATATAAAAGAAAATAGAGAGAGTAACAGCAAGAGAGAGAGAGAGAGATGGGAGGGAAAGAGATTGATAGGTACAGAAAGAGGGATGGAGAAAGCGAGCATGAAAGAAAGAAGAGTAAGAGGAGAGAAAGAGAAAAAATGAGAGAGAGAGAGAGTACAAGAGAGAGAGAGAGAGTACAAGAGAGAGAGAGAGAGTACAAGAGAGAGAAAGAGCAGAGGAGGAGATAGTGAGAGAAAAATATATATTTAGAGAGAGAGTGAGAAAGAGCAGAGAGAAAGAGAGAGAGAGAGAGAGAAAATATGTATAGTGAAACTGAGAAAGATTAGCTAATTACTGATAATGTCAATTCGCATAACAACAACGACGGAAAACTAATATTTTAACACGTGAATAACAATATTTATTGATTAAATATAGTCAGGCACAAGGCAAACAGGGTATGAGGAGTTCCGAAGATTATATCAGAATTATTTTTAAGATGTGGAAGATTTGGCTGTCTAACAAATCAGTATTCGAGATCTAGACTTATTCTTCTTTTATGCCAGCAATCACGGCTCTCCACAATTTCCTATCCTTTTTTATGCTTACTGCCCTATCAAGTCCCTGCCTTGCCATCAATCTACACAAGCTTTTCAGGTAGGATCCTCGTTGTTTCCCTCTTGCCTTCTCTGGTACCGATTTTTAAAAAAAAAGGCAACTGGGAGAACACCTAAAATAACGAGTGAGATCAATTCCAGGGGATCCGCCTTCTAAACAGTACCTCTGCCTTATGGGGACTAATTCAGTTCATTCTGGCATTTTTTACAGTAAAAATTGCCCAGTACCACAGACTTCCAGCGTAATCTTTTATAATTCACTGGTACAAATGAAAAATTCTACTCATATATGTATATATATATATATATGGTGGACTCTCCCGTCGTATTCGACGTATGGGGGTCAAGCAGCTCAGTTCCTAGGAACCGACAGCCAGACACCAGCACATATGATTTGATTATAGTGGTGAAGGTTTCGTGCAGAACCAACCACACTTTTTTTTGAAGGACCGATTACAGAAACCTGGTGCACTACGTGCCACAAGATCCCCAAACAACCCTCCGCAGGTTTTCAATTCAGAGTTGTCCTTCTCCTAAACCAGTTGCCATCAAAGGCTATAGAACCCAGTCTGTCCTGTTATTTACCCATAGCTGGAGGGAGAAGAAGAGGATTAATATTCCCAATGATATTAGCACGTAAGTAAATGTAACTCGGCTCTCCGATTCCTCAATCCGAGTTGCTATCCACTACTCCACCATACCCTCCGCCCTTTTCTCTTTCTCTTTCTCTTTCTCTCTCTCTCTCTCTCTCTCTATATATATATATATATATATATATATATATATATATAATGAATACCAACGTCTACACTGAAAAATTAGAATCCCTCTTTAATGCCGACAACTCTTACATAAAAGCAAACAAACAAAAATATTGACACAAAAAATTAACAAAACTGTCAAGTAACTATTAAAAAATGAAAATAAATCCTGGACCAGACTGATAAAATACGACACCCACACTATATGGTTTACCCAAAACCCAAAACTGTAACAGATCCTATTGTATCCGGAATCAACACCGCACTCTACAACTTTGCTAGAGTTATTGCAATAATCCTAACTCTGTTCTTAAGCACCATCAACCCAACGACTATTAAACAATCTAGTGACTTAATCCATAGAATACGAAATATAAACATAGAAACAAAGTTATGGCTGGCTTACGTATCAAATTACTATACACAAATATATTCGTTAAAAATGACTCAACATATATAGAAACCCCCTCAAAAATCCAAAGAAAATCTTCTATCTGTCCATAAAATTATAAAACTATGTAAACTAATCACTAACCATTGTTTCTTTTATTTCAGTGAAAGATTTTGCAATAAAGAAATGCGTCTTTTATATATATAGTCTAGCGCAGATATATACGGAAAAAATAATGGATTTCTTTTTGTATGGTGAGTAAGTGGCGCCTCCTAAAATTTATAATTCAAGTCCTCCTTGACAATACGCCCAATTGTTCGCCTGTTGGTTCCCATTTCCTTGACGATTTTTCTTATGCTTTTGTTGGGGTTCTTCGTGACAACCTCGGCGACGAACTCAGGCGTCCTGAGGCCCCATATGCCCTTGCAAAGTCGTAGACCATGGTTTTAGGGTATTTAATCCATTCAATGATTTCCTTCTCCACAACAGCAGCTCAGCGATCGTATTCGATTACTAAGCACTTCATGCGTTAATGAACAGGCAAATACTGAGGTGTAGTACTAATGGCGCTCTTGAAACCGCGCTAAGTTTTGACGTCATAGTACTCTTATTACATAAGAATTCCGGAATTATTTACACCACACTGTATGTATGTGTGTGTGTGTGGGGGGGGCTTACATTAAATCAATCTTGTGTCATAGCGGTTTTCCAAGCGTAGCTTAGATGTGGCACAAGGCCGAAAGTATGAGGCACCCAGTGAGGATCGAATTCACTACTCAGTGGTAATTGTTCTAGCGAGACAAGCTTGATAACCATTATACCACCTCAAGGTGGCCGACCTTGTGTCATATTTGATCTCGTGAGATTGGTAATCTTTCAATGATAAGAAGCTGACAAACTCTAAATCGCTCCCCAACAATGTGATTTTACCCGCAAAATTTAAAACAGGATAAAAATAAATTCGTCTTTCTAAGATTTTTTCTTCTTTTTAAATAAATAAATTTTATAATAGCGAAGATATAAAAAATAATAGTCACCTTATAAATTCTTTAATGTTTAAAATCTTTGAAATGCTCCTTAGACTAATATTCCTAATCTTCCTACAGAGAACTGTGCTACGGAGGTTTCTACTTGGGTTAGAGCGGGTTTTTGTTCCTTCTTGGAAATACCAGGTGAAATCAGTGTTCTCCTTTGTTCTCATTGGTCTGTTCAGCTGCTATAGTCCACTGGAATCACTTCTTCCGGCTGTTCCAGCGTTTGGTAGTTCCGATCACAACAGACGCCTATTCAGGGTCTGCTCGCAATAATTGTAAACGTGCCTTTAAAGAGGCCAAGTCTTTGTTTGTTGATAGAATGAGGCACCGTATAGCCCCTCACCGTTTTTATTCTTACGACTACTGGCGGCTTTGTAATAATGTCTTAAATAAGACTAAATCTTCTATTCCTCTTCTCTTCACTCAATTTGAAATGCTAACGTTTTTTTATTAATAAATCAGAAAATCCGATTCATAAATTCTCTTCAAATTCTACTTTTGACTCATCTGCAGTATCTTTTGCCTGACTTTCCACTTAGAACTGGGTCTTTATTGATTGATAAGCATATAAACCCGTCCATGGTTTTTATCATCTCTTAACTGGATCTCCTAAAAGCATGTAAACATGATAGTATACTTGCAATAGTCTTTAAGAAATGTGTTTCTGAACTGGCTCCTGTTCTCTCTAAACTGTACAATAAGTGCCTTGTCGCTTCTTGTTTTCATGCTTTTTGGAAATCCTCTTCTGCTCTCCCAATCTGTAAGACATCTGACGAAAAATCTGAACCGTATGAGTATCGACATTTTAACTCTTTCTGGCAAAATACTAAAGGCTCTTGAACGGTCATTCTTCTAGATAACTTTGCATTCATGCAAACGTTTCTCAGGGCTCTATCCTTAGACCCACATTTTCTTCAACGACATTCCTGATGGCATCAGTTCTCAACTCACTACCTATGCTGATGACACAACTATTTACTCCTGTCTTAATAATAAGTCTGATCCGTTTGACAAGCTGATCTATAAGATCACCTACTTTATGTTGTTAACTGGGGCAAGGAATGGCTTGTTAATATTAACGCCTGCAAAACGAAACTACTTGCTATTAATCATCTGATTAATGGCTAATGCTAACCATCAGGAGAGTGACTCATTGTGTCTTCTCAGGCTATGGTTTTCCGCTGACATGAAGTGGAGAGATTATATTGAATCCATCGCTAGGTCTGCTGCTAAGAAAGTTTGTTCACTGTGTCGTGCTAGACATTTTTTCTCTCCAGAATATATCTTACATATCCATAAGTCTACAATTCGTCCATGCTTAGAATATTGCTGCCACATATGGTCGGGTGCACCTGATATATTTAGAGATCCTTGATAAAATCCAAAGAATAGTCCTGACATGGCATCTCGATTATAGTCATTTTCAACATCACTATACCTTTTCTATAAACACTTTAATGGTAATTGTTCTGATGAACTCTCCTCTATGGTACCTAGACTCTATGAATTTAAACTCAGTACTTCTCACTTGTAGAACTCTCTTCCGGCTTCTTGTTTTCCAGTCAAGTTTCGTCTTCAAAAATTTAAATTCAATGCCAATCAATATCTTCTGTCTTCTTAATAACTGTTCTTTTATCGTTCTTGGTCTTTAATAATGTCTTTCTTATATTCTTTCACACTCAGTACCCACACCCCGTGTTAGTGAGTTTGTGGATGTTAAAAAGTTTGTGAGTTTTGTGTGTGTTTTAGGTGAAAGTGTGTGTTCAACATGTAAAGAAAGAAAATAGAAGAAACATTATTTCTTTTATGTTGACTGTATTGAAACAAAATTAAATGTCTCTTGAGTATGTCCGTTTTCCTTTTGGTTCAGAAATAATTGATGAGAAGTAAGGATAAGAACGGGTAAAGATGGTCAAGCTCAAGTCAGCCTCGCGCTGAGTTGGGGTGGCCAATTTTCTACTTCATGAGTAAGGCTGCTGAAAACAAGTCCGAACGAACTCTTTGGAAAGTGGAAAGAGAAAGATTCTGTCCTTTCTGAATATGAAGTTATAAAATTGTACACGTGAACAGAAACCCTTTCCGGTTTCTTTATAATTTGCATCATGGGAAAATTAATTATTTTTTAAAATTTTATTCTTTATTATTATTTTATTTATTGGTTTTATTTAATTTTCCCACAGCTTTATTGCCTTGCTTGGGACGAAAAGATTGAAAAATGTACCCAAGTTGTAACGTTTTTAATGTTTAAATGTACTCCAGTTGTAATGCTTTTAGTGTACGAGGTGGTCCGAAAGTCTTGTCATCGCATACATAATTTTCGATTTCAGATGGCTGACACAAGCTCCCACTGTTTGAAAGCAAGGTAGGGGTGACAAAACTTTCGGACCACCCTGTAGAACAGGTATCGAAGTTTATTTGGAGTCAATGACCAGCGTGTTTTTATAAAATATAAAATAAAAATAATAAATATATTAAATAAATGAAACAAAATAATGAAACAAAATAATGAAACAGAATAAATAAATAAATAATATTCAAAATAAAAACGTATAAATAAAAAAATATATGATAAATCTTCTTCTTCTTCTTCTTCTTCTTCTTCTTCTTCTTCTTCTTCTATGCATCGTGTGCTCGTATCCCCCCAAGAACGTGGGCGATCATGACTGCACAATTTCTTGTCCTTTGTAGATCTTAGTAATTTTTCTGCAATCTCTCTTAATTCTTATTCTGTCAACCATTTACACAAACCCGTTGGGTGGGTTGCACGCTATTTTCCTTAATGTGACTTCTGATTGTCAAACATTTAAAGAACATTCTTCTCCTTTATGTGGCGTGGCATTTCAGGACGTAGGCGATCACAGCTCGCCACATCTTCCTGGACCTTGTAGCTCTTAATAAATCTTGTCTTTTTGCTATTTCTCCCAAACCCTGTTCTACCATCTATTTACTGAATCTCATCAAATATGTTACAAGCTGCTTTCCTCTGTCCCTCAATCTGTCATGTGAGTATCAGATCTTCCAAGCCCTCCTTCCTCGTTATATTCCCCAGACATTTCATCTGCCTTCTTCTTTGTTTCCATTTTCTCCAAAACCTCGTCGTTGCTCACAAGTTCGGTCCATGATATCCTCAGCATCATTCTGTAGAACTACTTTTCTGTTGCTTCAAGTTTCTTCTTCATCTTTGAGAAGATTTTTCAGCATTCGCTGCCATATAGGAGGACAGATATCATGTAACACTTCAGTACTCTTCTTTGTTTTTAACGAATTTTTTTCTAACATTACAATGATTTAAATTTTTTGAATAATACAATTTATATAGTTACCACAAATCAAAACCGATACCTAATTATAAAATGCATTTTGACAAATGAAAAGTCTTTTTTGAAGTTTTAATATTAGCTTCAATTCCAAGCTAATAGATTAAATTTACTATTCACAGTAATCAAAATACTTTGTTGCATTTCAAATTGAATTTAGATTGATTGGAATCTTTTATATTTTCAATCAAATTCCTTAATTCATCCATATTTATACGTCCGTAAAGACAAACTAGTTTTCTTTTTGAAATGTTTAAATTAATTAGTTTACATTTCGGGTACGAAACTGAGTAGTTATGACTTTTAAAGAAATCCTAACTAGTAAAAAGCGCTTTAAAGGCAAAATAGAACACCTTGCTTGAATACGAGACTCTTCGTAACCGAGTGGTTAAAGCACGTCGAATTTAACGAGGGTTTCTTCTGCAAAGAGGGATGCAGAAGCTATTTTTAATTAATATTTTTATTCCAGCTTGATAAAATTTTTTGAAAGTGGTTGTAATTTATTTAATAAACGTTTTCTTAATGAATATATGGTTCAATTAAGATTTTTTTCATGAACAAAGAAACATTTTTTTAATTCTTAGGGGTTCACTTACTTTTGCACAGCTCTCTCTTTCTCTCTCTCTCTCTCTCTCTCTATATATATATATATATATATATATATATTTTATTTATATATATATATATATATATATATATATATAGTTTATTTTAGCAGCAAGTGTTCTTGTAAACATCTCTTATTAAAAACAACTGACATATTTATGTCTATTAAATATATTGATCATTTTTTATTATATGAATTTTGAAAAAGATTAAGAAAAATATCAATAGATTTAACAGACATAAAAAGTATGTTCTTTGATATATATATATATATATATATATATATATATATATGGGCAGCAATCTTTCTTTCAAACATCTTTCATTAAATACGGCAGACAAGGCAAGTTTTTCCAGCATGCTTACGTTTTTTGTAAGAGTAAGGGAGTACAAAATTTTTTCATAATTTTTATTCTCCCAAGCGCTTTCGGACGCTTCTATACCCATTATTTTTTTTCTCGTGTTTTGACTGTTAAGCTGTAATTATGTTTGCTTTTGAATAGGTTTCAGAGCTTTCACATGCTGCACGCGGATAGAATTTTCGTGAGCATCTTCCTATTAAAAAAAAATCTTTTAACACTCCATATACACTGTTATATATATATATATATATATATATATATATATATATATATATATATATATATATATATATGAAGAAATATAGTTTTAAGGTGTGCTATATTTATGGGATAAAGTGCTCAATATCAGAGATAGAGTGTATGTAAATATAAATATAAAAGAACATTGAAGTCAACAATCAGAGGCGACAGGCTGTTTCATACTGGACGCACTCGCCAGGCCGCCTGAATATTGCATCCAGCATGAAATAGCCTGTCGCCTCTAAGTGTTGACTTCAATGTTCAATTATATATATATATATATATATATATATATATATATATATATAAGAATTAATGTGGAGAAACTGTCATTTAAATCAGTGTTGTTATTTCTGTCATGCCGACTTCGAAGTTTCGTTAGCGTATTGTTGCAATGCATTCATTTTTTTAAGGCTATTGTCTTCTCCAATGGCCCTGAAAGTGAAAGCATTACATCAACCCTCTCATGAAACTTATCTTTTGATATCGAGCACTTTAAACCAAAAACCTGCCTGCCTAAAATGTCTTTCCATCAGTAAACGACGGAAAAAGAATCACCAATTTTGCCACCTGACACTCTCACAATTTAATACGACATATATATATATATATATATATATATATATATATATATATATATATATATATATATATATATTTCAAAACTTCGTCGCAAATCAGTGAAGCTAGTCTCGTTGACTAATAATACTTCAAGTGAGTTAGATTCTCAAGATAGTCAACAGTCAACATTTATTGCTTTGTGCTATGCTTATTGTTGAAGTGACCTGCTTATTGTTGAAGTGAGTTGAAAAAAAAATTAAAAACATTTTGTATAAAGTAAAGGCGCAGTCACAAGGTTTGACGACTCATATTATCCAGAAAGGCTAAAAAACTTTTCAAGAAAAACATTTTGGCGTGAAAAAAGTGGAAGGGTTGGTGGCTATGGGGTTAGAGCGGAAACTGCAGAGACAAGAATGCGACAGGTTTATTTTTGCATTCTTCTTTCTCCTGCTCGAACTTCTCTATCTCTGAGACAACAAGTGAAAAATCTAATGCGACATAATTTAGCGGCAGTTGTGAGAAAAAACATAGTCAAAGTCCATGTTCACGAAAATTATCCTTTTTCGACCTTGATATTTACATACGACTTGTTTCTAAGATATTTCTTCTTCGTTAGCCTTTCTTTCTTTTTTTCTTTCTTTCTTTCTTTCTTTTTAGAATTAGCATATCTTTTTAATTTCCCTCCTTCCCCACCGAATAGTTGTTGTTATGAATTTTATATCGCCACACACACACACACACACACACACACACACACACACACACACACACACACATATATATATATATATATATATATTTTATAATCACTTCATCCCAACCATGACACTTACTTAAACAGTAATATACAGTACTCTATGTCTAAATTACCAAGACAGCAAATACGCGTTAGGACTTAGAAAGAAATAAAGTTCAGAGCGCAACTCGAGTTTCACTCTACCGCGATTATCAAGGTATATTAATCATTTCATCCCAACAAAAGCGGGAGTGTCACTAGCACACAGGGGGAAAACGAGGAAAAAGAGTGGGTATAGGGTGGATTGAGAAAAGGATCAAAGCTGGGCGGGGTTCAAGACAACAGAAGATGGCGATTGACGTCATATATAAGTTTTTGAAGATTCTAGTTATGAGGGAAGCAAGTAAGTGTAAGTAAGTGTAGGGAAGTTCGAGAAAAGAAACTGTTTGAGTAGAAGTGGCAGTTACATTTAACTATTTCAACAGTAAAAGGATGGGACCTATATGCCAATCTAGTGGCACGCTAAAAGTCATGTAGTCGGGGCACCAGGGAAAAAAAGCTCGTCAGAGCAGTTGCCATGAAAATATTTGTAGAAAAGACAGAGGGAAGCCACATCGTGTCTTCGAGAAAGTGATCGAAGTCGTGATGCCGAGTTAGGATCAGTTACATTTTAGATCCTTCTTTGGATTTGGTAAAGAACCTCGAGATGAACAGCAGGAACACCAGACCAAATATAACAACAGTATTCAATGCAAGGTCGAGTTGCAGTTTTGTAAATGTGCAAAATGGACTCTGATGAGAAAAATACCTTCTGGCACAGCACAATGAACCATCTTTCCTGGCAGAAGATGCAGCTATTGTTCCAATGTAGTTGTTCCACTTTAAGTCAGTAGAAAACATGAGCCCAGAAAGGTGCAGTGAGACGCTCTCGAGCATCAGCCATGCTAATGGCGACAGGGAAGTATGGTGGTTAAATATATATATATATATATATATATATATATATAATCTCTCCATCTCCCACTAAGTCCCCTATAACGCCCTCTCTCTTTCTTTCCCCAACTAACCAGTATACCATTACAAACTGATACCATAAGCAGTTTCAAAAATTAAAATTCGTAGGTGAAAATGATCATTAACTAAAGGCATCTTAATTCCAGTTGTAAAGTATATATATATATATATATATATATATATATATATATATATATATATATATATGTATATGTGTGTGTGTGTGTGTGTGTGTGTGCGCGCGTGTCCAGCATACCTTAATTCAAACATGTTTAATTGAATAATATAGACGTATTGTGTGTATTTATTTTTATACCGCTGTTTTCCTCTGTCTCTCTTGCTTTCAATCTGTTCTGTGAGAATCAGATTTTTCAAGCCCCCTCTCCTCATTATGTGCCCTAGAGACATCAATTGTCTCTTCCTGGTTAAGTATATTTTTTTTTGTTTCCACTTTCTCTAAATTTTTGTTGTTGCTCACTCGATCCATGGCATCCTTCTACAGAACCACATTTCTGTTGCTTCAAGTCTCTTCATCATCTTTGAAAATATTGTCCATCACTCACTGCCATATAGGAGGATAGATATCACGTAACAGTCTAATACTCTTTTCCTTGTTTCTAGCGAAGTTTTTCTGTTTCTTAATACTTTGCTTAGCTTTTGGAATGCAGCTTTGAGTATCCCAATACGTCTTCGGATTTTAGTGTTACACTTTCCGTCCACTTTTAAAACACTCCCCAGATATTTAATTTTCCGTACGTTAAGATAAAATAAAATAAAACAAACAATGCCAAAGTTTAGAACGCATTTTTAAAAATGAAAAATCTTTCTTAAAAGTTTTACTTTAGCTTTAATGACAAACTAACATCGTGAATTTAATATTTCCAATTAGCAAAATAGTTGGCTGCATTTCAAACCGAATTTAAATTAATTGGAATGATCTTTTGTTTGGTTTGAATTATCAGTAAAATTGCTAAAATCATCCATATGGATTAATCTGTCAGCATAATTCTCGATATTAGAAAAAAAATCTTTCAAAAATAAAATATACTTTTCCGAAACTTTATTTGAGGAAGATTAACTGACTTAAAATGTAATTAATCTGAATTAAAACAAACATTACTTTTAGTTTAAAATATCGCAAAAAAAAAAAAAAATACTAACACAGAGGTGGGTTTTTTATGAGGTATTGTCACATCTATCGATAAATTGATATTTGCGAGATTTATGTAAGGGGCAAATACTTGTAGTAAAATAACATGATGAATACACCGTAAAATTCTTTTTTTTAACTACCCAGTAATCTTAAAAATTTGAAATATTTTAAATTTAAAACATTCTAATAGTTTATTGAATTTTAAGTACTTTGGATTTATAGTATTTCATACGAAGGCGCTTATTTAGGGAAAGTTAGAAAATTACAAATAAATTTTCAATTTACTTAGCACTCTTATTTTATGATAATGTTGTGTAATGGATAATGGCTCGGATTGAGGGATCGGAGAACCGAGTTCGAATCCCAGTCGAATCCACTGCATCCACTTACGGGCTAACACTCTTAGGAAAGGTATGAATCTTCTTCCTCTCTCCCCAGCGATGGGTAAATAACAGGACAGACCGGGTTCTGTAGTCTCGGATAGAAACTGGTCTATCGCAGAAAGAAATGACAACCTACTGCGGGAAAAATTCTGCATCGTCAGTCATATATCGAAAGATACATGATCGCCTAAGCGTGTATCACGCATGGCATATAACTGACTAACTGACGTGTATGGACGTCCGTATTTATAAAAATCAGCACGTTTATATATACACACACAACACTTAAAAATTCTTTTTAAAATACTGGGGATTTCTGAATTGTAGTAAGCATTTCCACTTATGATTAGTAAATATAGTTTTCATTTAATAACAATATGAGTTGACTACTAAAAATTAATACAGAACTTTAAAAGATTTAAACTTTATAAATTATTCTAATTAAAAATTAAAAAAAATTAAAACAATTTTTTTCTACTCTTAAACAATTTGTAATTAAAGAATATGCATTAGTTTTTGAGCGTGCCTCGTACTATGAATGAGAAAGAAGGAGGCTTTGTCGATCTGAAATCCTAAGGCTTTTGTTTGTGTTTTTTTTACTTGTTTTTCGTGTTTCTACTATTAGCAGGCGTCACTTTTTGACCAATCATAGTGTTAATAATGTGTGTTTGTTTATAATCTGTTACAAACAAAATATCTTGGTTCATGAACTACCAACAAAAACAAATTGCAAATTTTTGTTTTTCCCAAGTCAACATTTTGGGAAGTTAATTTAAGTAAATCCTGTAGATTTTGGTGGAGAGTATCAGCCACAAATTTTTCTCTCTTTCACTCTCTTTTAATTTAATTATTTTCCCCTGAAAATTTACCCTTTTCTTCACTTGAATCGTATAAGTTTTTGCCGTTTTGTTTATGAAATTTTCCTATTATGTTCGCGTATAAATTCTTTCTTTCTCTCTTCCTTTCTTTTTTCTTCCACTCTTTCTTTCTTTCTTTCTTTCTTTCTTTCTTACATCATTTCTTTTTTGTTTGTTTGTTTGTTTCTGATATCATTTCTTTCTTTCAATCTTATAACACCCCTTTCTTTCTTTCTTTCTTTGTTATATGATTTACTTTTTTGTGCTTGTTTCTTTCTTATATCATCCATTTCTTTCTTTCTTTCTTTCTTTCTTTCTTTCTTTTTTTAAATCATCCATTTCTCTCTTTCTTTCTTTCTTTCTTTCTTTCTTATATCATTTACTTTTTTGTGTATTTGTTACTTTCTTATATCATCCATTTCTTTCTTTCTTATATCATCCATTTCTTTCTTTCTTTCTTTTTTCTTTCTTATATCATTTACTTTTTTGTGTGTTTGTTTCTTTCTTATATCATCCATTTCTTTCTTTCTTTCTTTCTTTCTTTCTTTCTTTCTTTCTTTCTTTCTTATATCATCCATTTCTTTCTTTCTTTTTTCTTTCTTATATCATTTACTTTTTTGTGTGTTTGTTTCTTTCTTATATCATCCATTTCTTTCTTTCTTTCTTTCTTTCTTTCTTTCTTTCTTTCTTTCTTTCTTTCTTATATCATCCATTTCTTTCTTTCTTTCTTTCTTTTTTCTTTCTTTCTTTCTTTCTTTCTTTCTTATATCATTTACTTTTTTGTGTGTTTGTTTCTTTCTTATATCATCCATTTCTTTCTTTCTTTCTTTCTTTTTTCTTTCTTTCTTATATCATCCATTTCTTTCTTTCTTTCTTTCTTTCTTATATCATTTACTTTTTTGTGTTTGTTTCTTTCTTATATCATCCATTTCTTTCTTTCTTTCTTTCTTTCTTTCTTTCTTTCTTTCTTTCTTTCTTTCTTATATCATCCATTTCTTTCTTTCTTTCTTTCTTTCTTTTTTCTTTCTTTCTTATATCATCCATTTCTTTCTTTCTTTCTTTCTTTCTTTCTTTCTTTCTTTCTTTCTTTCTTATATCATTTACTTTTTTGTGTGTTTGTTTCTTTCTTATATCATCCATTTCTTTCTTTCTTTCTTTCTTTCTTTCTTTCTTTCTTTCTTTCTTTCTTTCTTTCTTTCTTATATCATCCATTTCTTTCTTTCTTTCTTTTTTCTTTCTTTCTTATATCATCCATTTCTTTCTTTCTTTCCTTCTTTCTTTCTTTCCTTCTTTCTTTCTTTCTTTCTTATATCATCCATTTCTTTCTTTCTTTTTTCTTTCTTATATCATTTACTTTTTTGTGTGTTTGTTTCTTTCTTATATCATCCATTTCTTTCTTTCTTTCTTTCTTTCTTTCTTTCTTTCTTTCTTTCTTATATCATCCATTTCTTTCTTTCTTTCTTTTTTCTTTCTTTCTTATATCATCCATTTCTTTCTTTCTTTCTTTCTTTCTTTCTTTCTTTCTTTCTTTCTTTCTTATATCATTTACTTTTTTGTGTGTTTGTTTCTTTCTTTATATCATCCATTTCTTTCTTTCTTTCTTTCTTTCTTTCTTTTTCTTTCTTTTTTCTTTCTTTCTTTTCTTATAAATCCATTTCTTTCTTTCTTTTTTTTCTTTCTTATATCATTTACTTTTTTTGTGTTTGTTTTCTTTCTTATATCATCCATTTCTTTCTTTCTTTCTTTCTTTCTTTCTTTCTTTCTTTCTTTCTTTCTTATATCATCCATTTCTTTCTTTCTTTCTTTCTTATATCATCCATTTCTTTCTTTCTTTCTTTCTTTCTTATATCATTTACTTTTTTGTGTGTTTGTTTCTTTCTTATATCATCCATTTCTTTCTTTCTTTCTTTCTTTCTTATATCATCCATTTCTTTCTTTCTTTCTTTCTTTCTTTCTTTTTCTCTTTCTTTCTTATATCATCCATTTCTTTCTTTCTTTCTTTCTTTCTTATATCATTTACTTTTTTGTGTGTTTGTTTCTTTCTTATATCATCCATTTCTTTCTTTCTTTCTTTCTTTCTTTTTTCTTTCTTTCTTATATCATCCATTTCTTTCTTTCTTTCTTTCTTTCTTTCTTATATCATACATTTCTTTCTTTCTTTCTTTCTTTCTTTCTTCTATCATATATTTCTTTCTTTCTCTCTTTCTTTCTTTCTTTCTTATATGATTTACTTTTTTGTGTGTTTGTTTCTTTCTTATATCATCCATTTCTTTCTTTCTTTCTTTCTTTCTTTCTTATATTATCCATTTCTTTCTTTCTTTCTTTCTTATATCATTTACTTTTTTGTGTGTTTGTTTCTTTCTTATATCATCCATTTCTTTCTTTCTTTCTTTCTTTCTTTCTTTCTTTCTTTCTTATATCATCCATTTCTTTCTTTCTTTTTTCTTTCTTATATCATTTACTTTTTTGTGTGTTTGTTTCTTTCTTATATCATCCATTTCTTTCTTTCTTTCTTTCTTTCTTTCTTTCTTTCTTTCTTTCTTATATCATCCATTTCTTTCTTTCTTTCTTTCTTTTTTCTTTCTTTCTTATATCATCCATTTCTTTCTTTCTTTCTTTCTTTCTTATATCATTTACTTTTTTGTGTGCTTGTTTCGTTCTTATATCATTGCTTTCTTTCTTTCTTTCTTTCTTTCTTTCTTTATTTATTTCTTTCTTTCTTAAAGATATATGTATCTATATTAATAATAAATATACATTTTTCCTCATCTATAGCACAAGTGTGTGTTGACAACGATATCGTCAGGTAGTGATTGAAAACTAATATTTTATTAGTACCAGCACTCAATGTACAATATCTCTGTCTGTCTCTCCCTCTCTCTCTCTCTCTCTCTCTCTCTCTCTCTATCTATATATATATATATATATATATATATATATATATATATATATATATATATAATACATAGAATACAATATATATATACATATATAGTCTTTAATAATGATAATATTTTGAAAATATATAAAAAAGGGTAAACTAATTTAATGCCCTCAATGACATCCGAGTCACTAGATGACTAATCTAGTAATTTCAGTTTTGACCCTCACCTAAA
The DNA here is from genome assembly GCA_903632075.3 of Acanthosepion pharaonis. Lineage (NCBI taxonomy): Eukaryota > Metazoa > Mollusca > Cephalopoda > Sepiida > Sepiidae > Acanthosepion > Acanthosepion pharaonis. The sequence continues at coordinate 2,016,728 of CAHIKZ030005408.1, read as the reverse complement.
TTTGGGTGTGGAAGATATGAATAGAAAACTTGTCCCAGTTGGCAATATTGCATCAGAAAATATTACAATTTTATTTACATTTCTGAAAATAGAATGTCAATTTCCGGCTAACAATTATTGAAGGAACCTTATATTATAATAATAATAATAATAATAATAATAATAATAATACAAGACATCCGAAAAGTCACCTCGGGATTTAAAGATATACTTTCCATGTGTTGTTTTAGTAATGAAAAATAGTTTTATACAGAATGAAAATTAAAACAAAAATATATCCCCATTTAATTATGAAAAATTATATATCGTAAAAGTCCTCTATTTTCGACTTCACACAGTCACACTCTTTCTATAGCATTATCCATAACAACGGTTAATTACTCTGACTGGTCCTCGAATTTCTGCACAGATGTTATCTCTGCGTTGTTAAATTGTTTTTGATTTATTGATGCATACACACTCCTTAAGTTATCCCCAAAGAAATTGTGCCTCAAGCGTTGAATCAACTGACGAATGATGAAATCCGATGGTGCTTTTCTAGCATTGAAGTGTCAGCAGTATTCTCTTTGGGGATGAATGGTAGATTGGTTAAATCTAAAATACAATTCCATGATTTAAGTCCATTCCTCAGTCGGGAATTTTTCCATAGGTAATTTGTCTTGAAAATAAAATAAAATAAAATAAAATGTATGAAAAATCTGAATTGACATTTTTAAATCTCTCGTTGACTTTTGGGCCACCCTATACAACTGAGAAAATACGTGAAAATTATGAGAATTTTGCATGTTCTTTTTTTTTTTTTCAGGTTAGCAGAACTTCTGCCAAAAAGTGCCCAATATATAACTAGATCTGTAATATTGAATAGATTAAGAAACTTTCAAGTGACTTATCTGGTTATCTGGTTAGCCGACTGAAGAGTTATATTTACTTGCTAAATAGATTTATCAAACATTTGGCCCAAATGAACGTTTCCACGCGTAACTCTCGAGTCGACTAACCAGATAGATCCTTCGAACGTTTCATTAATTTATTGAATATATATATATATATATATATATATATATATATATATATATTTTTTTTTTCTGTAGTTCACTGCTATCAGCAAGCAGAAATATTTCTCCTCCCGATGATGGCCATTTCGGTCGAAACTAGTCGAGGAATCTAAATGGAATAATAATAAAAAAAAACGAAAGAATATTAATCTACAACCCATCTTATTGTTCAAAAAATAATTTATTAATTTTTTTTATTTTCTTATTGTTCAATATATATATATATATATAAAAAAGAAATATGTTGTAAATATTCCAACATGTATATTAAATAAAAAAGTAATGAGATTTATTGACAAAAAATATTATACTTTGTTTATAAAATCACAACCGTCTTCAGGTGTTCATTTATTAAAAATAATTCCACATTGAACATGAAGAAAAATTAATTATTTTAATAATATGTTTTTCACCTTTTAGACCAAAACACGTGTCGTGAAATTATGTAAAAACAAAGTATAATATTTTTCTCAAAAATTTTACAACCAAAACGTTTGCGGCATTTCTTTTAATATATATATATATATATATATATATATATATATATATATATATATATTATTTTAATTATTTAATACCTATACTCAGGCGGTGTGAAAAAACCGGGGTAATACAATTTGTAAATAAAAATATATTTGAACAAACCGATGCGAGGGACAAAAATTCAATAAAAAAGAAAAAAAAAACAAAAAAAACTAAAGACATCCGTGTTGGTGGAAAATAATCAATCAGCACCGCAATGCCTAGTCAAAAGAAAAAACACCGACAGAGTAACTTTACCACACACACACACACACACACACACACACACACACACACACACACACACACACACACACACACACATATATGGTGAACTTTTCCGTCGTATTCGGCGTATGAGTGTCAAGCAGCTTTTTATATGGTGGACTCTCCCGTTGTACTTGACGTATGAGGGTCAAGCAGCCCAGTTCCTAGGAACCGACAGCCCAGACACCAGCACATATTATTTGATTATAGTGGTGAAGGCTTTGTGCAGAACCAACCACACTTTTTGAAGGGCCGAATAGAGAGACCTGGTACACTATGTGCCACAAGGTCCCTAAACAAACTTCCGCAGGTTTTGAATTCAGAGTTGTTGTTCTCCTAGAGCAGTTGCCATCCAAAGCTATAGAACCCAATCTGTCCTGCTATTTGCCCATAGTTGGAGGGAGAAGAAGAGGATTCATACCTATCCCCAAAACAAAATATAGTTTTAAGATATGCTATATTTATGCGTTAAAGTGTTCAAAATCGGAAAATCGGGGATAGCGCTAACATATTCACACACACACACACACACACACACACACACACACACACACACACACACACATATATATATATATATATATATTGTTGTGGACCCAGTATAGGTCCGAAAGAAAACTCGAATTCAGCAATTTAGTGAAAACATTATTAACAAAAAGTATGAATACAAAAGTGTTGCACGTCCGACTGACGGCAAAGTACAGTAGTCAACTCGTCAACGGTAGACAGCAATATTTAACAGTCCCCCCACGATGAATGTATGTGACACAAGGCCGAGTTTAACGTGGGTTTCTCCGAGCCCGTAGGCTCGGCCAAAAATATACCCCTTGAACCCGCCTAGACGGGTTCAGGGCCTGTCTACCTCCCCGGACGAAACTTTTCCCTTCGGCAAAGCTTCATCCGGGTTCCTCTCTGCCAAAGCAGAGATTTCGACAGAAGTCGCACACAGTCAGAGACTGCTGGTCAACTGTAGACAGCTCTCTTAAGAGGCATAATCTCCCCATGTACATAGTAACAGGACGAGTCCATTTAGTCCATAAAGGTAGGTCCCATAAGACACACACACACACACACATATATATATATATATATTAGTTTCGCCTAGTTTGACACAGAATAATTGTATTAGCTCATCATTAGACTACAAAGGAATCGTTCTACTGTCATTTTAATGTGATCCAAGTTTTGACCAATTACTTGGCATAGAGTAGTACTTCAGAATATTTTCTTTGAAATGATGAACGACAGTCAAGTAATAAAGAGATGAGTAAACTTCGTTGTGGAGATTTGACCTGGTCAATCTTTTAGCGTTGAACATTATCGCATGTAACCGATTTTTCCTGACTTGTTATGAAACATTTAAGGAACGGTTAGTTAGGATGATACATTCGACATTACAATTGATTTCCCCAAACAACAATCACTTATGTCTCAACATAGTCTTGGTCTGTAGCGACCAAGGTATTAGGACAACCAACACTAAAACCGAGATGTAAGGATTTTGAGCAACCCTTCGCTGTCCATAAGTAGGAAAAAGGAATAAAACAAATAAATAGAATCTTTTGGGATCAAGTGACACTCGACCGGAAGCTAGTGAATTCCGTTCATGAGCTTATACAGTCAGGTTTCATTCTAGATCATGAACAGTCACATTCATAAACAGGAAAGGGACAAAGTCAGAAACACGGTCAGATTGGGAAGAGATGTAGTTCTTGTTGAGTGAAGGAAAGATCTGGCTCGTCAGTCGATCTTGAGAGAAGAGAGAAATAGCAGGGAAGATATCCTAAGTGTCACCTACTTTTACCTTTACAGTGTCAGATGAACTGATCCATGAATAAAGGACACTGTTTATCGGAACCAAGAGACTTTGTCTTTCTCTTTCGAAATGACCATATTTGAGACTTTTCTTCTCCCCATGTTATATTTCATTGTTGAACGTACATCGGACATTTTCCCAGTTTCATCCTTACCGATGCTGAAACGTATTTGCAATTGATAAAGGATTAAACAACCCAGAAAGTTAGGGTGACTGAAGGAAATATGTGTTATTTTACATCTTTATTTGAAAATATAGGTTTTCAATATTCACTTTTGTTTCCCAATTTTTTCTATTCTTGGTTGCGATAAAGATGTTACAATTCAGGGGAATGCTTTTTCAAACAGTGTACCTAAACCAAGTCTTCTGTTTTCGAAAGAGAGCCTCATGCTAAAATGACCAATATTCGTTCATCCGCAAGAGGTTTTTGACATTTACTTCCGATTATATCATAATATTCATCCCAATATGTCAATCAAATAACTTCAAGCCTTTCCTACCCACATTTTCCGCGCACCAACTGTAACTTGTGAAATGTTTACAATATCAATAAAGTTTTGCTAAAACTGTTGCTACTATTAAAAAGCTTGATAGTTCTTACTTGTTGAAATTGTTTTTATTTACCAAATCAAATCAAATTATCCTACAACATATGGAAGATCGTCAGGGTAACATGCTGGGTCTCAAACGAATGTAGCTTTTCACAGATTTCTTTTTTTTTTTATTATATGTGAATTGCAATGACTTCTTTGAATTGCCCTTCTCCTTGACTGATTGCCATTTAAGACTAAATAACCCAGTCTACCCAGCAATTTACGGGGGCATTTGACTCAGTAGAACACTCAGCAGTTTTCAACTCATTGTGAGAACAGGTCTTTTTTTTTTTAAAGATACTATATTCCTCCAGGACGTAGGCGATTATGGCTCTCCGCAAATACCATACGTTAATCATCTATAAATTAACCTAACATCATGAAAAAAAAAAACGTGGAGTGGTTTCCCATTACGTTCCAATAATTTTGAATTCAGATTTGTCTGGATTTATGCCTTTTCCAAGGGTATTAGTGCAAAAGTAAGGAACCAGACTAAGCTGGCACTTGAACCAGGTCCGCGGATTCCCCTTTTCGCGACAATAACTGATAAGTAAGTTACTCGTACATGCTTTATCGGTATCGCCCATGCCTCCAAATAACATGCGGCAGGTTGTACTGGGTTACATGGTATCAGCAGTAAGGATTAATAAGATGTTAGGAAAGGCATATTCATGTTTTTCTCGAGTGCATTAGTGCAAAGTGAATACAGACTACCCCACATTGAATTTGATTACTAATTCATATACACAAAGGTACAAGTAAGATAAAAATTGGAAAAGGAGTGTGAAGAAGAAATAAAGTTTCTTATGAATTATTTACACCTGAAGAGTACACCTTGAGAGTATTTTCCGTCTAATGAGTTGGGAAAGAATAGGAATATGCATACACGGAGAATATGTGAACCACCTTTTTGGACGATATTTTATCATCAGGTTTATTTAATGAGTTGCAGGAAATAATAAATGACGTGAATAGAGAAAGTCTCAAATAAGGTTTAAATATGAACAAAAATAAAAAAAAAATAACATTCACTTGTATCGTCACGGAAGTAATCATGAGAATAAGAGATGAAGAACTGGAAAAGGTTCAGGAACAACTATTGAGGGAAGGTGATAAAATGAAAGAAAGTTTGAGCCTGAAATAAAAAAGAAAAGGTAATAGACAGAGCAAAAATCTGGTTTAATAATAGCCAATGGATAACAAACACTGTAAGGGAAGAGAAGATTCGACACAAAGTAGACATGGCAGAGAATACGACAGTAAAATTCGCCATGGAAAGAGTTGGGATAGCTTTTTTGTTACAGTGGGATCAAATTGATTATATATATATATATATATATATATATTTATATATATATATATATTTTATTTTTGCAAATAAATTAAAAGCATTATATTTCATCTTCAAGCACCAATTTTTGAGTAACTTTTAAAATTTACTGGGTTTTAAAATGTGTGTGTCACGTTTCCATGGTTTACAGAATATTCTACTCAAATTGAACAACTAGATTTTCAAGTAGGCTTTTGGTAAGGGGTGAGGAGTCTTCACATTACTTAAATATTTAAATATAATAGAAAAATTTTAATTTACAACTTTGTTATGGAAAATAATTACCTCAATATTTCTAAAACTAACATTTTTTAAAATTTTAAGATACCTCTTCATGAATTCTAACCTGTTCTTGTAATTCCGAAAATTTTTAAAATAAATCGTCGAAAAAAGTTTACTAAATCCGAGAAATGACTTGGCATTTTGTACTTTCCCCAAAATTGTAATTTACATATACTTGGATATTGAAAAATAATTTTTACTTACTATGAGTAATATTCCTTCTGTTAAAAGAATAAACACAAAATAAAAAAAATTAAAGTTAAATTGAATGAATTCTAACCTAAATTTCTTTTAAATAATAAGCTATTTAGTAAAATATAAAAAAAGATTGAAACCATGCCTTTGTACTTAATGAGAAACAATAAAAAAAAAAAAAAAAAAATGTAACCTCATATTAAAATGACTTTTTGTGTCAATTACGAATACTCCACTAAAAATTTTAAAATTTCTACAATAGATAGTCTTTAAATGTTTTTAAAGCGCTTGTCAAAATTAAAAATAAAATGTTTTTTTTATACATACATATGAAACTTTATTAATTAGGTTACTTTATCTTAATTAATTAATAAATAAATAAAGTTTACTAAATCAAGTCCGGATATTTTTCCAAAAAAAAAAAAAAAAAAAAAAAAATTACATAACTAGTTAATCCTCCCTTTTTCCTTCTGTTAAAAAGTGTCCGCGTCACCCAAAATTGTAGTTAAATTGAATGAATTCAACCTAAATTTCGTTCCTGACTCCAAAAAAATATATAAAAATGGTAATTTTGGATGACCACAACAAATTTTGTCCTTCAATGTTAAAAAATCATAATATAATGGAACACTAAAAAATTCTTAAAAAGGAAAATATAAATTAAAATAAAAGTACCTTTAATTTTAAAATGATGATTTTTTACCGTTACATTATGTCAACCGAAAAAATACTCGTAAAAAATACAATATGAGCCAAGACGGTGTTTTTCTCTTTGAGAGAATATTCGTCTTTTAATAATCGCAAAAGCTCATCCGCAAATGATGAAAGGATCCTATCGATTTTTGAAACATAAGTAGACAGAACATGTCTAAATTTATTTAAATTTAAACCTGTTTATATATTTTATATATATATATATATATATATATATATATATATATAAACAGGTTTCCTTAAATTTCAAGAACTCATTTAAACACATTTACAAGATACCTCTTCAAAAAAAAACTCGTCGAAAATACCAAAAGAATAAACTCCATTTATATAAAAATTGAAACCATGCCTCAATAACATTAAACAAACATTTTAAAATGTCTAGATAGTCTTTAAATGTTAAAACTTGAAAAATAGTTTTTTTTTTACAATTTTTCCATAATAGCCTCCCTTAACCACATGTAAAAAAAGGTTAAAAATAATTTTTTGGATGACTGGTAGTCCTAATAATAAAAAAATGGAAAAGCCGACACTCAATAATATTAACTATGAACACGGCCAGAATGTACTGACCGCGTTTTAAAAATGACACATTCCTATAACTTATATATATATATATAAACAAAAAAGCATTCAGTTAAAAATAAAAAATAAAAACATTTTTCATAATGGCTAAAAGAATAGCCGAATCGATATGTAGAACTTTTGGATATTTTTTGCATACTTTGTGTCTAGAAAAGAAAACAGTTATACAAACAACAAGAAATATTAAATAAAAAGCTTAATCGCAGCATCTTGACAATCGTCTTTAACGAAACTTGTATAAAAGAGGGATTGCTGCCTAAATACAATATATATATGTGTGTTTGTGTGTCTGTGTGTGATAACAAGAAGGTTTGCGTTTCACTTGAATGATCAGAGTTCAATCTCAGAACATTTAAAGGAACAGTCATGTCCACATTCACAATTTAGACAGATATTAGTAGTCGAAAATACATCAGTGCTTCATCAAGATAATTAAAATTCTGGAAGCGCTTTATAGAAGAGAATTGCGACCTAAAAAAAAATCAACTACGAGTATAGTAACAAAGTTCTTTAATGTTTGTAGCAGCAAAATGTTATATAAAAAATACTAAATTAAAATACTACAATTAAAAATCTTTGAAGAAAATCACATGAGTTGTTTCCCTTGCATAGCGGTGAATATTTTGAATTTACGCTGTTAACGCATAACACATCCATAGATATGCAACCCCTGAAGATGGTCTCAGATGAGTTTGAAACTATTTAGTAAAATAAAAATTATTTGAAAGAAAATTTTGGAATTTTTCCTGATGATTTTTTTACAGGCACCAAGAAATTAATTCGTGATTTGAAAGGATTAAAACTAAAATAAATAGACATAATACGTCTAAATTATTTGACCAAACATGCTTGAATAAAAGTAAAACTATACTGCCAAGATATATATATATATATATATATATATATATATATATATATATATATATATATATATATATATGAAGAATTCATGGATTTATTTTTAACACGACATCTTTATTATTTTAACGTTAATTTTAGTGTTTCTCCCCAAAAGGGTGATGCAGGTTCGAACACTGCCGAAGCGCACAATTACTTCATTAAGTTTTCTCGAGTGTGCAAGTCTATAAACATAATAAATACAGTTTAAAATGAGAGAAGAGTATCTATTTCAAACACGGGTATCCACTAAAAGTAATCTTTAAATTATATATATATATATATATATATATATATATATATATATATATATATATATAAACATAATATTAGGCAGCATATATTTTATATATAAAGAAATAATCATACATAGAATCAATCAGCAATATTAATACGATTAATGGCGAAATCACTTATATATATATATATATATATATATATATATATATATATATATATGTGTGTGTGTGCGCTACGTATATATATATATATATATATATATATATATATATATATATATATATATATATATATATATATATATGATAGATAGATAGATAGATAGATAGATAGATATTTTCATTAATTCGGTATACATAAGGTTTAAAATGATTTTTTCAAAATGTAAAAGCTTTCATTTGAGGTTTATAATTTACTATTTCCAGTAAGTAAAGTACTCTGTCTTGTATTTCAAACAGAAATTATATTGATCGGAATCGATTTTTTTTTCAGTAAAATCAATGAAATCGGCCATTTTGATACATTTGTAAACAAGATTTCACGGTTTTAAAAAAACTTGTAAAAATAAAATATATATTTTTGAAACATTATTTAAGGAAAATTAGCAAATTTAAAGTTAAATTAATCTGATTTGAAACAAATATTACTTAAAGCATATGTTATATACAATCATTTCTTAACCACAGTGTCATGTTTTTCTGACGTGTTCATCGATTTATCGACAGCCTAACGTGTTATAAAATTTAGTATGGTGATGCATAATTGCTGGCAGATGATAAATTTTATATGAGGGTTTTTTTCCGTAAGGAGGAAAACCCTTAAAACATGGAACCTTTTAATTATAATGTCATGTTTGAACTCGCATAATTAGAAAACTTAGGACGTTAAAACAGAAAAATAAATCGAAATTCTTTTTAAAAATATCCAGGCTAGTCAGATTGTAAATAAGCTTTACAATATATGATTAGTAAATATAGTTTTACTTAATAACAATATTTCCTAAGAGTTTCCCCATTGGAAATTAATTTTATTTTTAAAAGATTTAAAACTATAAATTATTCAATTTAAAATTGTAAAAAATGAAGACAGATTTTGTAAAAATTCATTTTTCATCGGACAATATTGTCTTTAATATATGTTATTAATAAAAGCAATTAAAAGCTTCTCTAATTAAATAATGTCTTAGTTTTATTGCGGTTTATTTTTCGATTCAGAACAGATTTTTGGTAAGACGGGGTTTGATTTTGGAAAGAAATTTCGGTGATTTAAATTCTTCAAAAAATTCTGCTTTTAACTAATATAGTCAATAAAATAAATCCTAATTTTTCAAGTTTTCATAAAATTAAGTGGTTGAAACACATAAAAAATCTTTTTATCAAGATTTTCCAATAAAAACAATTTAAAAAATAATTTCAGTCATTTGTCAATAAGTCCTGAAAATTTCATTAAAATCCAACAATTATTTGATTTTTGTAAAAATTTCCAAATTGTGTCTGTGACCGCAAAAAGGGGCCAAAATTTGCTATGCTAAAAGTTAGTACATTTGCTGATGTAAGAAAAACAAGTTTTTAATCAAAATTTTGAATTTTGTAAAAACAGTAAAAAATTTAATTAAATATTCAAAAAATACTTTTCCTTCTTAATAATAACAAAGATTTTGACGATAAAACTTTGTTTTTATTACGCTTGGAGCATGCTTTCATCACGGTATGCTGATTTTATAGTGATTTCGTGGAGGTACCTATATCTATCTATCTATATATATATTTTATTAAAGACATTTTCATGTTTAACGTTTTTTTTTTTTTTTATAGATACAAGTATTTAAGTAAATGCTCTGTTTATAATAAACAGTATTAAATAACATTTACCGGCCTGAATGTCCGAGAAATTTTCATAGAAAATATTCGTCTTTTGACAGGATTCGAACCTGCATCCTATACGGAACCGTCAAAGGACGAATATTTTCATAAATGTTATTTCATACTGTTTATTATAAACAGAGCTAATACTTGTATCTATAAAAAAAAAAAAAAAAAAAAAAGAACGTTAAACATAAAAATGTCTTTAATAAAATAAATTGTCGGACTTTGTCCATTTCTTACATTTGATACGCCAGAGCAGTTATGAATGTACGAGATTCATGGAAGATTGAAGTTTATAAGCAGTAAATTCGACCTTACCTACCGATCACTCCTTTGTGGCCGATTGGTAAGGCACGTCAGCGTAAATGACGGTTCCGTAGAGGATGCAGGTTCGAATCCTGTCAAAGGACGAATATTTTCTATGAAAATTTCCCGGACATTCAGGCCGGTAATTGTTATTTAATACTATTTATTATAAACAGAGCATTTACTTAAATACTTGTATCTATAAATAAAAAAAAAAAGAACGTTAAGCATAAAAATGTCTTTAATAAAATAAATTGTCAGACTTTGTCCATTTCTTAATATATATATATATTTGAGAAGAGAGGTCCTGCAAACATTTTTGGTTGTAATATGTTTTTTTTTTAAAAAAATATTATGCTTTATTTTCCATAATTTTACTACTCGTGTTTCTGGTCTCGTGACCGTCTTCAAGTAAAAGCGGAGTTTTCCACATATTATTTAAAATAATTATTTTTTTCCTTATGTTTTTCAATGTTAAATATTCTCGATATGAGACATTCTCTGTTTTTGTGTTAGTAATCCGAATGTGTTTCTTGAATTTTTTTCTAAAAAAAACACATTACAACCAAAAACGGCACCTATCTTCTCTTTTTTGAATATACATACTTTTCTATCGTTGGAACCACTACAACCTCTTTCTTTTATATATATATATATATATATATATATATATATATATATATATATATATATATTAATATATATATATATAATCCGACAAATTTTAGTTAAAAGTTATTTTTAGAACATGTTTCGTTGAATATGACAGACAAGGAAAATTTTTATTGAGTTTTTCTAATATTCTTAATTTTTTCCATTTGGTTGGGGGAAAGGAATGTAAAAATTGTGTTTATTGTCCCACTTCTTTAGCCATTTTTAAAGGATTTGTTGTTAATTGTTATTTAGTTTCTTTTCACGGTTGTCTTTTAAGATGTACTTTTGAGCAGAGAGAACTCTTCCTGCCTCCTATCAGAATGACTGATTCCCAACTCCTCGTTACGTCTGCTTTGTCTCACGCTGTCCACTGGCATGAGATGGAATAAATACATTGAATCAATAGCTTCATCTATCGCAAGGAAAGTTGGCTCTCTGAGTCATGCCAGATAGTTTTTCTCGTCTGAGTCCATCCTTCAAATCTATAAATCAACCATCCGTCCTTTCATGGAATATTGCTGTCATATATCGTCTGTGGCCCCCGCTGTACGTTTCGAGGTCCTCGACAAAATCCAGAGATGAATATGCAAGATGATATGTCCTGATCTGTCATTTAGTCTACAATCGCTCTCCCACAGACGTGTCATGGCTTCCCTTTGTCTCTTCTACAAGTATTTTCACGGCAACTGTTCTGACAAGCTACTTTCGCTCGTTCCCAGACTGCATGAATTTAAGCAAGCTACTAGACTGGCATCTCGGTCCCACCCTTTCACTGTCAAAACGGTTAAATGTAACCATCTCTTCTTCTCAAACAGCTTCTTCTCTCGCACTTCTGATTTGTGCAACTCCCTTCTTCTTACTTGCTTCCCCGATGACTTTAATCTTCAAATATTCAAGTGTAATGTCAATCGACATCTGACACCCTGAGCTTGTTCCCCGTCCTCCTCTGTGTCCTTTCTTAAACACGTCTCTTTACTCTTGTTCTCAATCCTCTGTTACCCCTTTGTGCGCTAGTGGCACTCCCGCCTTGCTTGGGGTGAATTCCTTAAAAATAGTAGCGTTTATACCCCACCCCATATATATATATATATATATATATATATATATATATATATATATAATTCCAGTTCATCATGACATGAAAAAATGACTCACCCACCTCCACCTTCTGAGGTTACTTTTCTATTTAGCGTAGATGTGACATTTAATTGGTGAATCAAGACATACCCACAAGTCTAATTTTAATTCTGACCTTGTGCCCTCACCTTTAACTTTCGGAAAAGAGTTAAAAATTTGTTTTTAATTTTCCTAAAACATCATTTAATCACCATTTCCATCGCCTGAAGAAGTACAATGAAATTATTGAAACATGAAAGCTTTTGGGTAGAAATTTCAATATGTTTTTATTATAATCTTTTATCATAATAATAATAATAATAATAATAATAATAATAATAATATATCGCTGCATTTGTCTATCAATCTAGGCAACTACTTATTTCTGAGGAAGAAATATGAAATGAAAGCACATGTTTCAAGTGGCAAGAAAATTTGAATGACCCCTGACCTTTACTGTTCGAATTTTTCTTCTTCTGAGTAAAGAGACCATCGAAATAATGATAAATAAAATGTAACGAAGATATAAACTAGTCAGAGCCAACACACAGTAAATATGTCAGTTGAAAAAAAATATTGTTTTCCTGTTTTTTTATCTGCTGTGAAGCAGGAGTGAGAGCTGAGTGTACAGCGATAGGCTGTGGGTGGGTATTGTTAGATATGCAGAACACAGAAATAGAAATTCATACTAAATGTGCACTTTGGAAAAAGAATCATGCCCGATATTATTTATGCCTGTTGTTTGTTGTGTCTTTGTATGCTAGAAACCAAGTTGTCATAGCAGACAATTTCAATGTTTTTGTGTTATGTTTGCATTTGAATATGTATCGTTAACGAGACGAGTATGTAAGGACACTAGTGAATTCTCTTCATTATGAGAAAAAATAAAAAAATAGAACCGATGTAAAGCATTATATGTTTTATAACCGCACAAATGCACTAGTTTTGAAACGTGATCATTTTAAACAGTAATGACATCAGAGATTGTGTAGTTACCGCCCACATTAGGAAGTCTTTCTTTGTTTATTTGGTAAATACTTGTTTTCTTCCTCTTAGTATAAACATAAAATGCTATGCTTAAACTAAGACGAAAAGTTCGAATAACTATACTTGTGTCAAGTTGGCTTGGGTTGGGGGCAGGTGTACTGGGTTGGATTTTACGACATAACAGACTTTAATGGATAATTTTATATCAAGGTTTGTTTATTCATTATATTTGAGTCTACAGGTAAACACTATTCAAATTTATACTTGAGTTTATAGTTAAACATTGGTGGCGTTTATGCTTGAGTCTATACGTAAGCATCGGTCGTGTTTAGCCTTGAGACTATAGGCAATCATTAGTTGTGTTTATAGATGAGTCTATACATAAACATTGGCCGCGTTTAGACTTGCGACTATATTGGTGGTACTTATACCTTATTGATTGGTTGTTTTGAGACATGAGTGTACAGGTAAACATTGGTCTTATTTAGATTTTACGACATAACAGTTGTCGGTTTATTTAATATTAATGTCTGTTTGTTTATTATATTTGAGTCTACAGCAAGACACTCGAGGTTATACTTGAGTTAAGGTTAATACCGAGTCTATAGGTAAACATTGCTTGGGTTTGTACTTGTGACTACAGGTAAACATTGGTCAGGTTAATATTTAAGTCTATAGGCAAACATTGTTCAAATTTAAACTTGATTCTACAAGCAGCCCCCTGGAAGGTTATCTTTTTTGGAGAGCTTAATCATCTCCATGGGGGTGATTCGGTATATTATAGGCAGGTACCAACAAAGCGAAATTACAGTAAGAATCAAAACCAACAGACCAGTGTTTCATATTCAATTCGCTGTAAATTTATCACATTGTATTCAGATTGTTTATCAAAGCCCGGCAAGGTTCTGTTCACCGTTTTAAGGAATGCACATGCTATCTTTCAGTTTTTCTCTCCCTTTGTAGGAGAAACCGCCGTTTGATCCGGTGAGCATTTGACAGCTCGGCTACAAAGATCATCACAGCCCAGCAAATTTCTATTTACCGTTTAAAGGAATGCACACACTTTGTTTCAGATTTTCTCGAAGTTTGTAGGATGAACCACCGTTTGATTCGGTGGGTTTTGACGGCTCGAACACAAAGATCATCAAAGCCCAGCAATTTTCTATTCACCGTTTTAAGGAATGCACACGCTTTCTTTCAGTTTTTCAGGTTCTGTTCACCTTTTTAAGGAATGCACATGCTATCTTTCAGTTTTTCTCTCCCTTTGTAGGAGAAATCACCGTTTGATCCGGTGTGTTTTGATTGCTCGGCCACAAAGGTCATCAAAGCCCGGCCAAGTTCTATTCACCGTTTTAAGGAATGCACATGCTATCTTTCAGTTTTTCTCTCCCTTTGTAGGAGAAACCGCCGTTTGATCCGGTGTGCATTTGACAGCTCGGCTACAAAGGTCATCAAAGCCCGGCAAAGTTCTATTCACCGTTTTAAGGAATGCACATGCTATCTTTCAGTTTTTCTCTCCCTTTGTAGGAGAAACCGCCGTTTGATCCGGTGTGCATTTGACAGCTCGGCTACAAAGATCATCACAGCCCAGCAATTTTCTATTTACCGTTTTAAGGAATGCACACACTTTGTTTCAGATTTTCTCGAAGTTTGTAGGATGAACCACCGTTTGATTCGGTGGGTTTTGACGGCTCGAACACAAAGATCATCAAAGCCCAGCAATTTTCTATTCACCGTTTTAAGGAATTGACACGCTTTCTTTCAGTTTTTCAGGTTCTGTTCACCTTTTTAAGGAATGCACATGCTATCTTTCAGTTTTTCTCTCCCTTTGTAGGAGAAATCACCGTTTGATCCGGTGTGTTTTGATGGCTCGGCCACAAAGTTCATCAAAGCCCGGCCAAGTTCTATTCACCGTTTTAAGGAATGCACATGCTATCTTTCAGTTTTTCAGGTTCTGTTCACCTTTTTAAGGAATGCACATGCTATCTTTCAGTTTTTCTCTCCCTTTGTAGGAGAAATCACCGTTTGATCCGGTGTGTTTTGATGGCTCGGCCACAAAGTTCATCAAAGCCCGGCCAAGTTCTATTCACCGTTTTAAGGCAATGCACATGCTATCTTTCAGTTTTTCACCTTTTTAAGGAATGCATGCTATCTTTCAGTTTTTCTCTCCTTTGTAGGAGAAATCACCGTTTGATCCGGTGTGTTTTGATGGCTGGCTCGTTCATCAAAGTTTCTATTCACTGTTTTAAGGAATGCACATGCTATCTTTCAGTTTTTCAGGTTCTGTTTTTTAAGGAATGCACATGCTATCTTTCAGTTTTTTCTCCCTTTGTAGGAGAAATCACCGTTTGATCCGGTGTGTTTTGATGGCTCGGGGTCATCAAAGCCCGCCAAGTTCTATTCAAAGGAATCATGCTATCTTTCAGTTTTTCTCTCCTTTGTAGGAGAAATCACCGTTTGATCCGGTGTGTTTTGATGGCTCGGCCACAAAGTTCTTCTATTCACCGTTTTAAGGAATGCACATGCTATCTTTCAGTTTTTTCTCCCTTTGTAGGAGAAATCACCGTTTGATCCGGTGTTTTTTGATGGCTCGGCCACAAACGTCATCAAAGCCCGGCCAAGTTCTATTCACCGTTTTAAGGAATGCACATGCTATCTTTCAGTTTTCTCTCCTTTGTAGGAGAAATCACCGTTTGATCTGGTGTGCATTTGATGGTTCGGCCACATCAAAGCCCGGCCAAGTTCTATTCACCGTTCATCATCTTTCAGTTTTTCTCTCCCTTTGTAGGAGAAATCACCGTTTGCCGGTGTGTTTGACAGCTCGGCCAAAAGTTCATTTCTATTCACCGTTTTAAGGAATGCACATGCTATCTTTCAGTTTTCTCTCCTTTGTATGAGAAATGCTATCTTTATTCACCGTTTTTCTATCTTTCCCTTTGTAGGAGAAATCACCGTTTGATCCGGTGTGCATTTGACAGCTCGGCCATAAAGTTCATCAAAGCCCGGCCAAGTTCTATTCACCGTTTTAAGGAATGCACATGCTATCTTTCAGTTTTTCTCTCCCTTTGTAGGAGAAATCACCGTTTGATCCGGTGTGTTTTGATGGCTCGGCCACAAAGTTCATCAAAGCCCAGCCAAGTTCTATTCACCGTTTTAAGGAATGCACATGCTATCTTTCAGTTTTTCTCTCCCTTTGTAGGAGAAATCACCGTTTGATCCGGTGTGCATTTGACAGCTCGGCCACAAAGTTCATCACAGCCCGGCCAAGTTCTATTCACCGTTTTAAGGAATGCACATGCTATCTTTCAGTTTTCTCTCCCTTTGTATGAGAAATCACCGTTGGATCCGGTGTGCATTTGACAGTTCGGCCACAAAGTTCATCAGAGCCCGGCCAAGTTCTATTCACCGTTTTAAGGAATGCACATGCTATCTTTCAGTTTTTCTCTCCCTTTGTAGGAGAAATCACCGTTTGATCCGGTGTGCATTTGACAGCTCGGCCACAAAGTTCATCACAGCCCGGCCAAGTTCTATTCACCGTTTTAAGGAATGCACATGCTATCTTTCAGTTTTTCTCTCCTTTGTAGGAGAAATCACCGTTTGATCCGGTGTGTTTTGACAGCTCGGCCATAAAGTTCATCAAAGCCCGGCCAAGTTCTATTCACCGTTTTAAGGAATGCACATGCTATCTTTCAGTTTTTCTCTCCCTTTGTAGGAGAAATCACCGTTTGATCCGGTGTGTTTTGATGGCTCGGCCACAAAGTTCATCAAAGCCCAGCCAAGTTCTATTCACCGTTTTAAGGAATGCACATGCTATCTTTCAGTTTTTCTCTCCCTTTGTAGGAGAAATCACCGTTTGATCCGGTGTGTTTTGATGGCTCGGCTACAAAGGTCATCAAAGCCCGGCCAAGTTCTATTCACCGTTTTAAGGAATGCACATGCTATCTTTCAGTTTTTCTCTCCCTTTGTAGGAGAAATCACCGTTTGATCCGGTGTGCATTTGACGGCTCGGCTACAAAGGTCATCAAAGCCCGGCCAAGTTCTATTCACCGTTTTAAGGAATGCACATGCTATCTTTCAGTTTTTCTCAAAAGCTCATATCTATTCTCTTCCGTATCGGAAACAAATAAATGAATTTCTAAAGACTTTCTTTGTAATTGGGTATTTTTCATGATCTGATGCATTTGTCTAGCATATGTAAACGTGTATATTTCTATATTTAAACAATAAGTGTTGTTTCCAGCCTGTTCCTGGCATTCTCTTTTTGACCCATGTCGAGATTCCTAACCTCCTCTTGTTTGTTTTTGTCCCACATTTTTCATCCTGACTGGGTCAGCCTTTGATTCTCCTCTTTCCACCATTTATTTTTAACCCTTCTCATTCCATTAGTGAATGTGCTTCTTGATTGTATTTATCGACAGAATACAGTGGCCATTCTTATTATTTTGACTGATGGACGCGTCCTATTAACATTGTTTTGTTTTAGTTTTATCTTTGTGTTTCTGTTGTGTAGGAACCTACCACCCCTCTAAAAGATGAACTCGTCTACGAACAAGGACGTTAACGAGTGGCATGTAAAAAGACAGTAGTAGTAGAAGTTCTTTTGCTGAGTTAGTTAGAGACTACTCAGGCGATATCTGTACCAACTTACCAACCGAATAAACCCCATTTTATTGTTACATGTTATTTGGCGTTTGTCTTTATTAACCCCAAATTAACATCATAACAGTTTCATTTTTAGTTTGTTTTCTGGTTTCATCCTCTTACCCCCATCATTTATTAAATCATGAAATATTCATATAAACGAACTTTATGGACAATGAAATGACATTTTTACATCATTTGATTTTCTGTAGATCCCCTGCGGTATTATGGTATATGCAGGATTGTGTGGTGATGGATGAGTTCTTGTGGTGAATGGGCAAATTGTAACGAATGAATGGGTCGTGATTCTGATTAATTAGGACTAGGATAGCTAATTAAAACCAGCCTCTCCCAATTTCCCCTTCGGCCTTGTGCCACAATTTTTGCATTTTTACGAAATAAATACATTTCTATATTTAAAGAGTCACGTGTGAAAACCTTCTAATAATAGTAAGCATGCCACAAAACATGACATTTTTTTTATTGCACCGATAATCTAGTATATTTACATATATAAAGATGCACCCGTGAAAACCTAATAATACTAAGAACTTAAATAATAAGGCACGATGGATTAATGGATCGCGGCTTGGATTAAGGAATTCCAGTCGAATCCATTACATTCACTTACGTGCTAACACCCTTGGGAAAGGTGTGAATCCTCTTTCTTCTACCTCCAGCTATGGGTAAATAGCAGGACAGACTGGGTTCTATAGCCTTGGATGGCAACTGGTCTAGGAGAAGGAAAACTCTGAATTCAAACCTGCACTTAGATGAGGTTGAATGGAGTTTCTCTGTGCCTTGGTTGGAAATCCATTTAGTGATGGATAAAAAACACCCATGATAGCCCTAGCGAAGCATCAAGAATTCAGCTATTTGACAAGATTATGAACTACACCAATCAAAGTATTAGTGAGTTCAATCTCGGCTGAGGCCGCAAGATGATGATGATGAAATAATAATACTAAGAATTTAAATAATGCTAAGAACCTAGTGTGTAAATTAATCTGTCGAGTAGCTTGTAACACATTATTTATCATCTCTCAGTTACGTCTTTGTCCAAGGACAGAGTCGCAATTGATGTGCCAGCCCTGGGGAACAGCTGTCTGAGGTCGCGCCCTCTCATTGCACTAGAGTGATGGATAGGTGTTCGCACCGAAGCCAGCGGAACCGACGATTGATGGGGTTCGGAAATTTTTGTTCCTAGCCCGGGTGTACGTGCTCGGGCTCCCCACATTAAAACGACCTAGTGTCACAAATGACCTCGTTTTCTTGAGTAAATACAAATATTAAGGACTTAAAACATGCCACCACATTTTCATGGTATGGTTAAACTAGTATATCTAAAATATTGGAAGACCTTCTTATAATAATAGTAGGAAATTAAAAAATATATCGTCATTTTCACGACATGGGTAAACTAGTATATTTATATATTTAAATACTCATATGCGAAAACCTTAAAATAAGAGTAAGGACTTAACAAAATTTGTCATCGTTTTTATGGCAATGGGTAACATGTATATTTATATATTTAAAGATTCACATGAGAAAACCTTAAAATATTAAGGACTTATATGCCGCTATTTTGATGACTTTGATAAATAAATATATTCACATTTTTAAAGAGACACATGCGGAAACGTTCTCATAATAGTAAGGACCTAACAAAATATACTACCGTTTAGACAACATGGGTAAACTAGTATGTTTATATAACAGCAAGCTAACATGTAAAAGGCTTCCAATAATACTAAGGTGTTTTGAAAATATGAAATCATTTTTATAGTATTTGGAAGCTAGTACATGAATACGCATGTTGGATTTATTTTCAAATTAAGTGGATTTCATGCTTATTGCGATAAGTCTGTCTAAATTACATCATCATTATTATGGCTGTGAATATAAAACTTCAGACATATTTATACAGGCAATAAAACCAGGTAAGAATATACGAAGGGGTGCTAAATATTTATCTTAAATTTGACCCAATGAACAATCATCAGAATAAAAAAAAATCCTTTCTTAGTTGTTTTTGTTTAACGGCATAACAACATCTCTATGGGTTATTTAATGCCGGAATCTATTTATTGTACATAATTTTATTTTATTTTTGGGGATAATAAAGTTTTAGGGATACAAGTCTTACTAATTAACCCATAGGTGGGAGGAGAATAGGTAGATTCATAGCTTCCCCAAGAGTTTTTGTGCGTAAGTGAATATAACAAACCCGGTTGAGATTGGAACCCTGCTCTCCAATTAACAATTCTGAGTCATTATCCGTTACACCACCCATACATCTAAGCTTAGCATCTAGTATTCCTAAGAGGTCACTCATCTAGGTACTGACCAGGCTCGAGGTTGCTTAATTTCGGTGATCTTACGTGAACCGGTGTTTCAACATCATGTGGCCGTAAGCCTTTCTTGGTTGTGCCAAAAACTTTTCGGCTCCCCATGTAAGTATTTTATCTTTCTTTGACCATAAAAATACTAACCATATTGTTTATCCTGGGCAACATTTACGTTGTTTATTCTGGTCAATAATTACGGTCATTCAACAGTAACGAATATTTATTGTCTTGGTCGGCCACAAAACTTCGGCTTAATTTAAAGAGGTTGGCGTCAAATATAACGATGACATTTGAATACTTGGCTTTTGGAGTAGAGACGAGTGTAGACGGAATTATTGAAGAGGATTGGAAGTTTACCTACTTCTTTCAAACAGTCAATTCGCCACCGACGTACTTGTCAACCTAATTACATGCTCACGTGGAAAGATTTGGAAAATGTCAGAAATATTGAACTCAGAACTGTGTTGTTTCAATGATGCTGAAGATGAACATTTTATGTAGTGACATTTTATAGTCTAGACCAATGGTTACCAAACTGTGCGACGCGCCTCATAGGTGCGGCGGAAGAGGATAGCAGGTGAGGCGGAATGTTTGAAAGACAATCAAAGATTTAGAAACAGTTTCAAAAAATTCATATGCCAAAAATAAATATGATTTCAAAATTTAAAATATTATTATGGATTACTTGTAATTACATGCATGAGTCCCTGTATAAATAGTTATAATTATTCACCTATTTTATCATTGTGATATTTTTGCATTATATCAAGTATTAAGAATATAGTAACTAGGGTCTATAAATTAGAGGAGAGCGTTATCAATGATAATGTTCTGACTTCGAATCCGCGGTTATCTCCCTTTTACTCCCCCTCTCTCTATCTGAATCTTCTATGACGTAGAGCTGCTTGCGCCTTTTCACCGGAACTTCCATTTAGTGTTGCGCGAGTAAATTTGAATTCCGAAAATGTGGCCTAAAGGAAAAAGTTTTGGAACCACTGGTCTAAACTGCAAATTCCTGAATCAAGTTTTAACTTTGTTTTCTGTTAATTCAATCTCTTATTGTATTTGAAGTAGTAGTAACGAATTATATATTCAGTTTAGATAATTTCTTTACAGTTACGGATCGTATTGAGTTGGTTGGTAGTATTATATTGTCACTTTCGCAATACTCGTTGTAGTAGAGACTTTGTAATCGCAGATACAACCATAGTAACGCCGTTGAACAATACTGGTGTCAGACGCTTTCGAATAGCACTCGCACTAATAGTACTTGCTCGATAATACTAGCTCGAATAGTAACCCGTATAGTGATCCGAATAGAGGAATAGTATAGTAAATAGAGTAGAGAATAGCGGTCCGTATAGTGATAGAGTAGAAATGGAGATCAGAATAGTAATAGAGGATAGACTAGGAATGACGATCGTTTAGACGTCCTACTTAGAATATTTCCTTTATGGTCAGGTGATTTATTTAATTCAGTAATGGGATCGCCTGCGTTTGCTCACTGGCGATCTATGTTCAAGCGCAAATGTCGGCAGCAACTCTTTATTCCATTATAACAAGTTTTGTCAAGACAATGTTATTTATTTTTCTAATCCTATGAATCTATGAATATTCTACAAAAATTTGATATTATCCAAAAAACGTCATTTTTTTTTTATTTAACTGTCTATATAGGAGGCGAATGAAATGACTATTTTTTTTTATAGGGGCGAATGAAATAACTATTTTTTTTTATAGGGGGCGAACGAAATAACTATTTTTTTTAAACACGAAGGAAAATAAAAGCAAAATGGAAGATAAAGAAAATTTGACAATATTTAATCTTCATGCATGCCAAAAAAAAAAAAAAAAAAAAAAAAACGGTGTGTCAAAATGACATTTATTCTCTTGACACCGCTAAATGTTGTCCTTAAATTTATTGCCATCTTCAGGCCGAGACGTACGTTGGAGTTTCGAACCGAACCCTTTATTTAGTCCACTAGGGTAAATTGTTCTAGTTCCACATGCCAAGCCTGTTCTGGATATCTCAGTTTCAATTAATTATCTTTAGTAACTCAACTCCCAAAGTTATGTTCCCTCTGTTACAGTACCTGATTTCAGAAATATAGATAACGCTATTACTGTATACACTTTTAACTCCCTCGGCAATGTTTATTTACGAGATTACAAAAATATGTGAGCAAAGTACAATGTGATATTCAATATTTAACTTTTATAAAGATTCAACCTGTCTCACCTCTAATTAAATTCTTTATGCTTTGAAATGCAATCTTAATATGGCCTCAAATAAAATACATAAATGTGTATGTGTCATATTAAAAGATCTTATTGTCCACATCAACGCTAGGACTTTCCCAAGCCATTTGGTAACTTTTTATCTAAAAGCATTACAGGTTTCGTCAAACTTGTCCAATGAAATTCTTTACATCCAGAGTGAAATGTTTTCACATATTCTGCTCGTAACATTCTTAATATGGCCTCAAACACCAGAAGTTAAAATAGCTACAATTGAAAGAAAAGAGGCAAAAGAGGAAAAGAGAGAAATGGTAATAATAAATAAATTAAAGCAATTAAGAGGCGGGACCACGTTCCTCAAAACCTGTAATCTCACGGTCTTGCTGCTGAAAGTTAATTGTTCCTTAATATTATTTTTCTCTTATTAAATATACATACAGCATATTATTTCTCACGCTTTGTTGTCAAGAAATTTAAATGCAATCTCTCCATTAAAAACACAAAAACTTATCTTCATAAATAAGCTTTACTACTTTTACCGTGTTGATGGTAGACATATAAGGCAAACTATAGAAACTCTTACACAAGGTAGTCAAGAAAAGCGGAAAGAAATGACTAATTATATATTGTATGAAAACAAAGCAAACTCGGATTATCGTGACGAAAAAAAACGGAAAATCGAAAGGACGCTTTTTCCATTGACACCGCTATTATTTTAACTGCCTTCACTCCTCGGCAATGTTTTTTGTTTAAAAAGGAGTCGAGTAGAATTGTAATAAAATAATATAATAAATAGTGCAAATAAACAATTTGATAAATAAATAGTGTTTATTATTTTTGTTGTCAATCCTCAAGAACATCGAAAATGTATAAATTCACTTTTATATATTTAGATTTTATTACAATTCTAATCATCGCTTTTTAAAATAATAAACTGTTATGGGGCCTTACCCATAATAACATAATGGACAATTCCATACGTAATAAAGACTACGTCTCAAGAGGAAGCAGAGAGTTCAGTCCGAAGTCGGGCGACCGGCTGACCGGCTGATCGGTTGAACTATCTGCCTTGGGCGAGGAGGAACTCGAACGAGGCTACGCCGAAGGGCAGAGTCTCTTTCGAGGAGGTGAACCGACGCTGAATCCGTTTATACGGGTTCAAAGGGCATATTTTTGGCCGAGCCCACGGGCTCGGAGATCCCACGTTAAACGGGCCTTGTGTCACATGATGCCCTCGTGGGGGCGGTGACTAAATACCGTTCCGTCTGAAGTCTGGAGTGAAGTCCGTAAGGATTCTGTCAGTCAGTCAGAGCGAGCGAGTCAGTCAGTCGAGTCAGAGGCAGTCCGAAACAGAGTCGCGTTTCAGACAAAGTACTACTAAACCTGATTGTTCGTACTAACACTTTTCTAACTCTCTGTATATCTTTCTGTTTGTAATATATCTGTGTTATTCCATATCCGCTTTCGAGGTCTTTATTGGTTCTACCTTGGACTATCACCGTGGTGCAAGGAACCGGACCATGACATAAACATGGCGAGAATTGAAGGTATTTAAGATAATAGTGGTGTCAATGAAAAAAAAAACTGTTTCGACACTCCTCTATGGTCACGTGATGTACTTAATTCAGTAAAAGGATCGCCTGTGTTTGCTCACTGGCGATCTATGTTCAAACAAGTATCGATAATGATACCTTATTCCTGTATATCACAAGGAGTGGGAGGAATAGTAAGAGCTACGAATAATAGGATGTTGTGGTGAGTCATGATCGCCCACGTCCTGAATAGATACCGTATATAAAAGAAGAAGGAATAATTCTATAATAATTGTTATATATACTGTATGAAATATGCATATTTGAGACATGCATTTGAATTGTGTATGCAGATATCGTAACTATTATGGGATAGCGCTGTTACTACTTTTCGAATATTAGTATATGATACAAAATATACACGACAAGGTTTAGATAGTACATTGGTAAGGAATTTGTTAGCAAAAGCAGATACAACTAAATATCGATCTACCCGGACTTGAGACATTAACTTAAGAATTCCTTGAAAATACAACACTGTTAACTGAATTGTTTGAGTCAAGTAGCTACTGATTGTTATCAATGCGGTTAGTGGCAGGCAGAGCATTAATGAAAATAATATTATTATATTTCACTTGTTTGTAATATGTTGGGATTGACGTCATAAGTCCTTGTTAAAAAGTCATGCGTCCTTGAAGCGAATCATCTGAACTTTGGCCAACATATTTTCCCTTATTACAAGAAGCGAAAAAGAAGATAAATGTTTATATCAGGTGGTATTTTCTATGCTCTAAAAGACGCTTTGGCATTTACTCATTACTCTACGCTGCTATCTCTTCACTGAAGAAATGAATTTAAACATTTTATTCACTCTTGTAATTCAGAGAAGCTCTAATAAAAGAGTTTCTTTATATTCTTCTTTTACTATGTACTGTGCGACACCAGAACGTCGGTGTTCAGGGCTCTCCACAATATCCTGTATCTCTAAATAAATTTTACCTAAATCCTGTTCCATTTACACATGCTCACTAAGTTTTTTTACGTTGCTTTCCTCTGTCCCTCTTGCCTGTGAGTATCAAATTTTCTAAGCCATCTTTCCTCATTATGTGCCCCAGAAATGTCAACTGTCTCTTCCTGATTTTAAGTATAAATGTCGTTTTTGTTTCCATTTTCTCCAAAGCTTCGTCGTTGCTCACATATTCGGTCCATAGTATTCTTAGCATCCTTCTGTAGAACCACATTTCTGTTGCTTCAAGTCTCGTCTTCATCCATTAGGAGATTGTCCAGCATTCACTACCATATAGGAAAACTGATATTACGTAATGTGCTATTTTCTCCGTTTCTAATAAAAATTTCCTGTTTCTTAATACTTTGCTTAGCTTTTGGAATTCACCTTTCGCTATCCCAATTCGCCTTCAGATTTCAGTGTCGCACTTTTAAAACACTTGTCAGATATTTAAATTGCTGTACTTGTTCGATTTTGACACCTCCAATTTGTAATTTGCATGATTCACTGTTCCTTTTGCTGACAACTATGCATTATATCTTTTTGCAATTGAGGTTTAGTCCTTTCTTCTCGCTTTCCTCTACTACCTTTTGTACGAGTTCTTGTAATTTTCTTTCTGTGTCTGCTATCAACATTGTGTCATCTGCATATCTTATGTTGTTAGGATTGTGGCCGCCAATAATGAATTCTAGTTGTTATTTTCAATGTTCAATATTCTAGTTAATAATTGAATTTAAAAGAACTATTTTGTTCACAAGGTTTGAGAGTCACAGAAGTGAGGCGGGTTACTGAGGTGTGTGATATAAATGTAAGAGGAGGTGGGAGGAAGTGAAATTTACGAGAATAAGGAGGACGGATAACAACAGATCCTTGACTTGAAATAATTAAGATTGTTGTGTATAGGGTAATATTCCCACGGGAGTTTGTTCCATAACGTTGCTTCTTGAGAAAAAAGCTAAGTGGAACATTCTCCTTACAATTGAAATACGGGGAAAATGAGGGTGATTCGACACCATGGATGTAGTATGGTGTGTCTTAACTAAATTAGTAAGCAAAAAAATCACCTAAGCTCCGCAACCTTTCTTTTTCTAATATTCATACTAATTTCTGTAGAGCACAATATTTTCTCTTGAAACATTCTCTAGATATCTTGGAGCTCTGACAAATTAATTTGAACTCTTCTATCTCTTCCAGGGAATTCTCTGTTCCAGACTATCTTCCTATTTGCCAAACGAAAGTATTCTAAAGTGCATATGTATGGCCTTGGTGTCTATATCCGGGAAAATCTTCTAATGGTAAGGGAATCGTCTTTTGAGTTTGTGGATAATTATTTCATGTGCTTTCATTACACACACACACACACACACACACACATACACACGCATATATATAGAGAGAGAGAGAGAAAAAGAGAGAGAGAGACAGACAGGGGGTGCGATGGATACATTGTCGTCTAAATTACGCAAAAATGAAAATAACACTGACCTCTCGTTTTAACAGATATATTTACCAACATTGCACAAAGATATCTTGAAATACTAAAGAGTAAATGTATTTAATGAAATCGCCATTGGCTTCAATCACAGCCTCCAGACGACTTCGTAATCTCCTGCAACTCTTCTGGGTGGTCTCCTTGTTTAAGTTGGTGAATGCTGCCATAATCCTTGCCTTCATGATTGAGTTCTCCTACTTGTGTGGCATGTATAGAGTCCTATTGCCAGACATAGGTTCTTCAAGCAGCCACCCTCTTGACCCAGGGCAGTACTACAACCTCAAGGCATTTGGTGTAGGCCTCGGTGTTGAGTCTTAAGACCTCACCAACAAATTCGATAGTTCTTTTCTTATCAGAACGATCAGAGTGAGTTTTCGGAGTTGCCGTACTTTCGTAATCACCATTAGACTCATCTAATTCTTTCCGAATCCTCTGCATTGTCCACAGATTGACACCCAAACATTCTGAAATGTTCGTATTGGAGCTTCTGGAATGAATGCCAAGCAGTACAGCATGTCGTTTCCAAATTTATGGCGGAGTGAATTGCGTCATGGTGCTCTTTTTCTCACAGATGGCGTCCAACTGATCCTAATATGCTGTGCAGTCGACAAAATCAAAAACAAACAATGAGCATGTACGAAAATAAAAATATATAATAGCTACAGTTTACTCGTCACATCCTGTATACTCAATTTGTATAATGTGGATTTTAGGAGCATATGAATGTTGTTGTTTATCAAGAGGATTATGCAGCGGCCTTAATTTTCACGCTAACTTGAGTTTGAAAATCAGCATTTGAAATCCGAACCGTTACTCGAACATAAACCACAACGTCAGACACTGAACGAAATTCATAACAATTTTTATGGGTTGATCAATTCTTATAGACAGTTTCCCTTATGGTGGGACTTATAATTCAACGGCTGCATCTCGTGCAATGGGATAATTATACCCACACAATATTAGTGTTTGAGCCTTTTATATTATATTATATATATATATATATATATATATATATATATATATATATATATATATATATTTATATATATATATATATATATATATTATATATATAATTATATTATTATATATTATATATTATATATATTTATATATATATACAGTGTAACCTGGATATAAGAGACCCGGGTATAAGAGAAACCCGGATATAAGAGAGATTTTCTCTGGTCCCAAATTAGAGCCTGTGTTAATGTAAACAAAATAGACCAAACTCGGATATAAGAAACCCGGATATAAGAGACTTCTTCTCCAATATCCCGACAACTCTCTTATATCCGGTTACCCGATTATATATATTATTATTATATATATTATATATATTATATATATATATATATTATATATTATATATATATTATATATATTATATATATTATATTATATATATTATATATATATATATATATATATATATATTATATATATATATATATATATATATATATATATATATATATATATATATATATATATATATATATATAACCTTAAAGTGGTCTGTTTTATATATATATATATATATATATATATATATATATATATATATCAGTCCTTTGGATCCATCGACATGCCTACGTCTTTGGGATCTTTATATCATTTGATTTGTCTCCGTTTCTTCATAATTATTGATCTATTACTCTCCCGTGGAGTCGATAATGTAGATATTTGTGATGTACAGACTGTCCCAGAATTAACCGCTAATTTTTAGGAATGTCCAAAATTCTGATCTTTCCCACAAATAAAACACCAAATATTAACCAAAGACGACCAAAAAAGCCCTGATTGAATGATAGTTCATAAAAAAAATCCGATATTCCTGAATACGGATAAGGGACCACTTTCCGAATGAATGCTGACAGACTAAAGTATACATCGGGAAAATGTTTATCTTTGTAGGATGATGAAAAAAACATTGTTATTGTTATGTCGTTAGATTAATCAACCTAACATATGGACAATGCAATTTAGAGTTTACGATGATAGATTCTGATAAATGAATAGATATGAACAAATAGAAGAGGCAGTCGAAAGTAGTTCAGATTAATATCCCTATTTAGGAATGTCGGATTTTTTTTATAAACCATCATGCAATTAGGGCTTTTTCTGGTGGTCTCTGATTAATATTTGGTGTTAAGTGGCGTTTCTTTTGAGGGAAAGATCAGAAAATGGACATTTCTGAAAATTAGGGCTTAATTCTCTGACAGTCTGTACATCACGAATATCTACATTTTCAACTGCACAGGGGATTAAAAGATTAATAATTATGAAGAAACGGAGACATATCAAATGATATAAAGATATGAAAAGATGACAAATTTATTTTTTTTTTATATATATATATATATATGAAAATTTGGTAACGGAAAATTCTGTAACAGAAGATTCGATAACGGAAAATTCTGTAATTTTGACAATTGTAGGAAAAATTCGGTAACTATGAAATAAAAGTCGATTGAGAATTGATTTTAGAACCGTTTTGGCGTGGGGATTTAGGACCGTTCTGGAGTGGGGATTTAGGACCAAGATTTTTTAAAAAGTATTATTAACTATGGGAGTCTAGAAAAAAACCCACTACAGCAACTCCAGTTTAAAGAAAGTGTACGGTAGAATCAGTAACCCGCCCCCAAAGAGTTTGTAAAAGCATTTTGTGATTGTATCTTAGATTGTACATTTAACATCTGTCGTAAACTATAAACTTAATAACACAAAAATGAAGGATTTGTGGACATATGTTTTGATACACCTAATATATATATATATATGTATATATATATATATATAATAAAAAGCTTAAACACTAATATTCCATGGTTATAATTTATTACATTGGAATCGTAATTACGATCCAATTCATCTGACCTACAAATGGATCGTAATTACGATTCCAAATAACTTATAACCATGGAATATTTGTGTTTAAGCCTTTTTATTATATTCTTTCTCTGTCCTGGACATTGAGTTCTACCTGGATTCTATCCTCTTGGAATTTTTATATATATATATGTATATGTATGTATGTATGTATGTATGTATGTATGTATGTATATTTATATATTTTGTTTGTATATATATATGTGTGTGTGTGTATTGACCACTAATATTATCAATAAATATATAAATATATATATATATATGTGTGTGTGTGTGTGTGTGTGTGTGTGTGTGTATGTATGTATATGTGTGTCTATGTGTGTGTGTGTGTATGTGTGTATCTATACACCTGTCGCTTTTATCGGTTATCGGCGACTAAAAACAACGCCGGTCAAAGAGTGTATGAATCCTTTTATGGGATCAATGCTCATCTAGTATAGGCACGGGTATGTAAAACTGCCATTGGGCGCGGTAAGCCCCCTGTGAATGCTGGGTCCCTTAACCTGCATTAAGTTATCCAACTCGGAGAAAAAAAAATAATGTAATTAGCGCTAGGGAACATCAGTTACTCTAAATAATCTATAATCAGAAAAATATATCGGCTTTAAATAACGGACAAAGAGTTGATAAGCCAGGCTCAACACTGCTTGACTCCGCTGATCAAACGTGAACCGGTGTTTTCAGTATGGTTTGACCGTAAGTCCTAAGAGATGAAAAACTCTGAAATCCAAACTGTCAAGAAGAAAACCACTCCAATATATTTCCCAATAAGACATAGCCATTGACAAATAATAAAGAAAAGTCAGTGGAGTGTTCATGGTCGTCTGCTCCTTGAAAATGTCGATTCTGAGTAAAAAAAAAAATAACTTTAAAATTAGTCATTCTGTAACGCTAAATTGAAAATCTTTTAGTGTTATTCATTTAATGTCCTTCTTTTTGCTTCGTCTGTCATTGCATCACGCAAGAACAATTAGTTATACTCTCAAATTTTTCTATAATCATTAAAAATGTAAATATGTCATTTTTTTTAAAGTTTATTAACGAGGGATTCTGTTCGCTCTAAAGTAAACTCTTAATTTTGTTTTCATTAGCTCAACCGAATCTTTAAGTCGTATAAAGTTGACATCTAGCTGAACATTTCATAGCCAGAACCCAAATTTATGACACTTTTTCATAAAAATTTCCTATTATACTTTTCCGACCACCAGGAAATCAAAACTTAAAAAGTCATGTAGTACAAAATATGGCAACCCAATGGTTAGAAACGTTAACCATTCGATAAAAGTAGTTCAATAGTCTTTATAGCTTTAATAAATGAAAATATTTTGTAAAAGAAAACTTATGGTCGGTTTAGACAATTAAATTTCATATGACAATAAAACGAATTACATGAAAAATGTTTCTCCAGAAGTCTTTTCGCGAATTATGAAATTACTTAAGATTTCAATATATTAAATAAAATATTTGTTATGAAGTGTGTCTTCTTTCGTATTTTCTCAGTCCAGCGCCGGTCATTTATCTGGCATACCGAGAGCTTGATTTTTTAGTGCGCCCACATCGCTACCGAAAGTGACACATGGTCAGTTTAAAGTGGGTTTAATGGCAATACCGCAAAAAAATTCTCAAACACCCTTATCACCTTACCATTTTGGGGACACCTCAAGCATCTGTCAATAAGCCTAGTCCCTTCCCAAAATAGTGGTATTGCCTGGGGGGATGCCACCTCTCCTGGAGCTTAAGTGAATATTATTGGCACAGGAGTGAACACCCTGTCGGTCAACACACGATAGTCGGATACCGAGAGTTGCTGTACCCTTATTGCTTGGGCATGGGAAACCTTTTTCTAACAATGGTCCGCAGTTGGTTGATACTAAAAATATAATATATATATATATATATATATATATATATATATATATATATATATGTTGATTTGGGGTTAGTAGAGACAAACGCCAAATAACACGTAACAATAAAAAGGGTTTTAATAGGTTGGTAAAAAGGTACAGAAATCGCCTGAGTAGGCAATAACTAGCTCAGCTAGGAACTTCTATCTGTCTATCTCTCTTCCATGTCAACTGACATGCCACTATTTAAGTCTTTATTCACAGACAAGTTCATTTTCCAGAGGGGTGGTAGGTTTCCGACACAACAATATATATATATATATAAAAATCAAGATAATTTTTCATTAAATATACCGCAGACATTTTCCATAACAAAAGAGCATGCGCATTAGCGCCTGCCTTAGAAATAGGGTAATGTTAATTTTTTTCCTTTGAAGAAAAGATTCCTTCAATCATTAAAAAAACTGAAGTCTTCGAATAATATTATCACTGATGACAGAGTGATTAACGCATGCTGCTGTGTTGATTTGTTTTTAATTTATTCAGGGTGGGGTTCAAGGCAAGGACTTTAAATAATCTTGTTCAAGGCAAACTTTATTCATTTAAACAGCATAACTATTTGTGTTTTTATTTTCTTCTAATTTAATCATGGCATTTATGCGATGTTCCCAACGTGGGGAGCACGACCCACGGAGAGGGCAATTTGATTTTTATAGGTGCAATTCGAGAATGAGTTAACAGTGAATTTTTTTCTAGTGAGTTTGTGTGCGAGTTAATTCATACGGTGCATATACAGGATGCGATAGATAAATTGTCGCCATTTTATATTTCGCGCATGCGCGTTGCTTGTTTTTTATTTTGTCAGCTGTACAGTAGGGTCTGTTGGGCAACGTCTGTGAGAAAAACAGCACCTTAACGTAATTCACTCCTCCAGAAATTTGGAAAGGACATGCTGTGATGCTGGGCATTCGTGCCGGAAGCTCCAATACGAACATTTCAGAGTGTTTGACAGTGCAGAGGATTCGGAAAGAGTTGGGTGTGTCTAATGGTAATAACAAAGGTACGGCAGTTCGGAAAACTCACTCTGATCGTTCTGATAAAAAAAAGAACTTTCGAATTTCTTTCTGAGGGCCTCAGACTCAACAAGGAGGCCTACATCAAATGTCTTGAGGAGGTAGTGCCGCCCTGTGTTAATAAAGTAGCTGTTAGAAGACCCTATATCTGTCACGTGGGGTCTGCACCATGCCACACAAGCAGGAGAACACAGTCATAGCTGCCAGACATTTTCTGCGACCACATCTCCCCTTACGTCTGGTTACCTAACTTCCCAGACTGCAACCCCTTTGATTATGGCAGCATCCACCAACTTAAATAAGGTGAGCGTCCGGAAGAGTTGCAAGAGATTCCGAAGATATCTGGAAGCCGTGATAGAAGCCAACGATGATTTTATTGAATAAATTTACTCTTTAGTATTTCAAGATATTTTGTGCAATTTTGGTAAATAAGACGTCAGTGTTATTTTATTTTTGCATTTAATTTAGGCGACAATGTATCCATCGCACCCTGTACATTATACATACATAAAAATATAAGTGTATCTGCATGTGCATGTATAATTACGTATGTACTGTATATAATAAAAGACTCTCCCGTCGTTTTCGTCGTATGATGATCAAGCAGTTAAGTTCTTAGAATCAACAGCCAGACTGACCGTACATAACATTTGATTATAGGAGTGAAAGCTTGTGCAGAACCAACCACACTTTTTGGAAGAGCCGAATGCAAAGAACGGGTGCACAGTGTACCACAAGGTCACCAAACGACGCTCTGCAGGTTTTGAATTCATTGTCCTTCTGGACCGTTCGCCAGCCAAGGTTATAGGACCTAGTCTGTTCTGCTATTTACCCATAGCTGGCCGAAGGAGAGATGAATTCATATCTTTCTCATATATATATATATATATATATATATATATATATATATATATATATATGTGTGTGTGTGTGTGTGTGTGTGTGTGTGTGTGTGTGTGTGTCACACACATATGTATATAATTTTAAACAATTTCTTAGTAATTTCTTCAACTGTCCTTCCTATCTTTTATTTTTCTCTTTCATGGATGCCATGTGTCATGTTGGAAGGAGAAAGGATGAGTTCTCCAGATCGGGACAATGCAATAGAAGACGTGCCTATGGATGATAGCGGGTGTGACACGGAAGAAGATGAAATGAGACCAAGATCTCCATTAAAAAGAACAGTACATAAACCTCAAAGAGGAAAGAGGTTATAAAAGAAGTTCAAGGACAACGAAAGGCATTAAACTTCGGTTCAGGGGTGTAATGGGATTGGCAAAAAGGGTTTTATCTATTTGCATATGTTGGTTATAGAAGAAAGAAAATGTAAAGAGCCAGATGGGGAGAAACGTTGTCTATTGATAACGTGTCGTAGAACAACACAATATGACAGCATGTTCTTTGGAAGTTTGTTTTGACCAAGATAATGGCGTTTAGGCTTCCTCCACGTGAATAGGAGCCCGCTTTTTCAATAATAAGAATTATATGCCATATATACTAGTCTATTGTGTTGGCTTATACTATTGTTACATATATTCGTTCATTTTTTTCTGATGTTCTGCGAATGATCTCAAAGAATAACCTGTCGTAGCAGTTTTTTCTTCTTAGTAACTATTGGTTTCTCGTGAAACTGTTCTTTTATGTGATTAGACAACACTTTAAGATGGAATGACAAGCAAATAAGAATGAGAATTGTTTGACATTTTCTTCTCTTTGTTTTTAAATCAAGGTCACAAATCTGCCAAACCTGCTTGAGACTTTTGTGCTGTGTACCGAAATGACTTAATTACCGGTAGAATGGCACAGAAATGGTTTTCCCGTTTCAAGGTGGGGGAAGATCGAACTGACAGACTCTCCGCGTTCTGGGCGACCTGTTCAGTTTGATGAGAACCAATTGTGCTGTTTTTTTTTTAAGCGTGCCGGACCATCAGAGAATTAGCTCAGAAAAAATTGCTTTGTTTACGTATAAAAATTTTGAGATGTCTATGACGAGAAGAATTTGGTTTAAAGGCACTATTTAGCCTTGCTTAATCGGCTAAGTATATCATAGTTCAGTCGGTCGAGAGCACATCGGATCTAACGACGGTTGCCTTTGCCCAAGCATAGGAGTGTGCAGGTTCGAATCCTATAAAATAATAATAAAATTTCTACAGTATACAGACTGGTAGACGAAAATAATTAAATATGTTGTTTAATAAATAAATCTACTCAAATACGAGTATCCAGTAAAATAACGTTTAAAGCGATATATATATATATATATATATATATATATATATATATATGTGTGTGTGTGTGTGTGTGTGTGTGAGTTAAAGATCAAATGTATAATAGATCAAATATGGATCGGATTGTGACGAGATGATAAGATAATGCACAAATAGGAAACGTATATCAATCTAACACGTTTCACTTTTATTAAAGCTACGTCAGAGATTGAGAGAAAATCTACAAAAAGACAGAACTTCGGTATTTTCAATTTTGTTTGGATCGATTTCCATTGGTCAGTCATGTATTACGTGTATCAAAACCGCAGATAATTTTATATGTATGTAAGTGCATCTTAGAAATTTTACAAACTTATCTTAGCCGACGCGTTTCATCCTCTCATGGACTTCATTAAGGATTTTATTTTGCAACAAGTATTTATACGCAGAAGTAAAAGTATACATCAGTCTAACCGAAAAGTCAAAATAAATTATGTAGGATGCTAAGTAATGTAATTTAATGTCTAACAAAGATAAGTGTGTAAATCTTGTTGATTTTTTTATAATGTAATCAATATAGATATTAATTTGGGATTAATTTATGTATTATATATTTTAAATAATCGAAGGTTAGGAATTTAACCGTTTTTCTACCTTTTTACACCTTTTTAAAGTAAGGTGAGGTAAGTGATAACGGCTCAGATAGAGGAATCGAGCTCATTACATTCATTTACGTGTCAATACCCTTGGGAAAGGTATGAATAAATCTTTCTCCCCACCCCCATCCATGGATAAATAGTAGGTCAAATTGGGTCCGATATACTTGGTTGGTGACTAGTCTATGAAAAACTCTGAATTCAAAACCATCCTGGAGAGGGTTCGGCTTCGTCAGGCTATCTTGCCCAAGTTACACAACTTCTGCTGTGTGCGCAGTACATATGGTGCCCATCCGGCCCTAATGAGTTACGGTTGTCGTAATCGAGTTAGTCATGAATGTTGGCTTAGGAATGGATTATTTCTTTGAGGAAAGGAGATAAGTGAAAAAAATCCTAGACCAGTTGCCATCCAAGGAGCCCAGTTTGTCCTGCTATTTACCCATAGCTGGAGGGAGAAGAAGAGGATTCATATCTTTCCCAAGGGTATTAGCACGTAAGTGAATGTAATGGATTCGACTGGAATTCGAACTCGGCTCTCAGTCCAAGCCACTATCCATTACTCCACCGTGCCTCCTATGATTAGAAGATAATAAAATAATAAGATAATTTGTTAGATTACAAACGATTCTCAAAAATGGAAATTACTTGTGGCACAAACTGCTACTACTACTGATAATAAAGATATTAGACAAAAAAGAAAAATCCAAAATAAAACAATGTCGACCTTTGCCAACAAAGATCAATGTTATTGGTCCAGACCTGGCTTCTCGGCTTCAGTCACTTTCCTACCGCCGTAACGTAGCTTCCCTGTGTCTTTTCTATAAATACTTTCATGGTAAGTGTTTTGATGAGTTTTCCTCTTTACTACCTAGACTTTATGAATTTAAGCGCAGTACTAGATTAGCAACAACGCTTCATCATATTACAGTTGAAATGGCGAGATATAAGTTCTTTGCTAACAGTTTTTCCTCTCGCATTTTTCGCTTGTGGAACTCTCTTCTGGTTTCTTGCATTCCAGCCAACTTTAAAAGTTTAAATATAATATCAATCGTTATCTCCTGTCTTCTTAATTCCTGTTATTTTATTGTTCTCTCTCCTTCATAATTTTTTTTTCTTATATTCTTTCACATCCGGTAACCTCTTGTGTCTTAGTGGCTTTATTACCTTGCTTGGGACGAAATGCTTAAAAAGCAAAACAAAAACTTCATACTACTTCATAAACAAAAAGCGAAGAGAAAGCACCTGAAGCTTACTATTAAAAAAGTAGTCTACACGCAATTAGATAAAGTCAAAGAAAATTCCTCAATAAAATCAAACTTCTAGTCCCACTTGTTTAATAAGCAATTCCTAAAATCAAAACGATATTTTATACCAAACTGCGTACTTCCTGCTGCATCTAATTACACTCTCTACCAGCTTGCCAAAAATTTCACTTAGATGAAAAGAAGATTTCTTCGAGGTAAACATTATTTAAAAATAGCACTGCTGTAGCAACTACTACTGTCTGAAGATATAATCAACTAATACTTTCAGTTTTGGTGGATGGCAAACATTGATATAAATAGACATACCTATGCTAATTTCTGGGTAAAAACAAACATATTTTTGTCTAATGTATTATTGAAATTGATTTGAACATTGAGTAATAAATAAAATAGGCATAAACAGATTAAGCATGTGTTCTTTAAGAAGAGAGAGCAGAAGTATTACACTCTTTGAATACCTAGGTATCGAGTTCGATCTACGATGGGTACTGTGCAAATATAAACTTGAACCATATATAAGCTAACCTAAATACTACTACTATTACTACTACTACTGATGAATGCCGGAGAGAACAACGGCCGAAATATTGTGATAACAACAACAAAGATTAGATTATTTTTAATATATTAATATTCAATTCCATTGATTTTTTTTCTATTTAATATGTAAACATTTCATCTCATTTTCCTATATCAAATCAAGATTGACTGATTGATCTGTTTTTTATGACTTTTCAACCCTTTGCAGGTTATATAAAGTCAGAAGATATATTGAGATTGAAAGAATCTTTTGCTGATAATGATGATTTAGTGATACAAATCTTACTAATTAATCCATAGCTGGGGAGAGAAGTGGTGGATTCATACCTTTGCCAAGGGTATTTACGCGTAAGCGAATATAACGAACCCAAATGGAATTGTAACTCGACTTTCCGATGATCAATTCCATGCCACCACCTACACATCCAAGCTTATAGCACCTGGTATTCCTAAGCAGTCACCCATCACCCAGGTTAGTCGTTGCTCAACTTCGGTGATTGTACAGTAACCAGTGTATTCATAGATAGATAGATAGATAGATAGATAGATATTAAGACAATGAAAACAACGCAAGAAAAAACTGCGACTGAGAAATTGATATGTACATACAAAAGGGCTTAGATAGATAGATAGATAGATAGATAGATAGATAGATAGATAGATAGATATGAACATACTGAGATTGATAGATATGAAAATACTGAGATAGATATGAAAATAATGTGATAGATAGATAGATAGTATATAGGTTAAAAACAATTAAAACTGTTTTTAAAAACTGTTAGCCGATGCGTTTCGTCCCATGTGGACTTTTTCAAGGCAAAAACGAAATGAATTTTATTAAAAACAAAGTAACTATTAACAACAAAACAAAATGTCCTTAGCAACTAGAATAAATAGATAGATAGATAAGTAAAATTTGGTACAATAATAATGGTATAAGAATTGGTACTGATATATATTCATATCTATCTATCTATCTATCTATCTATCTATCTATCTATCTATATATATATAGAGAGA
Organism: Acanthosepion pharaonis; assembly: GCA_903632075.3. NCBI lineage: Eukaryota > Metazoa > Mollusca > Cephalopoda > Sepiida > Sepiidae > Acanthosepion > Acanthosepion pharaonis. The sequence goes on along the minus strand of CAHIKZ030005408.1, from coordinate 1,978,538 downwards.
GATAGATAGATAGATAGATAGATAGATAGATAGATAGATAGATAGATAAGTAGAGTTGGTACAAGTTCCGAAAGACATTGAGTAGAAAAAAAAGAAACGCAAAATCTGGGATATATTTATGAAGTGAATGAAACGCAAGATGGCGGTGTTAATGCATCCGATCTGACTATCTGCTCACTGATGCAAAGAGATTAAAAATATCAGCTTTAATCAAATAACTTCATTCAGAGCCATCATGATTTGAAAAAAAAAGTTTTATATTAATGTGAAAATCTTATTCTTGGCTGAGATGTTAATTATAGATTTGTGCTGGAACGAATCACTATGAGCCGATATGGCTTGTTAAATATTCTGTGTTTACCAGACAGGCAAACGAATGCGTGTCAAAGGTAAATCAGGAAAGTAATTTTTGGAAATGGTACCCGGTGGAAGCATCTAGAACACCGGCCAGTAGATCACTTGATGCACGAGACGCAAAAACACGTGTTCAGAACGATCTGGGGTCGGCTCGTGGGTTCCAGAATTTTCGACCTGCTGTGTCACGTGGTGTCGCTTTTGTTTGCAAATTGAAATGGTTACGTTCCAGGCATATGCATCTTTATAAAGTACACGATATGTAATACTGTTTCGGTTGGATGTGTTAAGTTTTAATATTGCGAATGAAGAGATTTTACAGCTTTTGTTTTTATTACCAAAGCAGCACCAAAATAGCAATACTAAAGACTCCTGAATGACAAGAATTTGAAAGAAATGCACATGCAAAGCGCTAAAAGCAAATACAATGAACAAAAGAGAATGGAAATCCAAAGTTGGACACATTAAGAGAAACTTTAGAGACAGCACCAAACGAGATCATCTCAAGGAAAGCTAGACAAAGGAAAAAGGAGTAGGTAACAGATGAAATCTCTACATGTTGAAAAAGAGACAACAAACAACATCAAGTTAAGGTACAGAACATAGGGCATTATACAATGCAATTAAAAACAAGCAAAAGAGGAATGAAAAGTGTGCAGATAACGAAAGATTGAGCATCATCGATGAAGCAGATATGCTTAGAAGAATAAGAGTAACAGGACAAAAGGTATGCTCATCGTCAGGATGCATAAAATTAGAAAACGTGAACGCTGATATCAGAAAAATAACAAATACTTCAAAGATGGAACGAATGCGTTGGGATACATTGATGAAAGAGAGAAACCTGTAATACACCGATATATGAAAGTACCAAAAATATTAAAGTCTGAAGTATGATAAGTGCTGGCCAAGATGAACGAGGACAAAGCAACAGGCCCAAATGGGATTGTAATAGAGAATATGGCCGACTTAAACAGTTTCGGCATTGACAAAATTACATAAATAGTAAAATGAAATATACAACAGTTGTGATTTATCGGAAGACCTTAGTAGATTCATTTTCATAGCGCTGCCAAAAAAAAAGAAAAAGAAAAAAGTCCCGGTGCAAATGAATGCGAGCTCCATTGAACAATCATCCTAATGAGTCACATAACGAAACTTATCATCCGAATTCTGATGAATAGAGCGAGACTTAGTAAAGAAACAGCACAGGATATGAACCAAGAATTGAAAACATCGAAATCAAGTAAGAACAAAAATTTAAATCTCTAGGAAGCGTTTTAATGGACATAAGAAAATGTGACGCCAAAATCCGAAGGCGCATTGGAATAACGAAAGATGTCTTCTAAAAGCTAAGCAAAGTATTAGAAAAGGAAAATTTCGTTAGAAACAAAGTAAACTGTGCTGAATTATTATGTAATTTCAATCATCCTGTATAGTAGTTAATGTTGGACCTTCTCCTCACAGATGAAGAAGTGTCTTGAGGCAACAGAAACGTAGTTCTACAGAAGGATGCTGAGAATACAAGGTGAGTTACGAGGAAGTTTTAAGAAAAATAGAAATGAAAATGACATACGTACTTGGAATAAGAAATATACAGTTGAAAATTATAGACGAGACTGTGTAGAAAGCAGGCTTGGAGAATTGGACACTCACAGGACATGTTGAAGCCAAGAGAGACAGAGGAAAATAGTGATTGATTGTTGGTTGATTTTGTTCAGCGGGATATCAACACTTCTATAGGTTATCTAATTGTTAAATGTAAATATTTTGTACTCATTTTTAAAAAAAATAATAATGTTTTAGTGATACAAGTCTTACTATTTAACCTATAGCGGGGGATAAAAGGTCAATTCATACCTTTCCCAAGGATATATGAGCGTAAGTGACTATAACTGTTGTGGATTCCGGGATGAAATCTGATCTCAAATGAATGACAAACGCAGGAATGAAATATAGCAAATAAATGTATTGACGTAATAATACAATTGGTAATACGGTTAGTAGATTCAGAAATGCGGTTAGTAGCAATAATAATATATATATACAGTCTGGGAAATTTTAGTATCGAAGTATGACTTCCTTCTGAGTCTACGTACTCGCAACTGTGACTCCTACAAAGTGGTTACCTCAAACTCTCACTCTATCACTTCTCTCACTGTATCACTGTCACTGTCACTGTCACTCCCGGGTATTCACCTGCAGCAGTACAAGTACACACTGGGCGAGTCCAGTTGTATGAAAAAGGGGTGGACCCCTTAACAATAACCAACCCAACTTTCAGCCCTCTGATTAACTATTCTGCGTCATAATCTATTACACCACCCGAATGTCAATGCTTACAGCACCTGGTATTCCTAAGCGCTCACCTATCTAGGTACTATTCAGGCTCGACGGCGAATCACTGAGTAATCTACCTAATTAGTACGTAAGTGGATAACAGAAGAGGGGGGGATAACGAGAAGATAAGCTTTATTAAGAGCTACAAAGGATTGGAAGTTGTGGAGAACCATGATCGCCTACGACCTGAAGTGGCAGGCCACGTAGAAGAAGAAAAGTGTTAATACAATGTTTACAAAGGATTGTTTATCAACTTTTCTCAAATTAATTCTAATGTAAATATCAAGATTTTACCCGCAAAAGGATTGGTTATCTATTTCGGTGAACAACATCAATAATCTTGGTCTTAGTGAATGCATAATCTTAACAACTAAAGCATGTCGGTGACGCAGTAAACCAGGAAGGTGAACGAAATGTGTCTTCTTACAACATGACAATGTAAAAGCCTTACTCACCAAAACAAGCCCAAGAAAAGATAAAATCAATGGTAATGGTAATAAAGGATGTTTTATTAAGACGGATTATACATAAAGGTGTTTCATTAAGACGGATCAAAGTCAGCAATAAATTAATCAGTGTTATTGGTGAAAATGTATTTATTTCTCTATTGGATTGTTATTTAAGTGATGGCAATAATGTGTGAAAAATAATATCACCCAAATGTCCACCAAATCTGAAATAAAAAGAAAAAAAATCATTAGACTCTTAAACTTAATTAACATTTAAAATCGGTTCAAGTTATTGGAACATCCTTTATTAGCCATTTCTCTACAAGGAAAACACCTGGCATTCATTGATCGAGCAGCCAATATTCATGTTGGTTGATATCTATAAAATCTTTCTTTTAAAACTTTTTTTCCAGTATTGATGGGAGTTTCTTTTTTAACCTTTTATTTGAAGTAGTGCGGAATATCAGCGTCTTGATTATGTTATTTTCTCTTTGAGTGACACGTATCATCCATTTTAGTTGTTGTTAGTCCTCATGTGATGTGGTTTCCCTTAGTTCGTACAGTTCTTTGCTTATGGATCTGTTGCGTCAGTTCACCATTTTTCAAAGGAGGGTGACTTTTGCCAAGGCTTCATTCGCTCAAAGCTTTTTTTTTTTCACCATTGATCTTAGAAAGCGGTTGTCTACAGCTGACAGTTTGGATATTTCTTAACGTGTTTGGCGCCGGGCGTGACGTCCATATGAAAATCAATCTGATACGGCTATTTAAGACTATAACTCGAGTATTCAGGTTGATGCTTTCGTTTAGTAGGAAGTTGGGGTGTTGGGCGGAACTACCTTTGGCACAGCTTATTCTATGTTCAATTTCTTTTTCTTCTATATTAAAGCCATACGCTGGGGTATTTGAAATTTTAGTATTTACTAATTTCACATCCCGATTTTTTTTAATGATGGATTCAGTAGGTATTTCTTTTTTTTCTGATTTCCTTCAAATTCCAGATCATAGTATTTTTTTTAGTCGTTTTAGACTGGGAAGTTTATTTTATTCGCCATATACACCAAAAGTCGCATCTTTACATATTTTGTTGAACGAAACGAGAAATTTCCAACCTTGGTGAACAGAGACAGTACCACCCAACAGCAGGACAATGGAAAACCTTAAGAAACAAACACAAATCATTAGATAGGGAAATTTTATTTGTCCACCATTTTTAACAATCCTAAAATTTATTCATTCAGAAACAAGCTGGCTTACGGCTACATCACTTTGAAACATCCGTTCCCGTACGATCAACGAAGTTAAGCAACATAGAGGCTGGTCAGTACCTAGATAGGTGACCGTTTGGGAATACCAGTTACTGTAATCTTGGTCATGCGGGTTGTGTAACTGATAATGGCTCGGAATTATTAATCGGAGAACCGAGTTCAAATTCCTGTTAGGTTCGTTATATTCACATGCAAATAAATATCCTTGGCGACAGGTATGAATAAAACTCTTCTTCCCCCAGCTAAGGGTTAATTAGTAAAATTTATATCGCTGAATCATGCCAGTGGATACTGCACAATTTCCTCACAGATGAAGAATTGACTTGAGGTAGCAGAAATGTTATTCTACAGAAAGATGCTGAGAATAACATGGACCGAACATGTAAGCAAATACGAAGTTTTAGAGAGAATGGCAACAAAAAAGACACTTATACTTAGCATCAGTAAGCGACAGTTGAAATTTCTAGGGCACATAATGAGGAAAGACGGCTTTAGGATTTATTATTGACGTCCACAATCTTAATAACATTAGATATATCACGTCAATAATAAAAATAAGTACTGGAAGATATATAGCTAGACATAGGCAGTGGAACAAAAACACTGTATCCACATAGATTAAATAAAGTTCTCTGTGCCAATGTCTCCAAAACTGAATTGATAGGTCTCACACAGCAAGGCTCAATGCAAACTGTCTCAAGCGAATCAATAATATTTGTCAATAAAATCTACCTTAGAAGTGAGATAAATTAGGCTGAAAAGGGTGTGGAAATTCATATAGATAAACTGTCGTGAATAAAAATGGATGTAATCTGGAAATCTGATCTATCGGACAACCTTAAGCGGAGATTCTTTCGAGTCACTGTAGAGATGGTGTGTAGAGGTATGGTAACACTGCCTGGACGTTAACTAAAACACTACAGTCTAATCTTGATGGAACCTACACCCGAATGCTGAGAGCTATACTTAGCATCTCCTGGGTACAGCATCGAACTAAATCACAGCTCTAAGGACCCATCCCTGATATTTCTACAATCTTACGCGAACGCAGAATGCGCTTTGCGGGACACTGCTGGCGAAAGCAACTACTTGAGAACAATTAACGTTATATTGTGCTGGAAATAATCAACCTATCAAGAGCTATCACTTCTGCTATAGTCAACTATCTAAAATGTACTCCATTGACTATGTCGTGGCATTGATGTATGTTTCCCATATAAGTTAATCGAATAAAACGTGCGACAACATAGCAACCTATAAGGTTTGCTACTTAAATATTTATGTTTTTTTTACATTGATTTTCATTCTGTACGAGCCCTGAGAGCCAATCGAGGTAGAAGGTTACCAAGTAAGAGGCACAAATTATGCGGATATGTGGCGAAGCAAAATGTTAACCACAGATTTGAACATGTTAAGATTGTAGTAATTGATGAAGCATCCTCTTGGGAGTCGGTTCCACAAAGCAGCGATTCGTGGGAAGAAGCTGCACGAGTGGAACTTACATGTCACCAATGGAATACGAAGGGGATGAGGGTCGTTCGCTACAATGTGCGTAGGAGTGCTGATCTTGGCTGTGAAGGTTAGAATTGGTGGAACTAAGGAATGTAATTATTCCGAGCACTTTCCATAGAAATAGCGATAGATCAACAAGAGTCTTACGATATATCATCTGTGAGGGAAAGGTTGTACGGTGGAAAATAATTTGTCATACACAAGGATCCTGAGACGCTTTTGGACTCTATCGAGATTGAAAATGGAAGATTCTGCACCTCCTGCCCATATATGACAGCAGTACTTCATGATAGAATCATCGATAAAGGCTCGGATTGAGAATCGGAAAACTGAGTACGAATTCCAGTAAATCCATTACATTAACTTACGTGCTTATACACTTGGGAAAGGAAAGGAATCTTCTCCCCCCCCAGCTATGGGTAAATAACAGGACAGACCATGTTCTATACCCTTGGATGGCAACTGGTCTACCGCAGAAAGAAATGGCAACCTACTACGGGAAAAAATCTGCCTCGTCAGTTATGTATCGAAAGATACATGATCGCCTAAGCGTGTATCATGCATGGCACATAATTGACTGACTGACTTTCCAGTCGAATCTATTACATTCACTTACGTGCTAATACCCTTGGGAAAGGTATGAATCTTCTCGCCCCAGCTATGGGTAAATAGCAGGACGGACCGTGTTCTATAGCCTTGGATGGCAACTGGTCTACCGCAGAAAGAAATGGCAACCTACTACGGGAAAAAAATCTGCCTCGTCAGTCATGCATCGAAAGATACATGATCGCCTAAGCGTGTATCATGCATGGCACATAATTGACTGACTGACTTTCCAGTCGAATCTATTACATTCACTTACGTGCTAATACCCTTGGGAAAGGTATGAATCTTCTCGCCCCAGCTATGGGTAAATAGCAGGACGGACCGTGTTCTATAGCCTTGGATGGCAACTGGTCTACCGCAGAAAGAAATGGCAACCTACTACGGGAAAAAAATCTTCCTCGTCAGTCATGCATCGAAAGATACATGATCGCCTAAGCGTGTATCACGCATGGCACATAATTGACTTCATTATCGGCATGATCTGTCTCTTGTAAAAGTAGAGTCCAGCAGGAGGAGTCAGGTACTTTTTGCTTAAATCATTTCACCCAAACGAAGGCAGTAAAGTCACTAGTACGCAAGGGGTTACAGGGAGTGAAATTGAAAGAGAAGACTGAAAAAGAAGACTGAAAAAGATTGAGAAAAGGACAAGAGATGAACGGGGTTTAAGAAGACAGAGTATGGCGATTGACGTTGCATTAAAAATTTTGGAGATTGTAGTTATCAGGGAAGCAAGGAAACGAAACAGTGTTCCGAAGTGCGAGAAAAAAAAAACTGTTAGAGTAGAAGTGACGGTTGCATCTCGCTATTTCAACAGTAAAAGGGTGGGACCTAGATGCCAATCTAGTAGCATGCTTAAATTCACGTATTTGGGACAGCAGAGAAAAACAGCTCGTCAAAGCAGTTACCATTAAGATATCTGTAGAAAAACAGAGGGAAACAATGTCATGTATGTGAGAAAGTAACTGAAGTCGAGAAGCCTGGTCAGAATCGATTATATTACAGATCCTTCTTTGGATTTTGTCAAGAATCACGAGATTTACAGCAGCAGCGCCACCACCAAACCAGATATGGTAACAGTATTCAATGCACAGACGAATGCTAGATTTGTAAATGTACAATATAGATTCTAACGAGAAAAATATTTCTGGCACAACGCAGTCTGTTCCCCAAAGTATCAGGTATCGGAAAAAAAGCTGTCTTACATTTGATATACAGAGAAATGAGTATGAGTTTAAGTAGCTTCGATTTTCCCAGCTGTAAAAGTCTGGTTCATACTCCTTCTCGGTATTTTGAAAGGGAGTAGAGGTTTATCCCTTATTTACTGCTTAGGATTGGGTTTCTGTTTCCTTTTAAAATCTGCTTCAGCTCTGCACTCCTAACATCTACTCCTGAACTCTTTATTCACTAGCGATTTGTTTCACATTATTTTTTTCTCACCTCCACAAATAGCAATAGATAGGTTCGCCTATCGTCCTGTTCTCACTCCTCTTCGGTCTTTTGAACAGGATTAGAAGTTCATCCCTTGTTTTCCTGTTTACGATTGGGTTTACGGTTCATTCTAAAGCCGTCTCATTCTCTTTCACTCTCAGTAGTCTCCTTGCGTCTGAGTGGCATTATCACCTTGCTCAGGTTGAATTAATTAAAAAGATATATGTAGGGAATATTTACTCACCTTGATAATTACCAGATAAGTCTGATTTGTTAATCTGATATCTAACAGTAATTTTGACATTAGGGTGACTAACATCGAAACTGCGACAATGAAGGATGAACTATTTTTTTTTATATATAAACCAATGTTCACTCAATAAATGGACCAAATCCACTCACGGTAGAGTATTACTGTGTGTAATACGAGATAGTAAGAAGTGAAGTGTGTAAGGATAAGGAGAATAGATAATGATATATCCTTGACTTGAAAAGATTAAGATTGTAGCGTTCAGGGAAGCATCAATGCCGCAATCTGTTCTTCAAGGCAACAGGTCGGACCTAAAGTTGCATTACGTTCGATATATGAGCGTAAGAAAGGGCAAGAAGTGAAGTTTATGTGGTTATACAGGAAAGAAAACAGTTAATCCTGAACTTGAAAAAATAAGGATTGTAATGATTGGAAAAACATCTTGCCGGTTGTCTGTTTTAAAACAAAAGCTAAGTGGAACTTGGTTTTTAATAATAAAATACAAAAGGAATTGGGATAATTCATACTTGTAAAGGTGTCATGGCGGGTCTCAGCTGTAAAAGTGACGTCTTCTGGGACTAAGGAATGTAGCTAGTTAGAACTCATGCCATGGAAATAGCGATAAAGCAGCAGGAGGCTCGCAAAGTCTCATCTGTGAAAAAGAGGTTGTATTGCGCGATTGCACTGAAAAGAAATTTTGCCTATTCAATAAGGAGTCGTATTTGTTAGGTAACTGTGAAAAGAGTCTCATCAAAAGAAAACATTAATGGTTGGTCAGGTCCAAATATTAGCTTGTTGTTACACTGATACGCACTATTTATGTCTTTGTAAGGAAATGGACTATTTAAGGTTCAGATGTGTAAGTTGCATAATAGTATTGAGTTCATGTAACCATTTGATGAGTAATGCAGAACATTCAAAACAATTAAATAAAAGAAATGTAATTTACAGAATCAGCAGAAAAGTTTTGAAAAACCTCAGATAACCACTTATAGTGCCGTGTATACATACATACATACATATATATATATATATATATATATATATATATATATATATATATATATATATATATATATATGTGGGGGGAGGTGTATGTGTATGCGCCTAAAACGTTATACTTAAAGATTAAAAATAAAAAATATATATTTATTGACGCTTTCATGTTATATTGTATTCTAAGTTTACAGATTAAATTTAGTATTTCCAATAAGCAAAATACTTTGCTCCATTTCAAACTTAATTTACATCGATTAGAATGATTTTTTTTATGATTATCACGTTTTCTTGAGTGTGCAGGCCGGTAGACATTATACACACTGTTTAAAAAAACCGGGGAATCTACTCAGACTCGGGTATCCACAAAAAATAATGTTTGAAGTAGTAAAAAAAATGTCGGGTTAGAAATTAAAAATCCGTTAATTATATATATATATATATATATATATATATATATATATATATATATATATATATATATATAGTGGTCATTATATATATATGTTTTTCCAAGAGGATAGAATCCAGGTAGATCTCAATGTCCAGGACAGAGAAGGCTGATGAAGTGGATCGTGATATATATGTATGTATAAGTGCGTAGGTATGCAGAAAATAGAAAAGAACACGTTGGGTGCATAATCCGGGGTTCCTTAGTATTTTTGTTTTTATTTTTAAGAAGACAGTGCTCCATACAGAAGTAGAGCTTATATTATAATAATATTTTTTGTTTAAAAATATGATTCCTTCGTTACATAAGAGTTCTCATGTTTCAAAAACGAGAGCCGAAATATCTAAATAATTATTAAAATTAAGTTGGATTGTGATGTTTAGTCCCGTTTCAAGCGAAATTTTAGGAATAAGCTATCTGTCGGTTTACGTGTATTTTTAGGCACGGTCCGTTACAGAATTCGTTATTGTGGGAGTGGCTAGACTATTTTCCTTCGTTAAGTGGTCAGAGAGTTAATTCTTATCAATAGATTCATCATCTTCTAAGAGGCTTTGCTAAGGTTGAGTAGGGTATCTATTTCAAGGCTAATGTTTGCGGTCACCCTTTAGTCAGTTCCCAGTGAGGGATATTTTTATGGCGTGCCTACAATCGTTATGTGTCTGGGGAATTGTCTTTTATTATTGTCCATCTGATTATCTATTTATTTATTTGTTATAACAAGTGGGTGTTTTATATACAGATCGCATTGCACTGAATTTCAATTTGTTTTTTTGTTTTTTGACGACTACAAAAAGGGTTTTTCCTATTTAATGATTTGGCTTAGCTTTTAAGAATTTTTACTTAGCTATGGGATTTTTTTTTATATGCTAATTATTTAATGCGAAAGTTTGTTGATGTCTGCAAAAAACCGTTAACTCCTGCCTATGGTTTAATAATTTTTCATCATTTAGAAATTTAATGATGTGTAGTTTTTCCTGTAGGCATGAAGGGCATGGGTCATCCCAAGTTTTACAGGTTCTTGTTTTATTTACTATTTTCCATTTTACTTTTGGTGTTTTATTCGTTTCTTTTAGATGCCAGAAATATTGGGATAGAGATGTCTGATTTCTATTTTGAACGTTTTTGAAGGAGCTCTTGTGTTGCCTCCATCTAATTTTAAAATTATTCTTTGTTGAGCCTATGTATATCCTATCAGTGTTAGGACTCTCAATGGATGAGATAGTGCACTGGTATACCACAGATTTTGTGAGGCATTTATTTTCCAACGGGCAGTTTTTAGGGTTTCTACAATCACATAATTTTTCGTTATTTTTATCCAATTTTTTAGTTTATGTGTTTTATTACTGTTTTGGTATGCGTGTTTTTCTAGGATTTTCTTATTATGTCTTTTTATGATTCTTTCTATATTTTCAGTGCAGCTGTAACTCAATTTCAAGGTGTTTTTGTTAAAGATGTCGGTAAGTTTGCTATTAGTGGAAAAGTGCTTTTCAATTAAAGCTAGGAACTTATGGCCTAGTTTGGTGCTGACCATTTGGTTGTACGGTGGGGGGTATACCAGATGATCTTTCTTTTCCTGTTTTTCTTATTATTGGTACTATCGTTTCTGTAGGTTATGTCAGCGTTTTTGTATCCGCTATTTTTCAGGGCTAAACCAACGGTGTTATTACGCTCCCTGTTCTTATTATAGTTTACAGGGGAAAAATGGGAGGCATTACTTTTGGAACAACGATGTATAGCCAGTAGTAAAGTCTATATTGAAAAAGAAGGGTTTTGTAGCGGAAAACTTACTCGATCCAGAGGTGTTATTGTGCTCCGTGAATCTTCTGTAGTTTATTTGGAAATAGATAGAAGGTATTATTTTCGGAGCGACAATGGTAAAAACTATGTGGAAAATAAGGTTTTAGTAGCTGAAAACCTTCTTAATCCACGCTGTTTTTTTTGTTTTTTAATCAGTTTCATCACAAGCAAGACATTAAAACCTCTGAGACACAAGGGGTTACTAAGTGTGAAAGACATAGAAAACAGAAACACCAGTAAGAAGCGAGTACAAAAGAAGAGTAATCATGAGAACAGTAGATAGCGATTGGCATTGCTTTTTAAATTTTTGAAGATTAAAGTTGGCTAGAAAGCATGGGGCTGGAATGGAGTTCCACAAGCGAGAACTACGGGAAAGAAACTGTTAGCATAGTACTTTCGGTATCATCTAGTCAACTCAACTGTATATTAATCAGTCTCGTTGGCAGTCTCGTACTGCGCTTATATTCATAAAGTCTACGTACCTGTTATATAGGAATAAAATGACGCTACCGAAACTGGAATTTGAACACAGATCACCAGTGAGGAAACACAGGTGATTCCATTTTTAATAAGTAAACCACGTGATGGTAAAGGAAATGTATATATGGGAATTAGCGTGACGTCTAAACGATGACTATTTCTACACTATTCTCTATTACTATACGGATCGCTATTCTCTATTCTATTCACTATACTATTTCTCTATACTGATCACTATACAGATTACTATTCGGATCTCTATTCGGTGGTTACTATTCGAGCGAGTATTATCGAGCAAGTACTATTAGTGTGAGTGTTATTCAAAGGCGTCTGACACCAGTATTGTTCAACAGCGTTACGATAGTTTTATCTGCGATTACAAGGTCTCTACTACAACGAGCATGACAAAAGTGACAACAAGTGTTCGTTGACATCACAAAAGTAGCATAGCAAAAAACTCATCCGAACTATTAACATGAAAGTATTTATAAAAAAGGCACAGAGAAGCACCTTTTATGCGATGTAAAAGTGACTGATGTCGAGACACAAGATCAGAATCAATGATATTGCTGATTCTTCATTGGATTTTATCAAGAACTAGCAGCATGGTAAGTGCTTGATTCAAAAATCGTACGACTCATACAGCAATCGCTATCACTTGACTTAAAATATTTTTGTCCTTCCTTGCCTTTGCCGTGCTGATGTTGCTACATGCTTTACTTCTTGCCTATCTCACACTGCGAATTTTTCGAAGCTCTATACTAAACATTAAATCTGTTACAAAAAAAGAACTAAACAAAATGAACACAAAACGATCAGCTTTAAAAAAAGGACTCGTGACTGGAAAAACTGAATGAAAAAAATGTTAACAACAAACACTTTTTCACACCCAACCCAGTTGTGCGGAATCAGAATCAACGTTGAGTTTAAGCAAGCGAATGAGCCAATTGGAGTAAAGTGCCATGCAAATTTAAATTTTTCCCACTTGTGACGAATGCAGCTATCGATTTTTTTGCATGCATGCTAGTTAACATTCGTGTCAGTCAGCTGTTGGCTCTCACGCTGACCAGTAGAATCTTCCTGCCTATTCGTGGCAGCCAACTATAGGCTCTCACTCTGGCCAGTAGAAAATGGCCGCAAACTACATGAAAACTGTCGTAGAAGCATGAAAAAATCGATTATTTCCACTATCGATGGGAGTTGGGAAATGCAAAGTCGGTCTTGGCCTTCCCTCTAACTTGGAGCATGTGCATGTACATTTTGGTGCAAATCCGTCGAAAATTGCGGCCGTGTATTCGTTACACACACACACACACACACACACACACACACACACACACACACACACACATCCTGCCTTTTATAGATAGAGATCTCTAGATATATAGCAGGAACTACAGACCATATGTGGCAGCAATATTCTAAGCATGGACAAATGGTAGACTTACAGATAGATTCTGGAGAGAAAAATGTCTAGCACGACACTGAACTTTCTTAATATGTTGACCGAGCAATGGATTCAATATAGTCTTTGCACTTCATGTCAACCGAGAACGTTACACTGATAAGTCACAACGAGTCAATCTTGCGGAAATTAGCATCAGTCATGTTGATATAAGGGAGAAAGGCGGTCTCAGAGAGAAGCTTACTTTTGGAGACGTTAAAATTAACAAGCCATCCTTCGCCTCAGTTAACAATAGATCGTTTTTGACATCAGACACCAATTTGACCTGATCGAGCCGATCGGGCTTATTATCGAGACAGGAGTACATGGTTGCGTCATTAGCAGAGAGAGCCATCGGGAAGGTGATTAATGTAAATGAAAACCTTGGGGAACACCTGCATTACTACGAAACGATCTGGAAGAGTGGCTATTCAGGATAAATATTATTGTGCTTCATGTATCTGCTGTAGTTTCCTTGAACAAAGATAGAAATTATTTACGGAGAGACAATTCATAGTCAATGATGATAACTATGCGGGTTAAGGTCGTGTTTATTTTTACAGTAAGGTTCACCCTGTACAAGGGCTGGATGACAGTCGTGGTAGAGGGTTAAGTTAATGGGTAGTTTATAAGGATAGGAGTGGAAGGTTAACTCTAGACTTGAACAGATTAAGATTGCAGTGATCGTGGAAACAACCTCTTGGCAATCTGTTCCACAGAGCAGTGGTTCGCTGGAAGAAGCTGTTTGTGCTGAACTTACTTCTCACAGATGGAATGCGCGGAGATTGTGGGTGGTTTGCTACTAAGTGGCATGGTCCTAGCCATGATGGTTAGACCTTGCAGAACCAAGGAATGTAGTTCGTCCGAGCACTTTCTATGGAAGTAGCGATAGAGTAGTGAGAGACTCGCCACATCATGCCTGTGAGACAGAGGTTGGAGGGTGGAAAATAATTTTTCTCCAACAAGGGTTCGGAGACGCTTTTGAATTCTATCAAGACTGGAAAGTGAGGACTATTGTAACACCCGTGGAATTTAATATGAGTATCTTTCTTTCTTTCTTTCTTTCTTTCTTTCTTTCTCTCTCTCTCTCTCTCTCTCTCTCTCTAGTGTGTCTGTGTGAGTGTGCATGCATGTATCTCTCTATCTTTTGTTTATTCGTTCGTCCCCTCTTTTCTATTCTTTCTTTTGTTGACATTTTTCCCTTACCCTTTATTTATTTTGGCTTACGGCCGTATAACTTCTAAATACCGGTTCCTGTACGATCACCGAATATAAGCAACGTCGAGCCTGTTCAGTACCTAGATGCGTGACCACTTGGGAATACCAGGTGCTGTAAGCTTGGATGTGCGAGTGGTGTAATAGGTAATGGAATTGTTAATCGGAGAACCGAGTTCCAATTTCCGCTGGGTTCTTTATATTCAATTTCGCGCAAATACACTTGACGAAAGCTACGAATCCACCTCTTCTCCCCAAAGCTATGGGTTAATTAGTAATAATTGTATCACTAAATCATTATTATCCCCAAAAAAATCTTAGAATCTAAAAATATTTTCTGGGTTTAAATAACCTGTAACAGCTTGATAAATCATAATAAATAAATCAAATCAAATCCTCGTGGCAAATTAACTGTTAATATCCAATATTTCAGGGAGAAGTTTTGTTTTTTCAGATTGTTCTTACTTTTGCGATACCTGCCATTGTTTGTGCTGGTTTTTCAAATTATTGGTTAGTTGGAGTCCACTTTCATGGTACCTGAACCACGACAATTGAAATGGCTGAAAACTCTAATGTTGTGACCACTGATTTCTACAATCACAAAAGTCGTTGAAAAACAAATCAATCAATCAATGGCTTCGTGTATGTGCGTCTGTGAGAGTATTCGCGCGTATATGTCTCATTTTCTTTTGTTTATTCGTTCGTTCCTTCGTTTTTTATTCTTTCCTTCGTTCGTTTGCATTTTCCTTTTCTCTATTTCCTTTCAGTTTTCTATCTTTCCTTTCACATCCTCCTTTCTTTCTTCACACACTCTTTCCTGTCTTGCTTTCACTTTAATTTCCTTCTATATTTTCCACCTTTTCTTTCTTGCCTTTTCCCGTTATTCTTCTCCAACATTGCTTCATTTTTTTACCTTCTTTTTCTTCGCTTCCTTTTTACAACTTGTTCCAAAGTTGTCTTCTTCCTCTCTTTCCTTGATGCCTTTCTTGTAAACTTTATATCTAATCGCAGATGGCGAAGCGATCGATAACCGATCGATATGAATAATAAACTCGTTTTCATTGATTGCTGCTAATTTTTCTTTTCTCGTCAGTCACCAGCAGTTGCCAATAAGAAATCAATTATTCATAAATTCAGTCAAATAGCTGGTCACCGCCCATATTCCCAAGTAAATATCTTTTAAAATAATGGAGAGGCTGGTCAACATTAAGATTTATCTTTCTTAGTTAACCCAACAAGTTCAGACCAAAGGCCAAATAGTTGTCAACATAAACAGGGTATCCCAAAAGTGACCTAGGTAATTAAAAATGTCACAATATGTCCGAATTTTCATAATTTTTGCCTGAAAAAAGAAACAAAATGGTGGAATTTAATTTTTGATCTGAATTCTGATTAGTAAAGCGAATCAGGCCAGAGATAGGACAAGAACAATGCGGGTTTAGTAAAGACACCGGAAAAAGAAACGATATTTATGCTCATAATGTTATCAGAAAGAGCAATACAAATGCAGAAGAACGTGTACCTTTGTTTTATAGACTACCAAAGGCGTTTGTCAGAGTACGCCACAAAGATCTGTTAGAGCTGCTCAGCAACCTTGAAATATTCAGGAAAGACATTAGAATAATCAAAAATCTCTACTGACAGCTAACCTCCTGCATACGGATAAAAAATGACTTCAGCAGATATACAAAAATAAAAAGAGGTGTAAGGCAAGGTTGTGTCTTCTCACCGGACTTATTCAACCTATACAGTGAGGCAATTCTGAGAGAATTGGAAATCCTACCAGGAGTCATCATAGGTGGCCACAATCTTAACAACATTAGATACGCAGTTTACACAGTGCTGATAACAGACACGGAAAGAAAACTGCAAAACCTCCTACAGAAGGTATCAAAGGAGAGCAAGAAGAATGGACTAAGTATAAACTACAAGAAGACAGAATGCATGGTCATCAGTAAAAGGATGAGCCCAAAATGCAATTTACAGGTCGGAGACACTAAAATCAAGCAGGTAAAGAAATTTAAATATCTGGAAATATTTTGACAGGACGTAAAGTGCGACACTGAGATCCGAAGACATATTGGGATGGCCAAAGATGCATTCCAAAAGCTAAGCAGAGTATTAAGAGACAGGAAAATTTCGTTGGAAACGAAGAAAAGAATACTGAACTGTTACGTGATATTTGTCCTCCTGTATGAGAGTAAATGCTGGACAGTCTCAAAGATGAAGAAGAGACTCGAAGCAAAAGAAGTGTGCTTGTACAGAAGGATGCTGCGGATACTATGGACCGAGCATGTGATCAAAGACAAGGCTTTGGAGAGAATGGAAACAAAGATGAAACTTATACTTATAACATCAGGAAGAGGCAGCCGAAATTTCTGGGACACGTAATGAAAAAGGAAGGCTTGGGAAATCTGATACTCACAGGACGGATAGAGGGAAAGTAAGACAGTGGAAAGAAATGCGTAACATACTTAATGGGCTTGAACAAGTGGATGACGGAACATGGCCTGGAAGAAATAAGACAAAACTTATTAAGAGCTACAAGGTCCAGGATGGGGTGGACCACGATCTATTATGTCCTGAAGGGACACAGCATAGAAGAAGAAGAAGAAGAAGAAGAAGAAGAAGAAGAATGACCGTGCAATGACAACCAGTAGTGAGTGTTATCGAGTCATGATCGAAATTGTTTCTTGCATCTAAGTGCAAAAGAAAATTGAGATGTGGTTTCAACAAAATAAACCCACCGTTTACACAGCATGGTGAAAATGAAGATTCTTAAGCAAACTTTTTTGTTCAGCAGATAATTTCACGAAATTTCGAAGTTTTATGATCAGCGCGTTCTCCTGATATAGCCACAGATACTCCGGTTAGCAGTAATTCGAGTCTTTTCTAACCGGAAGTTCTCTGTGGCTGAACAGTCATACCCCACCAGGCTTAATGACTTCCGTACTGGTTCCGTACAGGATACAGGTTCGATTTCTGTCGGAAGATGCATATTTTCTACGAAATTTCTCGAACATTCAGGCCGGTAAATGTAATTAATACTGTTTGATTAAAAAAACAGAGCATTTACTCAAATAAATGTATCCATAAAAACCTATAAACAGAATATATATATATATAAATATGTAGAGAGAGAGAGAGAGAGAAAGAGGGAGAGAGAGAGAGAGTCCGTCCTCAAAAATGTATACAAACTTCAGGAAAGGAAAACCTTGTATTTCATAGTTTTAGTAAATTGCGATAACACTGTTTACCATGGAGACCATAAAGCATGGTGTGTATTGCAGCAAACTGATTGTTTGCCGTACAATAAATGTCTGTGGCCACTGTTTTGATCCATCTCGTGATTGTATCGTTCAAAGGTAACTTAAATTAATATTGTGATGTCTGAATATATTTAGTATTATAATATCTATACAAGTTTTTTCCTTTCCTAATATATGCATACATTTTTGGGCGGACTGTGTATATATATGAGAATCAAACAACACAAAAACAAAAATACCCGCATTTTTTTCTTAGTTTTCTCCATATCTCATTCTCTGATGAAGCTTTAATAAAAGTGAAAGATGGTAGATTGATAAGTGTTTCCTAATTGTTCTTTATCCTATCATGTACATATTCGTTGGATGGGAATATCCCAAAAACGATATTTTTGTAGTTTTGTGCACACATTATTTTTCGTTAATTGTTAATCCAGCATTTTTAACTTACTCAAAACCACCATTTTAATTTATCGTCGTTATGTGTCATCCTGGCATAAAATAACTTGCCTAGACGTTTTTTTAATTCCATCAAACTTTCCATCTTAATAAAGCTTAGATGTTTTCATATCCACCAAACCGATTCAATTGTATAAAATTACTGGGTTTCCTTTAATTTTTTTTTAGTTTTTTCCTGGTTTTATGAGGGGAGACATTTTCCTTTAATTTCTTCAATCAATTTTGTCAAGTTTCTGGATCATGGGTCTTTCATAGTTTGCTACGATAATTGGTAATATGTCAACGTTCCACGTCATTCGTCACACCGATTCAATTGTATATGGATTTCCTTTAATCTGGTTTTTCTAATTTCTTCAACAAGTTTCTGGGTAACATTTCCTTATCTAGATTCGATTCGGTTTTAATAGCCCTTTTTCATTTTTTTTCATTTTCACTGAAAAGACGTCCATACTTATTTCGTCTTCATTTTGTTGGACCGTCTCTACGTTTTTCTTTTTGGATTTACATATACGTTTAGAATGATACATTTTGAAACATTTTTCACATTTTGTTTTATATGCTGAACATTTTTGTTTTTGTATTTGATATTGATATCCACAAAAGGTACACCTTATTTTATTTTTTTCTTTATCGCTTTTTTTTCGGTGTAGTAAAGAACAATGTTTATGAGAGAAATCCCCACACAGTGTACGAATTAAAATACTACATCTCAGAAATAGTTATTGAAACTGATGTAGATCAGGAATTGTGTCATGCTGTGTGTCATAGTGTTTCGAGAAGGTTCGAGCAATGTTGCAATGTTGAAGGGGGACATTTTGGGCACGTAAGAGACTAAACTGTGCCAAAAATGTAAGTAAAGTCTCAAGCAAATGTACATAAACAGTTTTGAACAAATATGATTGTAAAAAATAAAAATAAATGTAATAAAAAGTTTTAATAAAATGTAAAGTGCATACATGCTAAGTGTAAGCCTACTTTTAGTCCACCGTGTATATTAGGGAAAAGCTATGACAAAGTGGAAAAAAGTTTTCGTGTGATGCGTTTCATTCTTTACGACTTCATAGGACTAAACTGAGTGTCATTTACATTGATGCGACTACACATAAGCATGAAGGAGAGGGGACTCTGAGAATTTTTTTAAACATCCGATGAAGTCCTAAAGGACAAAACGCATCATATGAAAACTTTTCCTACTTTATTACAGTTTTTGCCTGAAGATATATATATATATATGAACAATATATATAAGTGAACAATAAAGTCAACACGCAGAGGCGACAGGCTGTTTCATGCTAGACGCAATCGTCAGGCCGAAACATGAAACAACCTGTCACCTCTGAATGTTGACTTCAATGTTCACTTTTATATTTACATACGCTCTATCTCTGATATTGAGCACTTTATCCTATAAATATAGCACACCTTAAAACTATATTTCTTCATATATATATATATATATGTGTGTGTGTGTGTGTGTGTTTGTGTGTGTGTGTGTGCGTGTGTGTGTGTAAAATAATAATAAATTTGTTTTTGCTTTTACAAACATTTTCAAGAAGCAATTGAAAAATACTAATTGATCGATTAAATTTTACACTTGATAATTGCTTTTTGTGTAAACCACAGACTCATGTTGCAGTATGTGGAAACATAAATAATTTTATTATTAGTTTTTACATTAAGTCTGTCTTTTGTATTGAGCGTTTGTGCTTTTGACATTGCTAAGTATTTTACACGCATTATTTTATAGTAGAATAAATATATATATTCATGTGCATATATATGTATGTATGCAGGTAGATTTGTTTATGTACACACACACACATATATATATATATATATATAAATAAATACGTATATAGATATTTTTATCTGATATTATTTCTTTATTACTATAAACGTTATTTTTTAGTGAGTACTAATATTCTTTAGTAGTAATTCTCAATCTAGGCCAGTTATTAATTTCACTGTTTAAAACCCTTAGTCTACCAATGGGTCCAATGGACTCATAATTTTGTTCAAAACTAACTTTTTTGCCCTTATAATTATTCTATCCAAATTATTTTTCGTGACTTTTATTTTTTTTTCATTTTCTATCATCTTCATAAAGGAAATAAATTTAGTATAAAAAAATAAAATTTTGGTCGGTGACTTCTCCTCCGATTACTAAGTGGGTTCATTAGAACCATGGTTGAAATTTTTAATTAAATAAAAAATATCGTCCATTTTAAATAGGTGCCATTATGCAAAGCCTTTTTTTTATTGGAAGGCTTTTCAAATTACTTTTTTTAGTTATATAATGCTTGCAAAATATTTCTAATATGATTTCCTAAGACATCTGAAGATGATGCAATACCATTCATTTTATTGCATCATCTATAGGAAACAAACTGTTAGTATTGCATCATCTTTGAACAAATATAACAAACATTGATAGTTTGTCAAATATTCAATTGTCTTTTGATCTAACAGTTGCAGTTCTTCCACAAAATGTCAAAGCATCAAAAGCTAAACCTTGAAGATATTTCACAATTGTTATTCGAGTTAGAGAAAGAGTGGGAAGAATAAATTAGTGATGGTTCTTCTTTTTCTGAATATGATAATGAAAGTGATAATGTTAGCATTGTTTATTTAGAATCGGATGAATGATGACAACAAAGCTGACAGAAATAATTCTTCAAACCCTTCAATGATGAATGAAAAGTATAGTTCAAAGGATAAATCTGAAATTTAGTCTTCTAAACCAATTGAAAGGGCACAAGAAAGAACTCTACCATACAATGTTTTACATCAAAAGCCTGAAACTTCTGGTTTTGAAAGAAGATGGTTTGGTTCTTTCATCATTTATATTGATCATGAAGCTAAATCTCCTAGAAATAATCCAAAAAATGGTCAAATGCTGAAGGAATTCGGGTATTTCAAGTAGTGATACATCTACAAACTCTAGTGAGCAATACACTGTCCAGGAATCCTCCAATGCGAGTAAGAAAAAAGATGCACTTTGTGTGGTCCTAAAATGAATAGAAAAACGCAAACTTTCATATTTGCCAAAAGAATGTCTGTCAAAGACATTTGAAAGTATTCTGTGCAAAAATGCAGCGATGAATTTTAATTTTTAAAAATGTAATTTGAATTAAGTTTACAATTTCAAACTAAATTCAAATATGTATTGAAATTTTTCTGTTTCAGAGAATAATTTTTTTCAAAACATTTTTTTCACCCTTATAGTTATTCTATCCAAATTATTTTTTGTGCCTTTTATTTTTTCTTCATTTTCATCTACATAAAGGAAATAAATTTAGAACAAAAAAATAAAATTGTTGTGGGTGACTTCTCCTATTGCTAAGTGGCTCCATGGTTTGAATTTTTTAATTAGATAAAAAATATCATCCATTCTAAATAGGTGCCATTTTTTTTCTGAAAACAATAGTGAAGATGCATTACTTATTCAGAATCGGATGATGTAAATAGGCATGATGACAACAAAGCTGACAGAAATAATTCTTTAAATCCTTCAATGATGAATGAAAAGTATTATTCAAAGGATAAATCTGAAATTTGCTCTTCTAAACCAATTGAAACGGCACAAGGAAGAACTTCATCCTACAATGTTTTACACCAAAAGCCTGAAACTTTACGTTGTGCAAGATCTTATGATTTGGCTCTTTCATGATTTATATTGTTCATGAAGCTAAATCTCTTGCAAATAATCCAACAATGGACAAATGCTGAAGGAATTCAGGTCTATAAAGATAAGTGGATAGAAATAGATTCTGTTGAATTTAGGAAGTCTATTGCATTGATTATTCTTATCGGAGTTTACAAATCTATTGTAGCCTGAAAGGGTTACTGAATGAGGCTAGAAATGAAATGGTAATCTTTATAACATCAACAAAATACAATACTCGCCAGCGTGAATCAGGTAACCCTCTGCTTGTGGTGGACGACTTAGACAACATATTACCCCCACTTACAATAGTGTCCAACATATTCATGAGGATTGGGACATACCCATAAGTATTCATAGGTACAGTATGTAACAAAATCAAAGCATAAAAAAGTTACTCAACTTTCGCGTCTTGAAGATGGACGTCCCCTTTTCAACAAAATTATGACCAGGCAACGGTTTGAACAAATTTTAAGAGTGCTACGTTTTGATGATGCATGTACAAGAAGAAGAAATAGGAATAAAAGAGATTAACTTCAACCAATACAAGACATTTTTGAAAGGTGGAATTTGAATTTACAGGATGGATATATTCCTAGTTCTTGTATGACAGTTGATTAACAATTGGTCACGTATACAGGACACTGTCATTTTCAAGTATATATTCCATCTAAGCGAGGAAAATATGAAATCAAAATTTGGAGCATATGAGATAGTAAAACAACTTATGCCTAGAAAATGCAAGTCTATATAGGAAAAGACCCAGGAAAAAGAGGAGAAGAGGCTAAAAGGTAGTTCGAGATATGGCTAAAGAACTCAACAATTCTGGTAGAAATATAACATACTATAATTTTTTACCAGTTTAGAATTAGCCAGCAATCTCCTAAAAGATTAATCAAGTCGGGACAATTAGAACATATATATATATATATATATATATATATATATATATATATAAATTAATAACAGCTGGCCACTCTTATTCGAGGATACTTGTCTTCGAAAGCGACTAACCAATCTCTATTGTAGATACTCGCTCAACACCCACAGAGCCCACCTGTGGTTTATACCACAACTATGCTGAGCAGACCTTAGTTACACTTTCTGGGAGAGAGGGTGTTCTTTAGCGTGATCAACAATTTGAACAAAGCCACCACACTCAAGTCCTCATATATATATATATATATGTATATATATATATATATATAAAATTTTATTGCTTAAACGTTATATATATATATATATTTTATTAAAGACATTTTTATTTATGTTTAACGTTGTTATTTTATAGATACAAGTATTTAAGCAAATGCTCTGTTTATGATAAACAGTATTAAATAACATTTACCGGCCTGAATGTCGAGAAATTTTCATAGAAAATATTCGTTCATAGACAGGATTCGAACCTGCATCCTATACGGAACCGCCATATACGCTGGCGTGCCTTGACCACTCGGCCACCATGAACCTTATGGTAGACAAGGTCGAATTTACTGTTATAAACTACAATCTTCCATGAATCTCGTACATTCATAACTGCTCTTGCGTATCGAATGTAAAAGACAAATGACGTCATATGTTAAAGAAATGGACGAGGTCCGACAATTTATTTTTAAAGACATTTTATTTACGAACCTATTTTAACGTTGTTATTTTTATAGATACAAATGTATTTAAGCAAATGCTCTGTTTATGATAAACAGTATTAAATAACATTTATTTTTTCATAGAAAATATTCGTTCATAGACAGGATTCAACCTGCATCCTATACGGAACCGCCATATACGCTGGCGTGCCTTGACCACTCATATATTATATCGAATTTACTGTTATAAACTACAATCTTCCATGAATCTCGTACATTCATAACTGCTCTTGCGTATCGAATGTAAACAAATGACGTCATATGTTAAGAAATGGACGAGGTCCGACAATTTAAATGTTTTATTTATAACGTTGTTATTTTTATATATATTTAAGCAAATATGATAAACAGTATTAAATAACATTTACAATGTCAACCGAAATTTTCGCTCACAAAATATTCGTTCATATATATATATATATATAAATAAATTGTCGGACCTATATATATATATAAACTATATATATTCATAAAATTTCTCGACATTCGCTCTTTATTTAATACTGCGTTTGCTTAAATCGAATGTAAAACAAACATAAATAAAAAATGTCTACGTCATATATGACGTTTTGTTTAATTCGAAATTATGAATGACGAGGTCCGGATAATGGACATTTTTATTTATGAACGAATATGAACGAATTCATTTTTAATACTGTTTAACGTTGTTAAATACAAGCATTTAAGTTTTATGATTTAATTCCATATGAATTTTCATAGAAATATTCGTTCATGATTAAAAACCGCCATATACGTTTCATGGTGGCCGAGTGGTCCAAGGCTCGCCAGCGTATAACCGGTTCCGTATGGTGCAAGGTCGAATTTACTGTTATAAATACTCTTCAAATCTCGGACATTCAGGCCGGTAAATGTTATTTAATACTGTTTATCATAAACAGAGCATTTGCTTAAATACTTGATCTATAAAAATAACAACGAAAATAAAAATGTCTTTATGAATAAATATTTCTGTTCATATATATACATACACACACACACACACACATATATATATAAATATAATATATATATATAATATATATATATATATATATACCCATATTTGAAAAAAAAATTTTTAAAAATATGCGTTCTGCTGATTTAAGACTAAACGAATATTCAGGGCGGTAGATAGAAATGAATAAATATACTGTTCAATAAATAAATAAAAACAGAATATCTACTTAAATATGGGTAGCCATTAAAAAAATTAAAATATGTCTGATTTATAAACGACGTGTTTCGACCGATAAAGTCCTAAAGGAAGAAACACACCAGAATTTGTCACAGATTTTCTATTATATATATATATATATATATATATATATATATAGTCAGTTATGTCCCATGCGTGATACACTCTTAGGAGATCATGTATCTTGACTAACGAGGCAAATTTTTCCCCGCAGTAGGTTTCCGTTTTTTTTCTGCAGTAGACCACTTGCCATTCAGGCCTATAGAACCCGGTCTGTCCTATTTACCCATAGATGGGGGTAGAAGAAAAGATTCTTACCTTTCAAGGGTATTATTAACACGTAAGTGAATGTAATGGATTTGACTGGAATTCAAACTCGGCTCTCCGATTCCTCAATCCAAGCCGTTATCCATTAGTCTACCTTAGTATCCACATACTATTTTAATTCTTCATACTCGCATAAAGTATTTGATTTTTTTCCAGCCTACACACATGAACGTCTGCCGTTGGGGAGAAAAAAAATAACAAAACTTGTTACCGACGTCTTCATAGATTTTCTGATTTGCCATATTTAAACCTTGAACCGCAGCTTTTGTCTCTCCACCAATCATCCATTTTAACCGTATATCTTATTGTATCTTATTAACAAATCATACAAAATACTGAGGCTTTGTTATCCTTAATAAACACTGAAACCTTTTGTCATATTCGATCTTAGACATCGAGTTCACTGGAAAGGAAGCAATTTGCTATTCTGATTTTCTTGCTAAAGGAAGAACCTGAATAGTCACTGATTGCTTGAAAAGCGACATTATTTATTATCTTATTCTAATACAGAAACGATTCTGCCGATCAAAGATATATTGCAGAAACAAACAATCAAAAGAAAGAACCATTTCTTCAATAATAAGATCCGAGTAATTAAGGTATTAACCATTCGAATGGGTATTAACCCACTTGAATGGATAATATGCACGAATATAAGCAAAAATATTTGCGTTATATTCATTAACCTATAAAATATAAAAAACAAAAACCTGGATGAAAACCCAAGCGCTATTTGTTCAGCTGTTTCTTTTTTTTTTAATTTTTAATTTTAATCTTTTTCTTCATTTTTGGAGTTTTAAAAAAGGTATTATTCTTTGGGTGATTCTGTTCAAACTTCAAATCCGCGTTGAATTCTTGCTGTTGCTGAAATAAAAGTTACAAAGGGAAGAATGAGGCAGAGACACTGGAAATGGATTTGGGAACTCAATTACAGTAAAAATTGTCTGCTTCCCGAGCAAAAGATATGTGTTTTACCCGTTGAAAGTTCAAGGGAAAAGAGAACGATTCTTCCCGTTTGTCTTTGGCGCCATGAAGCTCCTCTTTTCTCGCGCATACGCCATTTGTTCTTCCTGTCAGGGGGCATCATGGGAGATTCTTCTTTTTTTATTTTTTTTTATTTTATCAATTATATAATCCCCACACATTACGTGCCGTGTCCCTTCAGGACGTGGGCAATCATGGCTCTCCACAATTACCTGTCTTTTGTAGCTCTTAATAAATTTTGTTTGTTATTTCTTCTAAGCACTGTTCTACCATCCATTTACTCGAGGTCATTAAATATGCCATGCGTTGTCCAACTTGTCTTCAATCTGTTCTGCAAGCATCAGATTTTCCAGGCTATCATTCCTCATTATGGTCCCTTGAAATGTCAACTGTCTCTTCCTGATGTCAAGTTTCAGTTTCCTTTTTGTTGCTATTTCCTCTAAAACTTCGTCCTTGCTCACATATTCGGTCCATGATATCCGCAGCATCCTTCTGTAGGACATCTTTCTGTTGCTTCAAGTCTGTTCTTCATCTTTTAAAATATTGTCCAGCGTTCACTGCCATATAGGAGGACATATATCAAGTAACAGTTCAAAATTGTCCCATAACCAACAACTGGAGCGGGAAAAAACTGATATTTAGATTGGGGGGGGGGAGCAACAATTTCCTCATTGTAAAAAAACCAGGTGGGGGATCGGTGTATTCACAGGTAAAATCGTAGGAAAATTGGTTCCCTGTGTTGTGCTGGACAATTTATCTACATATCTATTTATCTTACATATTTATAAGTCTACTATTCGTCCTTATTGACACATATGATCTGATATTCTTGCTATATATTTAGAGATTCTTGATAAAATCCAAAGAAGAATCTGCAATGTTATTGGTCCTGACCTGGCATCTCGACTTCAGCAACATTCCCACCACCGTAATGTAGTTTCACCGTGTCTTTTCTATAAATATTTTCATGGTAATTGTTCTGATAAACTCTCCTCTATGTACATATAGGAACTAGTTAGGACTATATAGAGACTTGAGGTATTATGGTGACTGTAGTAAGAATGGTAAGTAAGAAGGTGTTGTTTTAGTGTAAGGAATACTGTTGTATGTTTGGGTCAGTAATCGTGGCTAGCTAAGTTTAAGACAGATTGAAGACCAGCCTTCCCCTACCCCTCCAACTTTTGAGCTTGTGCCATATTTTTGCTTTATATCAAAATAAATATTATTATCCTCTATGGTGTCTAGACTTTATGACTTTAAGCGCAGCACTAGATAGGCGGCAATGTTGAAATAGCTAGATGTAACCGTAGGTTCTATGTTAACAGCTTCTTCTATCGCTTCTTTCGTAATGCTCGTTGTAGTAGAGACTTTGTAATCGCAGATACAACTATAATACGCCGTTGAACAATGCTGCTGTCAGGCGCTTTTGAATAACACTCGCACTAATAGTACTTGCTCGATAATACTCGCTCGAATAGTAACCACCGAATAGTGATCCATGTAGTGCTCAGTATAGAGAATAGCGTAGAGAAGAGAAAGGGGATCCGTATAGAAGATAGCGTAGAAAGAGTGATCCATATAGTAATAGAGGATAGAATAGAAATGGTGATCGTTTAGACGCCACGCTAATTTCCATATATAAATTTCCTTTACTATCACGTGATCTATTTATTCAAAATGGGATCGCCTATGTTTGTTCTCTGGTGATCTTTGTTCAAACCCCAGTGTTGACAGCGACATTTTATTCCTATATAACAATTTTCCAGAGAAAAATAAATATCATTAACGTTTCCTGTTTCTGAAACAAAAGGTCTTTACTCTTATGATCTTCCTTAGTGAAAATCGCCAGTGGTTTAAAATGCTGACAAAGTTACCTTCAATGAAATGTCACAAAATTCAAGAAGCATTGTACTTAATCATTGTTTATGTATGTCACTATGTATGAGAATGTGTGAGTGAACGAGTAAGAACGAAAGGAAACAAATGAAATTTTAATAAAGTTATTTTAGGTGTTCTATTCAGAAAGCCAATCGAACAGCATGTGGCCTGCAAGTCACAGTTTGCCCATAACTGTCCTAAACCCTGTTCTAGCATACTTAAGCTCGCTAGGGAGGTTATGCGCTGCTTCTCTTTATTTGCCCTGTGAGTATCAGATTTTCCAAGCCCATTTTCCTCATTATGTGCCCTAGAATTTTCAGCTCTCTCCTCCTAATGTTAAATATAAATTTCCATTTTGTTTCCATTTTCTCTAAAACCTCGTTTTCGGTCTATAATATCCTCAGCATCCTTCTGTAGAACCACATTTCCGTTGCTTCAAGTCTGTTCTTCATCTTTGCTGGAAAACATCATCAGAGTGAAAAATAAAGTCTTTTTTTTTTAAATAATGACTTATAATATTACTAGAATGACAATTTGAGAGTTACAAGAAAAAGAATAAGAAATAATTTGAAAGAATTACAAGTCAAAAATAATTAAAAATTATTTTTTTTATTCCTTAACTTTGTGAAGAGTTCCGCTCCAATATTATTATTGTTTATTTCTTTTGGTTTGTCGCTTGATCCAATCATTTACCTGGGGCCCAAACTAAATGAAAGTTTTTCTAAATATGTCAGCAGTACTCATTAACATAATCTTTTGCATAGAGCATCATCATAAGAGCTTTTTCTACTTGATTTAATTTGTTTGTTTAACGACATATCAACTCCTTATGAGTCATTTAATGCTAAAATTTAATTTTCTTGGGAGCTTTAAAGTAATAAAAATATGTTATTCTGCTTTCACAATTGAATCCATTAGTCCACCTTAGTATCCTGCAATATTAAATATACTATTTTAATTCTTCATACTCGCATAAAGTATTTGATTTTTTTCCCAGCCTACACACATCAACGTCTGCCGTTGGGGAGAAAAAAATAACAAAACTTGTTACCGATGTCGTCATAGATTTTCTGATTTGCCATATTTAAACCTTGAACCGCAGCTTTTGTCTCTCCACCAATCATCCATTTTAACCGTATATCTTATTGTATCTTATTAACAAATCATACAAAATACCGAGGCTTTGTTATCCTTAATAAACACTGAACCTTTTTGTCATATTCGATCTTAGACATAGGGTCAATGATATTTGTGCATATACGTTTGTGTGGACATGATTACTGGAAATGGTGATATGTGTACTTTGTTGAAGTTATATTTTGTAATACAGATTGATTTAAACAATTATAGGGATATTATATGGATTAATGTCATGAAAGAATTCTTCCATATTGATATAGCGTTGAGAATTTGACTATAAATGGGTATTGCAGGTAATTTCTTTTACTATAAAAATGTATTTTTATACTTTCATTAGTGTTTTGTTTTTGTTTGGAGAAGTTCACTATTTGCCCATAAAAAATGCAGCTGGTGCAATGGTTAGCAGCGCGGAACGGGAAATCGACTGGGAACCTAACAGGTGCTACCAACAGCGGACCAGGGTGAACCTGGGAACAGCAGTAATTAAGAGGTGGTTCCACGCTCCTCAAAATCTTCGATCTCCCGATCAAAGGCTTTGCTGCCGGATGGAGTCTATCCTCATACCCAGGACTCTTTTTCTACTTGAAGACACACTGTAAATCAACGTGTTTTCCCATATTCGACATGGTTAATCGTATCTCAGCATGTTCGTCTAAAAGACATATTTGACTTGTTCAACACCCACAGAGACAACCTGTGAGTTATACTGCAATTATAATGAGCAAACCTTAGTTACAGTTCAAGAATGTGCTCCACCAGGAATACATACTGTTTTGAATTCTCTTATACTGGTTGGCAACTAGGGTTAGAAACTCCAGTCTGTTCTAATAATAAGTTAGTGAGTGGGTGTGTGATGGTGATGCCATCTCCATATGGTATTTGTGTGAAAGTGAATGTAACAATCTTGACCGGAATTCGAACTCGGATCTCGAATTTCTCGTTCCGAGCTGTTACCTATTGCACCAACTGCATTTTCATATAATTATCAGAAGTCCATTTTGCTTTATTTTCTGTTATTTGATTCTTTATGGATGTTGTTTGTGATGTTGTACATTTCTCCAATTTACCTTGTTAGGTTTTGGTACCTCCGTATTTTCACCTGATCCGCCTTCAGTGTGTTATTATCCTAAGGTACTGCAACGTCTCTCAGAAGCCATTTATTATTATTATTATTGTTAATAGTAGTAGTGTTGAATGATGGATGTAAATACTAGAGTAAAAAGCACAGCTAACACATCCAGCGACTGTTCGCATCAAACAAAAATAAGTTTTAGGGACATTTAACCAATGTGACCAGTTAGAAAATATAAGGCAGGAAATGAAGAGGTCAAATGCCAATATTTTAGGCGTTTGATAGGCAAAGGGTCATATATGCAAGCGAAGAGAAAAATGAGAGAGAGAGAGAGAGAATATATATATATATATATATATATATATATATATATATATATATCATCTCTCTCTCTCTTTCTCTCTCTCTCTCTCTCTCTATATATATATATATATATATATATATATATAACTGGCTACTCGTATTCAAGGATACCCGTCTACTAGGGCAGCTAGCCAATCATCATTGTAGACGCCTGCTCAGGCGCATTTGTTTTCAACACTTACAGAGCCCACCTGTGGTTTATACTGCAACTATGCTGAGCAGACCTTAATTACAGTTTCTGGGAGAGAGCGTGTTATCTAGCATGATCAACAATATGAACAATACCAGCATTTCAAGCCCTCGGTCAAGCTAGCACAGCCATCGACGGCCCCAAGGCTTCCGCCTACCTAGTTTCACTCACAAGGCTTGTGTCAACACGTGGTATGCTTTTCAGGCACTTTTCAGACCTCCAGACTGCTAACACCAGAAAGTCTCCTTCCTGACAAATTGACCGTGGTGAGATTCGAACCCGGGTCTCATGGCCAGAAAGCGAACGTTCTAACTACGTATTCTGGGAGACTATCTGATTGTATTTGTGTAGTAAAACTGAAAGGGAAGCCTCTTAATATATCCATCGTAGTTGTATATGCAGCGACGGTAGTAAGTACGGAAGAAGAAATTGAAGATTTTTACTGTACACTAGACAACATCAAGTCTCATTGTAGATTATAGGAAATTATTATTATTATTATTATTATTATTAGTAGTAGTAGTAGTAGTAGTAGTAGTGGTGGTGTTGAATAATGGCTGTAAACATTGGAGTGAACAAAACATATATATAATTTATTTTGTTCATTTTCTTCTTTCATTTCTTCTTTCGGGAACAAAACCATCCATACTTAAGGTAAGATTCCATTTTATTCACAATGATTAAACCAGAAAATAACTCGGACACTTGCAGCTCAGTGGACAAATGGCAGCAATGTACGAATGAGGAGACAGGCTTTTAAAGTTCAAAGCGAGGTTATATGTCTTAACAACACCATTGCGAAACACGTCATGACCCCTATTAGCATTATATATATATACGACAAGAAAATATTTTATTTACATAGTGACGTAATGTAACTGATAGCGTTATCATTGGGGGGAAATTATATTTGCTAACCAGTTGTTTACAAGTTATCTCGGTTAGGAGTAGAATTGTATCAATATAAAAGTGCATATTTACTGTCATATCTCTGCGACACTTTCTCTGTAGCATTTCATCTATCTATACTTCTGTTGCTGTTTAGCTAAACAATTTTTAGTCAAGCTAATCTTACCGAACCGCCCACCTCCCCACATACACAAAGATTCAAGTTTCCGATACCAGTTTCGAACTTTTTGACTAATCGTATCTGAATAATGGGTAATGTTTTTCTTCACTCACTATTATTGTTTTTGTTGTTGTTTTTTTTGTTTTTTTTTCATTTCAGCCCAAGCAATACAA
Source organism: Acanthosepion pharaonis (assembly GCA_903632075.3). Classification (NCBI taxonomy): domain Eukaryota; kingdom Metazoa; phylum Mollusca; class Cephalopoda; order Sepiida; family Sepiidae; genus Acanthosepion; species Acanthosepion pharaonis. The sequence continues at coordinate 1,946,525 of CAHIKZ030005408.1, read as the reverse complement.
CAAAGCTACTAGGACGCAGCGTGGTTAATGAATACCAAAGAATGTAAGAAAACAAGAACAATATTAAGGAGCGAGAATAATAAAAGAACAGGAATTAAGAAGACGGTAGATAACGATTGGCATTGCATTTAAAGGTTTGAAGATCAAACTAGAATAAAAATCAAGACTCCAAAAGAGAGTTTCACAAGCGAGAAGTGTGAGAAAAGAAACTGTTAGCATAGAACTTACAGTTACATCTAGCCGTTTCAACTGTAAAATGGTGAGACCTTGCCACTAATCTAGCACTGGCAAATTCACAGAGTCTAGCTAACATAGAAGAGAGTGATATTTATTTTTGTTAAATACGAAAAATGTGACACAAGGCCAAAAAGAGGGCGGGGAAGAATAGTCTTCATACTGTCCTATCTTTAACTTAGCTAGTCACGATCACTGATCCAAACAAACTACAATATGCCTTCGGTCAAAACAAAACTTTTTTACTTAACAATCTTACTACAGTCACCATAATACCACTATGTCTCTGTGAAGTCCCTATATGTACAATTTGTCTGTGGGGGAGGGGAATAAAAACATCATTTTGAAAAACTAACCCCAATGCATATTTACAACGAACAAAACCTATTTACAAAACTAAACAAAATAGTGTTAGTAATAAAAGCCCCTCCCCCATCATATACTGTGGCAGAATATAGAACTGTGGCAGAAACATCAGTTAACTGGATGAAATTAATGCGGGATTAAATAATTGAAACACTCATTTTAACAGACTCAACAAATACGAAATGCACATTCAAAATACGAAAAGCGTCTCGCATTCACCAGAGAACTGACATCTTTGTCACCTAACAGAGTGGGAAGAGAAGGAATTAAAGTTAAGTTTAAATTTTCTGGAGATTTATATTATTCAAGAGAGGAGTGGGGGGAAAAGAAAACGGAGAAGCAACGTATCAGCACAATGAACAGGGGTGAGAGGGGGAAGTACAAATGACAGCTAGTGAAATACATTGGAATTAAATCAAAATTTATATCGCCATCATCTGATTTACGTCAATGTAATAACAATCATCATCATAAATATTTAAAAAAGGAGTGAAAATTAATAATATAATATATATAAAAAAAACAAACTTAAATGTTATTTTTGTTGAAAATTTTTTCTTAGTGTTGGAGAATGACCAAAGTGTTTGTGAATTAAATTCAGGAAAATTCTGCCTACATTGGTTTTGATATTAATGTAGTATGGCGGATCGAATCATATTATGTTACGTTTCCGTTGTTTTAGCTTATTTTTTATCTTTGTTGTTATTTCTTACTACATACTCCAATTTTACATTATTGTTTTGCGTTCTTGTGCTTTTTTATATTTAACTTTATTATCGTCGCATATTTCTTTATCACTGGAGTTAGTCAATAACATATATTGTACGGATTTGTGCAAATTGTCAAGTATCCTCTTATGGTAGTTGGATCTTCTGTTGATGTACTTGTGGTTGTATAAATCCTTAGTGTTTGATTTGTACATGCC